>VZSF01001891.1:652973-1210249 GCA_013398295.1 Chionis minor | reverse complement strand
CTATTTTAATCTCTACTATCAATAATCTCCTGAAGGAGACAACATTCTTGTGTATTTTTAATAGCAAAGGAAGCCTGCTCCTGAGTTTTGTTTCCTCCGTTCCAGTCTGTAAAGCGTAGTAATGAAAATGGAAGAACTGTTTTTTTCATTTAAAAATATAACATTTAAAAATACAACATTTAAAAATACTTATTAAAAAAAATATTTTATATCTATAAAAAAACCCCTCAGACAAGTTTGCCCTAAGAAGTTTGTCCTTTGTTCCAGTGACTTGGTCCTGACAGTGGATGTTTGCTTTACCAATAAAGGAGTAGATAATTTTTATTTTTCTCTGTATTCTTTAGTTCTTTTAGGCTTCTTATTTGAATACATATTGTTATGAATTTGATTGAACTGCTGCTCTTTGTTTGTAATAGGAGGTTTTTTGAGGTGTATCACCTAGAACAAAACTAACAACACTCTTTTAAGAGGTCGGTCACTTTCTTGACTGGCAGGTGTTCTCATGGAGTTGTACTTTCTACTCTGTTTCTCCTGAACTATAAACTGCTGGACCACCGGTCTCACAAATTCCACTAACATGGCTTCATCATGCACTTTATGAATTTGGGACATAACTCCTTTTGATTTTAATGGCAAATTATGAGGTTGTTAAGGAAGGGTTGATTTAAAAATAAGTAAGATTAACAGATCAATTTATTATAGTCCAGTTTTAAATAAATAAGAATAATTCTCTGCTATCAATTTGTGGGTCAGGCTACATACAGTGAAAATATAGATTGACTTAAATTTATTTGTATTTTTCTGTAACATACAGACAGGATCTGAAATAAGTCTTCATATCCTGTTAATAAAATCTCCAGAAGGACTTAAAAGAATATTTTATAAACAGTGCTGCACCAGTTGTGCTGAATCAGTCCTGCTGGGTTTTCTATTCAGTTTTTTAGGTGATGGCAATTTTAGCTACAAAGAACTAAACTATAACAGTGTGCCTATTATTGGTTAACAAGCTGCCAAAACTGTTTGTATCTGCCCTAAGACAACTACACGTTGCTACTTTTGTGTTTGGCTTGCTACACTACGGCAGATTTTCTTGAAACTTAGGTGTGCTTCTTTTTACAGGAATGTACAGAAAGAAGATCGGGTTCCAATGCTTGATGAGTACAGGGAGTACAAGAAAATTAAAGCCAAACTTAGGCTGTTAGAAGTCCTTATCAGCAAACAAGATTCTTCAAAATCAATTTAAATTGTGTTCCTCCAAACCAGTGAATAACACGATGTTTCTGTATACTACCACTGTACTGATTGGGTGCTTGTGTTCATTTGTCATGCACTGTTGAAAGAATCCAGTTTGTGCACTTTATTGTGGTGCCACTATAACCTGTTTGAGGGTAAGTAGGTCTTGTCTAGAGAGCAAATAAGATTTCTAAGTTCGAGACTGCTCTATCCAACTTTAGCAAACACGGTTCCCATCAAAGTTTTGTATTACAGATGCACCCATCTTGTTCCAAAACAACCATAGCTTTTTTTCTTTAGCATTCAAGAACTTTGAGACTTTTGTTATTACCAACATTTTGCATTATTGAAGAAGTTATTAATACCATAATGCTACGCTGAACTACTCCTCTTGCCTATTTTTTATTTTGGGGGGAAAAAAGTCAGCAAATTAAACATAACGGCTCTTTTCCCTGGAACATTTAAAAAAAAAACAGACTGAAATTCCTTTCAAAGGACTGCTGTGGAACAACTTTAAGTTTTGGTATTCTAAATTGCACCTATAACAGTAATAATTAACTTCTATGGATTTTGCTCATTAATGGTCACGTTTCCTCCTTGATAAAGATGACGGTGAACAAACCAGAAAGTGACCTTGCTTAGTGTCTTTTAAAACTTGGAAAACTGAAAAGTTATATCACATGCTGCCTACAGGACTTAACGTTACTGTTGTTCATTTGATCATTTTATTGGTTATTATCAGTTAGTGGTGACGTAGTGTTTTGTCTGAATTGGATACTGCATCTCCGCTTTCAGAAGATTTGAGGAACATAATGAACATTTTGGTGTATGGGAAATCTGATGGCGCTCAGACTTGTGTAGCTCCAGCAGAAAAGAGCTGGCTTAGGATGGTTAAAATTCCACTGTACCTGAAATAAATATGGTATCAAGGGCTAAAATCAGTGTAGTTAATGCGCATCACAGGGTGTACTGTTGGTTTTGAATGAAAAATTACTGCTGTTTATCATGATTTTGTTTTACAGTTGGAGAATAAAAATAAGTTATCTAATCCTTATGATGTAAGCAAAACAGTTTATGGGCCTTGCATGATTTAGCTTCAGAGTTGAAACTAAATAATGTTTTGAGTATCACATCTGCTGTGCTGAATGATGATTTAGCTCCTAGCTTTATGCTCTGCAACAGCCATCAGCAGCTGGTTTTGATCTGGCAAAATCTAAGTGTTAATTTTAACTGGTGCTTTCTCAAATTCTTTTTTTTTCCTTCAACGTATCACTTTGATTGTGGCCATGTTTTGCATGCACCTGCTCTCACTGCATGTTTTTATGACTGGCTGATGTCAACATAGCTATTATTCACACTGCTTTATGAAAGACCAAAAACGAACTTTCTCACGACATAAGAAATGGCTAGCATGTAACCTCATAGACTTGCTGTTCTGTCATGAAGCATATGAAATAGGTTGAAAGTAGGATAATTAGTGCTCAGATTTCATCTGTGTACTGTAGAATACTTCCTGTTTTGTTCTACTCTGCTTGTAGGCATGTAATTTTGGAATTCAGAAAAAAAAAAAAAGCACTAAAACTATTGAGCACTGGTGGTATGCCTTTTTTTTTTTTTTCAAACTGCACAATGGTCCGGGACCTTAGAGAATTATGAGGTTAAACTAGTCTTGAGACCATTTATCAATTTTATTCAGTTCCATTGTGCAATGTACACTTCAGTTACTTTTCTATCAGTCTGCAGACACGGGTGTATCCAAACATTGAAACTAATGTGTACTGTATAGTGTTGTACATGAATGTTTGTGTTTTATATACCACATGCAAAATGTCAATATGCACTATTTAAATGTTTTAAATAATATATTCCTCCTTTATAATGCTTAAATCTATATGATTCCAATATTTTTATAAGTGAGTGAGTGATCAGACTGGTTCCAATTCAGAATTAACAGCTGCTTTGTGTTTGTTATGCAGTGTTTGGCTGTTTATTCAGTATAGTAGATAAGCATGGCAACAGTTATGCTGAGTGTGTTTTGTGCCATCCTTGTTGAGCAATAAATAAATGGTAGAACTAGGCATTTTGTGATATAACAGTTTTACTTTGGTAAAAGCAAAACCTATATATCTATATGGATATATAGATATGGAATATATATATAACTAAACCAGATATAATTGCATTGCTATGTCTGGTGCTCATTGTATAGACTTTTATAATAAAAGTACCTTAACCTTTATTGTCATATATCTTTGTTTCTCATCGTGCTTTCTCCTCCACTGCCATCTCTTAAAAACAAGCGCCCGGTCCTTCACTGTTCTTGTCCGTTATTTGTAGTTTCAGGGAGGCAGGTCCACATTCCAGCAGAGCTGCCAGCACTGGCGGTGGCTGAGGTGCCGAGACTGCCCCTGATGAAGCTTGCAGCAGTTTGGGCCCTATTTTGGCTGTGTAGACGGTGTCTCTCAGCAGAGACAACAGGAGAGCGACCGCATCGGTTCCGGAACGGACAGCTTGGCTTACGCTGCCATGTGGCCTTCGGCTCCTGCCAGGGTGCCAGCCTGCTGCACGGGGACGCGGGAGCAAACCGTGAGTCTCGCTCAGTCCAGCTCCAGCACTCGCAGCTTTAGGAGTAGGAGATGGGGCAGGGAGCTCATTCAGTCATTACTGGGCTAATTAATTCACTGCCAGTGAATGCACCTGCAGCTGATGAGCAGCATTGGATTGTGTCTCTCTACAGGCTGCCCAGGGAGGTGGTGGAATCGCCGTCCCTGGAGGTATTTAAAAGCCGGGCAGACGTGGTGCTGAGGGACATGGGTTAGGGGTGGTTTTGGCATAGGTTTATGGTTGGACTTGATGATCTTGAAGGTCTCTTCCAACCCAAGTGATTCTGTGATTCTATGATATTTGCGATAGGGCAAGGGGCAATGGCTTTAAACTAAAAGAGGGCAGATTTAGACTAGATACAAGGAAGACATGTTTTACGCTGAGGGTGGTGAAGCGCCGGCACAGGTTGCCCAGAGAGGTGGTGGATGTCCCATCCCTGGAAACATACCAGGTCAGGTTGGACGGGGCTCTGAGCAACCCAGTCGAGTTGAAGATGTCCCTGCTCATGGCAGGGGGTTGGGCAAGATGGCCTTCACAGGTCCCTTCCGACCCAAACTGTTCGATGATCCTCTTAGCAGTAACTGCCGTGATGCTGATTTTAAGGCTGTGCTTGTGGCCGGAAAACACTGTTACTGCACACGCTTCTGTAAACACAAGAGGATACTTTTCCTCTGGATGAAATAGATTTTTCTCTCATAGTACATTGATATAAATTCATATGAAAAGTTAATGCGGTCTTTCAAACTGACTCTTCTGTTAGATTTTGTGTAAATCCACCTTTCTTCAGCCGAAGGCCTGGCAGGGGACAGAAGAACTGAAGGTGAAGGCTCTGCTTGTGAATGTGTGGCAGTGCAGGTAAATGGGAAGAAGAAAAACAACCAGGAAGCTGAGGGAGCAAGGGAGGGAGAGGAGACAGAGGGCAGCCTTCAGCGCCTTCTTCAGGGTGGGACGGAATACCTTCCCTCTGATCACGTCTTTCCTCTGAAGATGGGAGAAGAAGAAAGCACAAATTCTTAGGATGCTGCCTTGAAGAATGAACAAGGTTGTTGCAGATCTGTTCTTAGTCCTCCATTTTCCCTTAGCATTATTTATTCAGCAAAGTTTGCTCTGATCAAGAGGCTAATGAGAAGACAGAAATCCCTCAAATAATGGTTTGGTGGCAACTGTTTAAAATCCGTGTGCTACAAAGCAAGGAACGAAGAAGAATATAGGAGTAAGGAAAATAACTCGGTTTTAAATACCAGTAGCCATCGGAGGAGTAACAGATATTTTTTTGAGGGTCCAAAAAGCTCTGTGGTACTGGGACAGATCTTCCTTGCTGAAGAACCAGTTCTGAGGCAATGAAAATCCGTAGTATTCCAAGCTTTACCTTTTCAAAGAGGTTTGAGCCGTTATGTGAGTGCAGGGCAAGGAGCTTGCTGGGAAAAGTGAGGTGGGATGTAAGGAGGGTTTCCTGTGCTCCAGAGGAGTAGAGCAAGGATAAGGAGTGATTGGAAGTTCTTCCACGGTGTGCCAGGTTAATAACTGTGGCTAAAGGTTTTGAGACTTCTTTGTAGGAGCGGGGTTGCCAGGCGGCAAAAAGGTTGGAGATGCCGAAGGTGCAGTGCATCTGCTTCCCTGCGTGTCAGGCTCTTGCATAATCCAGATAAACAGCTCATCGGTGACCTATGTTTTCTGGGCCAAGTGTCCTGGGACACTGCATAGCAACAAGAACCCTTGGGAAGGGAAAGGCAAGGAAGAGGTGGTTTTATTTTAAACTGGTCTCTTTTACAGGAGAGAGGATGTCTTGGCTTGGCCAGGAAACTGAAGTACAAAATCGGTGAACCCTGACAGGCAGACCAGCGTGGCTCCGGCGTGCTTCTGGGCTGAAGTGGCCTCTTTCCAGGTCCCTTCAACTGCCTGTCTGCTCCCCTCTCCATGAGACAACACCTCAACGGTGTGGTTGGATGCAGAGAGAGCAGAGACCACGTTGTAGCTTGATAGCGCTCCGCAGGACATAAGGCTTTAGAATATAAACCACTGTGGGATTTCTATAGGTTTCAGGACAGTTTGGATGCTGGGAGTGGTGTGTTGTGTGTGATGGGAGACAACAGCAGCAGAGCCTCCCTCGGGCAGGGGCCGCGGGGTGCAGGTGGGGTGCTGCAGCCGGGTGGTGGCCCCGAATTTTCACATGGCATCTTCAGGTGGCGTCTGGGCATGCGTTGTATTTCATCCTGTGCCCAAGTCCCAGCAAAGATCGAATATTAATGACTGCATAGGAGTAGATAGCTTCTGGCCTGGACGTGACATCTCGTCTCTAAGGCAACGGCTATAAAGGGATTTAGGAATAAAAAAGGATGTTCTGAAAATTCAGGCTGGTGCAAGGGGTGAAGCAAATCGCCCTCTAGTGGTTCCAGCTGTTAAGGCTCATCAAAATGAGAGTGTTTCTTTCCTGAAAGAGTAAAACTTGTTTCTTCTCTGAAGGCAACGACAACCTGTTTTGGAAGCATCAGGTGCCTGGAACAAGAATTGCTGAGAAACAAGCATTAACCTTGGCAGCAGATGCACTAGCAAGAGAAAGTCCAGGCTGACGAGCCACGTGCTGGGCTGTGCTTGGCGAGGGAGGGTCACGCTGGGCTACCGAGGGACAGAGAGGGAGTGGAGGGTGGGAGCAGGCACAGGGTGCTGCCCTCGCTCCGCCTCGGTTCCCCTGGGTACAAGAGCAGGTAGCTTGTATCTGTGTCTCACAGCAGCCCCAAAATAAGGCAGAGGAAAAAATAACAGCTGGCGTTTGTAGAGATGCCTACCCAGAACTCTAGCAAGGTGCGTCAGTTCTCACAGTTGAAGAAGCACCTGAAACTCCCAAAGACAAGACCCAGAAGTAACAATTGTATACACCTTTATTAACATTCTTGTGTCTATTATGCAGAAATAGAAAAAAATAAAGGGGGTGGGGGGAACGATGGGGCCTTCGGATTTATTTAAACTGCATGAAGAATCAGGCCATCTCTGGTACCAGATGAGCTTGTGTGTTTTACTGGGCCACCTTGCCCGAAGTATCTTTCGCTTGTTGCATGCTTTCCACAATTCTCAACAGTATTTTATTAACGTTATTTAATTCATTTCCCAACTCAGCTGTATACCTGAAGAGCCTAGAACACACAAATACCACAACACGTCCGTGAGATGGTGCTGCCCTTAAACCTGCATTTGCAACCTTCCTCTTTGCTCGCTTGGGTCAGCTGCCAAGAGCCCGAGTCCTGAAATACCCTTCACAAGCACAAGGTCTGACAGTCTGTCCCGTCCTGGGCAGCCACAAGGAAGAGTGAGAGTATTTTAAATTCTTGTCCCACCTCATTCTTGACTAATGTCCTTATAAGCTGCTCTACTGAAGTGTTCCGTTTCCTTCTTCCCTCCCTGACGGCAGCTGTTGTCAGCCAGTATAAGAGCATTTAAAAGATCTTAAAATCAGTAACTTGGTGTTGCTCTCCTGTCTCTCAGGTTGTCACTCAGTGAGGGTTTCAGCTAGAGCTGGGGATGGGAATACGACTGCAAGAACAGGCTCACACACACTTACTGATGAAATTCTGCAGTGGAGACGTAGCCCTCGTACCTCTCCGCTCCGACTGAGTCCACGTTGTCAGTAGGTCGATACTTCTGATGAAGTTTCTCTTCCCTTTCCCGTAGCTTTGATAACTTCAGACGTCTCTATTCAACACCAGAGGGATTACAAAAAAACCAATCGCAACCCACCACCAGAATCGCAAAGCCAGCATGGCTCACTGGGATGCCTGTAACAAGTCTCTCCTGCGGGGAGGGGGCATGCAGGAAAAGAAACTGGGGAGAAAAATGCTCTCTTCTCTGCCTGAAAGTAGATTTTCCTTCTGGCCCTTCCAAAAAGACAGGATATAGGAATACACATTTCTTTTCAGAGTTGAGAAATTGCAAGCATCATGTGTATTGGTGTTTACAGCTAGCCAAGGGGCTTTTCCCTCTCTTGCTGTAAAAGATTTTTAAAAATGTGTTTTGGAAGTACTTGCACTGGCCTATTCCAGATATCCCAAAGACTGCTTTTGTAAAGCAAAAGGAAGCTACAGTAATCTTCTTTCCTGCTGTAGATGCAGCCTATGACCCAACAGATTGTTGTAAAACTTGTTTTTCATACATCTGTTTCTATTTAACATCTGGGCAAATGCCCAGCTCACAACTTCCTATCACTGCTGAGACACACTGACCTTGCCCTACTGCCAGCTCTGCTATTGCAGTGGATGACCTTGCCCCTGAGCAAGCTTTCATTTGATGTTTTAGGCATAATTAGTGATTTTTATTTATTAATAGGTCCAGCTTTTGCTGTTCCTGTGATGTTAAAAATAGTATCCCGTAGAGAAATAGCTTTTGTAAGGAACAGTGGGGACAACTGTGACTCCTTTTGTATTATTCAACTTCGGAAATATAATGAGCAGTTTCTAAGAATACAGGAAAGAATAAAGCCTACCTTTTCATTAGCACGGTCTTCATGGGAAAGTTTAGAAATATCCTTTTGTTCAGTGGCCGGAAATTCCTTGCTTGTCACACAAATGAGAAGAGACAGAAGTCCTGTGAGAATAGGTCTGTGCTCGGTGCAGGGGGTAACAGCAAATGCTGAGCTCTTACCTTTCCGAGCTCCTCTCCCCTGCTGAATTTGTATCCATCTCTGGTTTCTTCAACTTGAGCTTGATGAGGGCCTTATTGCAGCTCTGAACATAGATGGGAAAGTCAGGCATGTTAATTGGCTTGCGTTGAACCAGAGACACTTCTGCGCAAGGACTTGAATGCAAGGAACAAACTGTCAGCATAATGCCTTGGCAATTAAACAGAAACCCCACCAGGCTATCACTTTCTTTGTTTCCTTAGCTCAGCTCAGAACTTACCCTGCTGTATCTCAAACTGTCGTGAAATCCCTGAAGGTAATAGCCAACCAAATATGGAAAAGTTTCTATATTCAGTTTAATCTTGCCGTAGTCCAGGATAAGTAGAGGAATGAGCTTGGGTGGGGGAATCTAAGCTGTGCTGTCGCTGACCAGACCGGCTGTATCCTGGCCAGGAACTCCCCTTTCCCTAAGGAAAGCTGGGCTTTGCAGAACCCATGTCACTTGTGTCTATGCCACTCTATGCCACTCATAAAATCCTACAGGAAAATTTTGGGTAGGTAGGGCTACCGGCCCTCCCCTACAGAGTGCTCCGTGTAGGTCAGCTTGGAGAAACACAGGTCTCTTGGAATGCGCAGGTCTCTCATCCCACACCTACCTCAATCTTATTTATCTCACTGGTGATGCCGTATTCCCCAGTTAAAGTTAGGTTTCCAGGCAGAGGGACTGACTTGTCCCAGCAAAGGAACTGCACGTGATCTCTTTGGCTTCAGTGTATGCTTTTGGCAGAAAAGGAGGTCATAATTTCAAGTTGAACTGAAGAGTTAGGGAAAGATTTGTTCCCCTTTTGTACTCACTTCTGGCACGTAAAAATGGTCTAAATTTTGTGAAGTTTTAAAAGTACAGATTTCTACTTGACTTTCCAGGCCGAGAAGATCTTTTTCAGTTTGGAAGAGCAGGAACAGTAAGCTCTGAAGAAAGCTGATGACAGGATAGATCACAAACCAGGCTGGTCTTAAATACTGCTTTTAAAAGGGTGAGGTAAAGGTAGGCTCTTCGAACTCCTACGTCACTCTTACCGTTAGGAGCTCCTGGGGGTTTGATGGAAGGATGTCTCTATATCTGTCAAATGTTTGTTTAAAGTGAAAAATCAAATACCAGCTGTTCTTAAATGGCTATGGCCTGCCTGGCTAGTGATGTAGCCTAGATTCCTCATCTTGAATTAAATGAGATAGTTGCAGAAGTGTGTGCTTACCTTTTTAAAGAGATCTCTGATCTGCAGTTCTTCGCTGGTTATCAGTTCAAAGTCTGCTTTCACTTCTGAATAGGTGTCATTTATAATAGCCAAAAACATGTTCTGCACAGGAAGGATGCAGTTAGATACTTGTTTCTGGAAATTGCATTTGTACTATGCTGGGGCTTTTTTTTGGGGGGGCTGTTCCATGCCAGGGTGTGTAACTAATGGAACTGAAGAGCTTTGCTGGGTGCAATATATGCTCCCAATGCACTTAAATTATCTGATGGTCTTAGGGAATATTTCTGGGAGACAAATCACTTATTTCCCATCTGCAGTATCAGCTAGAAGGCCCAGTTCCTTGGAGGTAACAGATTTCCTGTCATATGCTTGTAGATTTCTCAGATGGTGTTTCAATCTGAAGTAATTAATGAAAACATCAGTCTAACTGATAAAGTGAACCTGCACCTGTGCGGTCCCATCCAAGTCTCTCTTTAACCTTCCTACCTGACAAGGTTGACATTGTGTAGTTTTCAAGAGCATCCAATTAAGTTTTCAGAAATTAAAAGCTCAAGAAATGGGAGGTACAGTAGACCGAGAGGTGCAGTATGTTCATTTTGTGGTGCCGTGTGCTAGTTTTGTGGTGCGAAAGGCCCTTTTGTGGCTGTTTGGAGGAAAGGAGAGCTTCGAAACCTCTCACCTGCTGGGAACTCCTGCAAAAGAGTTTGGAGTGTCTCTCTGCCCAGGTGTCCTGAGGGGCAGCCAGGGCAAACCCACGGTCATTTGGGGTGGAAAACACTCTCTCGGACCACTGCACAACAGTTCTTCTCTACTGCTTATGCAAAAGGATAAAGCATTTTTAAAATGATACCTACCAGCAATATGAAGAACACAAAGAATACAAACGTGATGAAGTAAATAGGTCCAAGGACTCTGTTTGCCGCTTCTATGGCTTCAAAATTAAAATCTCCCAGCACAATACGAAACTGTGTAAAGCTGAGAGTAAAAAATACCAGAATGAGGTTGACTGGCTTCTCCTAGAGAGATGTATTATAAGCATTATTAGAGGGGGGACAAAAAAAGAGAAAAGGGGGCAACAGATACAGTGGAGACTGATTCACCATTACGTTCGTCGCTGAAATCAAAAGGTGAGCCAGGATAATACTGCAATCGTAAATTGGGCTTTTAGCATGTATTTGAGAATTTGAAAGTACAAAGGAATTTTAAAATGGCTTGTATGAGAAAATACTTTCATTTTTAATAAATCACCTGGTTTTGCTTTTGGGGGTTTCTTTAAATTATTTATTCTAGCTTCATGATCCCTTGTCTTCTGTTAGTACATAAGGTAACAGTACAGGTCCCTGTGTCCCCCTACAGGGAATTTTATTCCTAGCTAAGACAAATAAAGAGTTCTTTGTATTGCAGCATCTTAGAACTATCTCGCATCCAAGTGGATCCAAAATGAGCTATTTTTCTGGTTTAGAAATGCCTTCACTTTACTTGAAAAGCTGCTTTCAAACAATCTGGTAAAGATAGCCCTCTCAAGTTGTAAGAAACGTAGCCATGGTCTAAAACACAGCGCGCATTGCGGGTGACAGGTTAGGGTTGCTACAAGGTGCAAGGACCATCAAAACCAGTTCCAGCTGGCACCTGGAATTGGTCTGACATTGCTACGGTGAGTGGCTGAAAAAAATCTGGGGAAGAAAGTCAGAGAGCCAGGAGATGGGATGTGGGGGACTCTGGGCTATGCAGCTGGCTGCATTCATTCCTGTTTGCAAACATGCTCAGCTGCTGCTCTTGAGCCACTTGGGTCTCTCAAGCAGTTCTGCCGTGGTTTTCACGCTGGGGACTGTACCACGTGCCCAGTGGCATGTCCGCTGGGTTGGAACTACTTGTGATTCCTGCTTTTGAAAGAGGCAAAAGAGAACAGCGTGCTGCCCGACTGCCCAGGGGCTTGGTTGTGCTGAGAACTGTTGGGAATAACGGCTCCGTCGGGTGAACTACCCCTGAGCTTCCCCTTCTTATGCCTCCCTGAACTGTTTAATGTACGTGCAGTCCCTTGTGAACGTGTGAAGGTTTTTGGAAACAGATCGTATAGACAACGACATTGGGTTTGCTCTATGAAATAGGCTTAAGTGTGGGAGACCTGTACTCTTCAAGTTCTGCTTAGCAGAAACTGGTTTGCGCCTGCACCAACTGGGGCTTTAGTATCGGAAAGTGTAGAAAGTAGCGTACATGCAGTTTTGGAAACTGGAAAACTCTTCAACTTGCGACCCAAAGACGAGATAGCCAAACTGGGCATAGGCAAAGAAAATGATGAAGAACATGACGGCGAATCCAATGATGTCTTTGGCACAGCGAGATAAAGTAGAGGACAGCTGCGTCATGGTTTTGTTAAAGCTTACATATTTAAATATCTGCAAGAGAACAGAACATATTGTGATTGGGGGATCAAAATATATTGCATCTTCTTAACTTAATTTTTGGAATGTTATCTGTAGTCATAATTTGTAGGTTAAGTCTTACCTGGAAACAAGCTGCAGGATATGTATCTGTAAGGAGAACTAGGATTGGGTGTGTTTCTGGAGAAGATGAATATTCTGCAGGGCAAATACGCGTTTGTACTAGAGCTAATAGTGTGTGGACAGGTCTTTGCTGGGTCCTGGTATGCGTCATCGGCTCGAGCAGATGTGGAGATCAGTGACAAGTGGTGTCCCTCAGGGTTCTGTGACCAGTACTGTTCAGTACCTTCATGAATGATGACGACAGCGGGATTGAGTGCACCCTCAGCAAGTTTATGGACAACACCAGGCTGAGTGGTGCAGTTGACACACCTGAGGGATGGGATGCCATCCAGTGGCACCTCAACAGGCCCAAAACTGGGCCTGTGTAAACTTTGTGAGGTTCAACAAGGCCAAATACAGGGTCCTGCACCTGGATTGGGGCAACCCCCAGTATCAATACAGGCTGGGGGGCGAAGGGATTGAGAGCAGCCCTGCTGAGAAGGACTTGGGGATGTTGGTTCATGAGAAGCTCAACATGAGCCGACAATGTGTGCTTGCAGACCAGAAAGCCAACCATATCCTGGGCTGCAACAAAAGCAGCGTG
Source organism: Chionis minor (assembly GCA_013398295.1). NCBI lineage: Eukaryota > Metazoa > Chordata > Aves > Charadriiformes > Chionidae > Chionis > Chionis minor. The sequence continues at coordinate 1,197,463 of VZSF01001891.1, read as the reverse complement.
GCCAGCAGGGCGAGGGATTCTGCCCCCCTACTCAACTTCCTGAGACCCCACCTGCAGTGCTGTGTCCGGCTCTGGGGCCCTCAGCACAGAAAGGACATGGACCTGCTGGAGGTCCAGAGGAGGCCACAGAAATGATCTGAGGGCTGGAGCCCCTCAGCTACGAGGACAGGCTGAGAGAGTTGGGGTTGTCCAGCCTGGAGAAGAGAAGGCTCTGGGGAGATCTTATTGCAGCCTTCTGGTACCCAAAGTGGGCCTTCAGGAAAGCTGGGGGGGGGGCGGGGGGGGACTCTTCTTTATCAGGGGGTGTAGCAGTAGGACAAGGGGTAGATGTGCCATCAAGAGGCAAGAGATGCCCCATCCCTGGAAACATTCCAGGTCAGGTTGGACGGGGCCCTGAGCAACCTGATCGAGTTGAAGATGTCCCTGCCCGTGGCAGGGGGGTGGACTAGATGGCCTTTACAGGTCCCTTCCAACCCAAACTGTTCCATGATTCTATGACCCCTGCTCACGGAGGCTGCAAGACATCCCACCCTCCTGTACCTGAAGATTCCCTGACGCCTGAGTTGGTAAGGAGCTCTCTTTTACTTTCGGTCTGAACAAAAGTCTTGTTCAATGACAGTCATTAATTACAGACACAGTTGTTCTGCTAAATTAACAGTAATCAGTCTGAGGGGAGGACGATGCAGGGGGAAGGTGCAGCTGAGGTACAGAATGGATGTAATGAGGAAGACTGTCCACAGAACTGGTTAACAGCCAGTTCTCCCAAACAGCTTCTTCCTGCAGCCTCAGCCTGGGAGGTGGAGGAAGGCCAACAGCCTGCTTATTTAAAAAGGATGTGAACTTTCATGAGAGCTTATGTTCAGGTACGTGGGGCATGACTGTAAAGCATGATCTCTTCTGGCAGATGTGAGCTCCTCTCCTGTCTGTTCCACAGCCTCTTTGTGCTAGGTGTTTTACCAATACCTGAGGGCAAAGAGGGTCTACAGGCAGCCTGGGATCAGGCAGAGCTCTGGGAAGTTTCATCCAGTCACTAGGAACGCTGAGGCCACCCCAACCAAAGTCACTGATGTCTGCTGGGTGCAGACCCCAGTCAGAGCCAGCAGGACTTAGAAGATTAGTGGCAGTGGCATGCAAACAGGCAGGGCCGGTTTGGCCCCAGAGCACCTGGTTATCCCCTAATCTTAGGGAAGTTTGCTGCTCTGTCCAGAGATCAGCAAATCTATTTTCAACTAAGAACGAAATTAAAGATGTTCTGGCACTAAACCACTTCTGAATCAAGTTCAGACTCATTTTGCCTTCCTTTGCAGTTAAAAAGTAGCTACTGTTTTCATTGCTTTTGGCTACAAAAGCTATGAAATAGCTTCACCTATTACAGCCATGCCATCTGTGTAGGTCAGGCTGTGACCTGGATAATATTTGGTCCAGGAAAAGACCGAGGTTGAGGAGGCTGTTTGGCCATGGTCATTTCCCAGCTGCTCCGATAGAGACAGCTGCCCACGGGCAAATTTTTTTTTAGATGGGCTTGGAATTTGTGTGACCCATGTTTATGAGAAGGAGGTAATTTTAAACTCTTCTGGAATCTTATAAACAAGATTCTCCTTTTTAGCCCCACCTTTGCAATTCACCCAGGAAAAGGTAAAAGTGAACATTTATGCTACACTTAGAAACACTATGATTCTCGAGCACAAAAAAAGGGAATAAGAACCCATACCTTTATCCAAGCAAAGAAGATGTTGACAGCAATCATGTTGTTGTAAAGGACCTGCCAGAATGCAAGGAAATAGAGGTCTGGGTATACCCGGGGGTCAGACAGCAGCTCTTCCATTAGCAGGGACACTTCTACCGTGCGGTAGATGTTGAAGGCAATGGCAAGGATGGATACCTGAAGGAATGCAGAAGCAAGTGAAACCAAAGTCCAGCTACGCCCCCTCTCTTCAGACTTGTCATTTTGCACAGGAAAGGCTACTGATTTCAAAAGGTCCTCCGTTAGATTTGAAGAACCTGAGCTTTTTAGGTGTTTTGTCATGAACTGTAGATGTGAGACTTCACTGGCCAAATAATTTGTAACTGCACTGTGATAATTCTGGGCTTGTGCTATGTGACGTGCTGCACGCATTCTGATTTTATTGCTTTAGCTCTGTTATGCACTAGTGCTTCCCTGCTCTGCAAAGATGAAGGCTAAACCAAACACAACACACCAGAGCAAAGCTAGAAAAGAGTTCAAGTGTGCTCAACCGTGGTGGGCCATGTGGCCTCCTCAGTGTAGAACAGCGGGTGACTGCCTCTAAGCTGACATACATCTGGGCTGCTGTGGCTCGCTGGCTGTCTACCCAGTGCTAGCCTAGGCCAGCAAGCACAGGGGTGAAAGGGAAAGGGTAGCTCACCACCAGCAGCAGCAAATCCAGGCAGTTCCAGGCGCTTCTGAAATATTTCTTTTTCAGTCTTACTATTTTCATAGCTTCCTGGATGATGAATGTAATGATAAAGAGGCAAAAAGTGACTTCGCAAGAAGCCAGGAAGTAATCGTAGTACGTGACGTATCTAAGGAGCTTCACGGAGTAGGTATGTGAGGAGGTGAGAGCACCCCCGGTGGCAGGGAACTCTACCACCAACCTGGAAAAAATTGGGGACTGGTGTTAGTTACCATCCCTTTAAATCACCTCAGCCCTTAATTTGCTAATATTAATTATTACTATGTTAATAATACCTTACTAGAACTCCTGTATCTGTAAGATCTTCCTTAAAGGGTTACACTAAGTCCCCCATTGAAAGAGCATTACATGGTAGGGAAGGTTGAGGGAAAAACAACAAGCTCTTGGGATAACCAAACACCACAGCTTGGGTAAGTCTTTAAAGAAACCGCGTCTCGGAAGACGGAGTCCTTTCCCTCCACTAGCTGACAAGAAGACTAATAATCCAGTCTTTGACTTTGCAAAAGCCTATGAAATCTATTCCAGCTGACAGCGGCAACCAGCTGTACAGACCAGACAGCAACTATTCCAGGAAAATGGAAAGGGAGGATCTGGGTCTGCTCCCTGCACTAGCGAAACTTCTGCATCTTTAATGAATTACTGTCTTGCCAGCTGCTACCTGAGAAATGTGGCTGCGCATGCCTGACGTGACCAGGCTTTCCTCACGTCCTTGTGGAAGCATTGCGCCTCAGTAAATTGGATTTCACGCATAGTAAAGGTAAGAACTCACCTGACTATACAGAAGAGGTTTATGTTAGCGTTGTATGTTGAGAAATCAATAAATACAATTCTGGTTCCTCTAGTGAGCCAGTTGTTCTGCCTGAGAAACTCCAACGTCTCCAGGCTCTTCTCCTTTGACTGAGGTAAGGTGAAGATATACCCTCCGCTGCTGTACAAGCCCATGGATCCCCAGTACCAGGGGGATAATGAGGCGGCTGAGGTGTATTTCCATCTATCAGAAAAGGGAAAACAAAGCAGCTCAGCTTACGGAAACTGGACTGAAGTAAGCTTTAACCTTTCTTTTATAGAATCCTGGTAAGTTCTTGTGTTCTTCTGCATCCACAACTGACCATTTAAGACAGACACTTTAAATACCACTTTTCTTTACCTGAATTATGCACAAGACATACGGCCTTAAGATATTCCCATTTCTTTTGTTTAGCTGCTCATTACATTCACAAAACAGCAATTGCTTATGAATCTGGATTTCACCCAATGTGGGCCAGACAGTTTATTACCTTAAAGCCTTTATAGATAATGGAATACCTATGGCTTACATAGTTCATTGTCACTGTGGCGTGTTCACGTGTTCTTTCATTGCGTTAAATCAATGCTAAATGAAGCGTGTGAAGCAGGCCTTTTGGCTCTGTTTCCACAGCATTTTAGCATGATTCCAATTTATAAACATGTGATTTAAATTCAGGCCTCATATAATTGAGCATTTCTCCAGAGATGTTGGTGGAGATAGACCCATTAACATGTGCTTTTGCTGAACTGGGCTCGCTGTTTCCAGTTCTTCCTGTCTCTCTGCTATAAATTTCCCATGCCAAATTCCCGTCCATAATGTTGGCACAAAAACAAACCCATGGTTTATCTCAATGTAAACAAGAGAAAAACTCAGCTAGTTGCATGTACTAACTGAAGAATACTGGCATTAAGGATATGGCCATGTTCTCAAAAACATTTCTGGGCTGAAGTAGAATGACTTACTCAGATCCGTTCTTTAGACCAAATTCAGACCTGTCTTCAGCTCGATAATGGTATTTACTGTAACAGTCTTCTAAAAGACTACGGAAATATGGGTAGATGGTGCAAGTCTTGTTGCGTACTTTCAGCTGGCGGATCTGGGCTACTCCTAACAGCAAATTCTCGTAGTAAATATGGCTGCTGTTGCTCTGGAGGGTTAACACCGTGTTGTTATACCCTTTGTCCCAGTAGAGTCCATCCAACAGGGGTCCTTCTGCAAACTAGAAGTGCAAGTCAGGTTAAAGTTTCAAAAGAGGATTGAAATACCGCTATCACCCCACTTTTTGGTATACAAATCTGTCCAAAGTTCTCAGGTTACTTGCAGCTACAGAGTCTAAGCTAGAATACAAACAACTGCCAGCTGTGTGGCAATTTATTTCTTATAAATACGATATATTTACACCTTTTTGCTATGAGTTAATTCTATTCCCTATGCAATTGTATCAGAGAGATGTAATGGGATTATTCAGGGTAAGATTACAACATATGTCTGTTTGGGGTTTCATTGAAAAATTCTGCTGGATTCTAAACAAATATGTTTACACACAAACATTACATGTTGTTTTAACAAAATCTGTCAGTTATCTTAATCTCTGAAGACCTGTTTTGGGATATGTTTCTGACTAGCTTTTTAGTCATCTGAATCTAAATGAAGAAGTATTTCTTTTGGAAGGCAGGGCAAAAAAATCCTTCTTCTTGTGGGTGTTTCTTAGATGCAGATAAAGAGCATTAAACCTGGGGAGAACATCATTCTGAGTACAAAACAACATGCCCCCATGGTTTGGCACCACCTGAGCGTGTGTTAGAACCCTTTCTGGTACATCAGCACACACCGCAGGGCAAGGGCTCGCTATTTTATAGACTAGCAATAACAGACACCATGATAAAAGGGAGTACAATTCTTCCAAACGAGTTGCTAGAACAGGCATCTCCATTTTTAAGGAAGAGTAGGTTGAGAAACTTTGCCTTCTGCTGTCAGCTGGGCAATACAGGTAATTTTGGGAAATCCTCCACCTAGTAGTGAAAACAGAGAGAAGCATTTTGCAGCCATCACTGAAGTATGAGGTAATGTAACAGCAAACCAGATGAACCAAGATGGCATGTTTTCCTGGCTGCCCCAGTGGAAATCATAATTTTATGGGGTTTTTTTAACACCTGAAGGTCAAAACAACTGTAAACCCAAAATCTTTCTGGTTTTATTGGCGCTCTTTTCAGACCAAGCCTAAAATTGAGAATAGGATGAAGCAGTTAATTGGCCAACTGTTTTCTTCGACTGATTATTTGGAAGCATCAGTGTTACTGTTTGTACCCAGAATTTCTCTAAAGGCACTTCAAGGAGTTATTTGCCTTTCTTCAGGGGGAAGCACAACACCCAGCACACGGTTTTTCGGAGAACCGTGAGACTGTGTTGCTCCGAATTAACACTGGGAGCTTCTTCACTCGTTTGCTCTCCTCGAAGGTATCTTTGCCATGCGAACCTCACCTTCCAGAAATCAGCTCTGCTCCCGATACTCCCAAAACCGCTCCTGCTGTCCTCGGAGGAGGAGGGCTCCAGGAAGAGCTGGGACATGACTTTGTTGAGGTAGTACATGTCCGTGCTCACCATGCCGAACGTCACTGGAAAGAAGGGGCAAAGAGGGGACGCTCGCAAGGCTGGAATCAGAGGGTGACAGCAGCTTCTCGCCCTGCTCCTCCGCTTCAGGTGTCGCTAGGTCACGCTGCCAGAAACAGGCAGGCAGGGCAACTTGGACTGAAGCGACGCTTCTGGGCGGGAGACAGGTGAAATGCTGCAAGAGGTACAGCTGACGCACCGGTTTATTTGTAGACGGTCACCTCGGTCACTCGATGACTTACGTATACAGAGGTCTGTCAGGAAGAAGAGGTAGACGACCAGCTCCCGCAGGGTGGTTTTCAGCTCCACTTCGCTGCTGCAACTGACGCGGCGCTTGGCGGCACCTGGTCGGGGGAAATGGCGGCGGGGAGTCAGGGGAGGGACCCCCCGGGCCCCGGCCGGGCCCGCTGCCCTCCCGCGGGGGCGGCGGGACGAGGCCCCCGGGGACCGGCGGGGCCGGCCCTGAGGGTGAGCGCGGGGCCGCCTCACGCACCGCTGCCGCTCAGCCGCTGGTCCGCCGCGGGCCGCTGCGGCGCTGCCGACGGCTCCATGGCGGCGGGGCCGGGCCGGGGCCGCCGCCGTTTGAATCCCAACGCTCCCCGCTGCCCCGCCTCGGGCCGGTTCCCCTCACCGCCTGCGGGAGGGCCCGGGCTGGGCGGCGGGGCCACCCTCGGGCCGCGTTATTGTGGTTATTTGGGTTTTGATCCTTCAGCGGGTCCCGCCACCCCCCGCAGGGCCGCACGGCGGGGCCGGTGGAGCGCGCTGTGGCAGCCGTTCCTTCGGGGCGGGGAGGGGGGCGGAATTAAACGGTAAATGGCAGCGCCTGGGTGCTTCCAGGCAAAGTTCGGGCAACCGAGAAATTCCCTTCCTGCTGCGAAGCGCATTGGGGAAAGTAGGATACATTGATTTAAACGTATATTAACGCAAACTTGGGGTGTCGGAGGTGGCGCTTGGTGCTGGTACCGCGTCCCAGCCCAGGCATGGCGGGATCTTCACCTGCCGGAGGAGCCCACGGAGCCGCTGCCTCCCCTCAGCCCAAACCCCCAAAGAGCGCCGCGCGGGACGGTGGTTTAGCGTGTGTCATTGCCGGGGGAGAAGCGTCATGGTCAAGCTGCTGGATTTTGTTGGGAAGTTTAATAGTCAGCGTTGTGCGGCTCAGTTTTGGGGTTTTATTTAAGGCTACAGCGGTGTGGGGTGAAGCCGGGGCGGGGGGGGCCCTCACTTTTTTTGCATTCCAGAAGATGGCTGTGCAGTTTGCTGGGTAACAGCAGCGTTACTGTGCACCCCCCGGGAGGAGTTGGGGCTAGTTTTCACAAATTTTCCTTTAGTCAAAGGCGGTTGAAAAATCTCCAGCGAGTAGGTTTGTTGGGAGGTTGGCAAAACTGGGTTTTTGCCTGGTTATATTAAAATATTTTGAACAAGGTGGCTGTGGATAGCAGCACGCAAACCCTTTGGATGATTCCATCCAATTTGGAGAGCCAACAAGCCAGATTAGTCACCAAGCTCCTTGGTTAAAGGAGCAAGGAGAGAAAACACAAGCCTTAATGCTTCATATTATATAGGGCAGCTTTTAGGTCAAGTGTGCAAGGAGAAAAAAGTATTTATGTCGCCCCACTGCCCTGTTTTAGTGTTAAGGGGGTGTCAGCATCTGGTTTATGCTAAATAGTTTATAGCTCTCAGGTGCCAAATGATGGGGGGAGCAGACAGGGGAGGGGGCAGTGGCAGACGTAGTAGGGTAAGAATCCATTTTTGCCAGGCTGCAGCTGATGCCAGACATCCGTAAGCTGGTTTTAACAGATCCAGGAAGAGTCACAGCTGATGTTGGTTATTTAAAATTTTATTTGCTTCTAGTTTATTCTCATAAAAACACTCTAGTCTATTTGGTTTTAGTATTCAGACAGTACAGACTTCTGATATTATCAAGAGTGATATTAGAGAAGCAGTACAAGCCAATCTACTTTAGCATGTAACCAAGCACAGGTGGAACTAAAACCACCCACACTTGTAAAAACTAATTAGCCTGCTTTCTTAGGCTTTATAGTTAAAATACAATACTCAGTAAATGGTTATAGTCACCAAACCGTATAAATAAAATCTAACATGGTAAGATGGGAACAGCTGGATGTGCAAGAGTCAAAGTAAAAATATGTAGATAGGTATTTTGCTAATTAGACCAATTACCAGTTAACTGCGTCTATGTTGTAAGTGTCTCTTATAGGTGTGAGTTGTCCTCTTCATTTCCAGTTAAAGTTCATCACTTTCATACAGTCCAGACTGCTCAGCCAAACGCTGAAACTCTCCTTCTGGTGAGAAAGCTTGTTTCACATCCAGTCCTCTTCCATTAAGTGCCAAGTACTTGCTAAAAGTTGGTCGAACCCGTAACTGCTTTGGGGCTGGAACTGGCTTGTTTGCATGTGCTGGAAGAGAGAAAAAAGCCTCTTTCAGCATCTTCCCAGACTGTGGAAAGACCCATGGCAGAGCAACCCAATTGCTTTTCATCTGCAACAGAAGTCAGCAACCCCTTAGAAAGAATTTAATAGCCAAGCCTGTATCTCAGACACCTGAGATTTATATTCAACCTCCTTCTTGGTGTCAAACAAATTGGAGTCTAAACAGTGCAGATAGCAGACGCAGAGGATGTGCACGTCACTGTGTCTCAGTACTAAACAAAAAGGTGTTTTAAACAAAATAGTTACTTTTTGTCTAGTTCAGTGTCTCTGGACAGAAATCCTGCCAACAGCCCCAGCGTCATTACGTTAATCTGGAAGGTCTGCTCTGAGTACAGGCGCCCGCGGCAGTTGTGGTTGTGGCACTGTGGTGTGGCACTTACTTGCGACCTCCAGCCTGGCGTGGCAGGTGGCCACACCTGCTCCGTTGACAGCAGACACGGTGTACCAGCCAGCGTCCTTCTTGTTTGCATTATGAATCAGGAGGCAAATCCTTCCAGTATTGTCATGTAACAAGCTGAAAAATGAAGGTGTTTACGCGTAAGTGCTTGGAGCGGGAAGGAGAGAAGACATTGAAATCAGAGTCAGTTTACACACCGAGGAGCTGAGAAAGCCCTGGAGCAATTCTTGCAGAGCACTGCAAGCTATTTAGACATAAACACTGCATTTGTGTTACATTGGGATTCACATCATGATACCACTCAGGTGGCATTGAGGCCCTTCTGTAGCCCCATAGTCTGATGAATGCATTGCATGTTTCAGTCCTAAAGCTGTGCTTCTCCATGGGCCTTTAACTGCTGCTGGAATTCAGAGTGGCATCTGGTCACGGTTTTCTCTTTGTTGCCCTCAAAACAAGACTCTGACCATCATACCTGTCCAGCACATGGGCTTGTTCACCATGGTTCATAAATGAGGGGCAGAGCTGGCTTTCCAGCTTGCTGCTTTGAGAAACTAGCCAATTCAAATTTGACTTAACAAATACTGGTTATTGTTTTCTAACACACCAATGGCCAACTCATTAGTAAGATACCTTATTCGGTCTGTATTATATTGTACCATTTCGTTGTTTCTTTTCCAGTAAATCCGGGGTGTTGGAATAGCAGAGATCTGGCATTCGAGTCTGGCTGTATCTCCTTCAAAAACCTTTTTGCTTTGTGGCTTGAAGATGAAAGTTGGAGGCGTGTGATGTTCTTTTGCTAAATTAAAGAGGAAAGGTAAGGAGGAGTTACTGTAAGTGTTGAATGCTAATACCAGGCTTGTTTTCTTAAGATTTCAGAATGGTAAATTCAGGAGGACACATATTCCTTACTGCAACTCCTTAGCCTACAGGCAATTCCCATGAGCATAAGGGTGTAGTAGACACAACCCACTTCAGAACGAGAGTCAATCAACATGTGTTATCAATTCTGGAACATTAAAAACTGCCAAATCCCAGACATCTCACTACCTCTGAATATCGCACTAGACATGCTTTGAAGGAATAAGGCATCCCAGACGGATGTATTGAAGTAGTCTTTGAAAAGGTAAGGTGTTTGTTATCATTTGAGCCTTAATATCTGGAGATCTGCCTCTGCTTCTTAATTGTTTATGTCCCAAACACATGGAGGAAGGCATTAGATTACTGAGATTTTCCGTGTGTGGCCAGGTAATTGTCAGTGCTCTCAGTCTTACCAATTACTTCCACTTTCACTGCGAAAGACGCTTCTCCGGCACGGTTGACAGCCACACATTCATATGTCCCGGCATCAGATGATTTGACTGCTTCAAATATAAATGAGTGGAATCCCTTTTCCGACACTATCATTTTATGGAACTGATCTTGATGAACCATCCTTCCATTCTGATACCACATCACGTCTGGAGTCGGCAGCCCACTAACCTGTGAAGGAGAGGAAAGCAGTGAAGAATTAAAGAGCTGTAAGATGATAAAAGCCCTTCAGTGCTATAGGGATTTTGATGTCAATAGATGATCAAATCATGATCTGATTGCAAAATTTTGCAGTTTTGCCTAGTTTTGAATATTAATGTGGTGCTGCATAGAGAGGAAGGCTTGTGAAGTGCCATGGCAAGATGAGCTTTAGCTACAAGACAGTAGATGCTGTTCCTGCAACCCCCTGTTGTTCCCATCTTGTTAAGGTAGTTTTAATTAGGCCCAATATACTCGTTTTGGGTTCATAGAGGGGGGGGAAACTCACCCGTTTAATCTCACATTTAGCACCATCAGCAGTGCTGACCATCAGCATACTGTTTTGATAATGTATATAAATAAGCTGTCCTGCAGACGTGTTCCAGGTTGTCCATGACATTGAGAAGTTTAAACAATTTGCAGCAAAATGGCTAAAGGCCATGCCTAAGTCTGGCAAGAGTTTACTTAAGGAAGGAGATTGGAAGTGATTAGGAAAAACCAAGCCAAACCACAGTCAGCAAACACTCTTTGCAGCGAAGCTGCATGTGCGGAAGAGCTAGGTTCTTTCTTACCCTGGTGTTGGTGCAATTGCCACACAGTTTCAGGCTATTCTGGCATTTTGTTTGTAATTAGGACATTTCCTTGCCAGATTGCCTGCTCCAGCAAGGGCATAGTTACCTCAGGGAAGACTCGTTAAAGGCAAACTACTCCTAAACAGGCCTTGCTGGACATGTGTCCAGCACGTGTCCGTTGAAGTCAGTGGAGTCCCAGGGCAAACCACAAAGTTCCCTCCCAAACCACCTTCTTTCCGCAAGGCCTTAATATTCCTCCTTCCCAATGAGATCTAGAAGGTGTTCTGTGGGGGCCCATATTTACCACTGTTTAGTTTTAACCGTATTCTTATGCAGCTAATTCCATTTACATTTTCCAAGGGAAAATGCTGAAATATTTAGCCATCTCCCGTTTCTTGGTTTACACTGCCTGGAGAGGCCCTGCACCATTTGTCATCAGTGCTGTGGCTTATTAATGCGCAAAAGCACTGCAGCTCAGAGACCTCTCTTCATGCCACACACCCCACGGAGCTAATGGAACGGAAAGTGAAAGGCTGGTATTACTTTGAAGTCAAGTCTGCAGAATCGCCCCTCCTCAATAATAACGTCTTCAGGCACTTGTGTAAAACGTGGCTGAAAAAACTTTTCCTGGATTGAGTCATGTCCACGTTCATCTCCTCTTGAGGACGGTCTGCTCCTAAAACATGGGCAGAAACAGTTGGTTGTGTAAAAGTTAGCATAGCACAAATGACACTGAAGCACTGCTTGCAGCTAGAGTCCCTCAGCATGTTTAGGAGCTCAGTACTACAGCTGTGGTTTGTTTTTCAGCTGTAAGGCATGGGTTTTGATCAACCACTTATCTTGCTCAAGTTGTTCAATTCAACACAAAAGCATAACACAGAAAACCTGCATCTTTGGCCTAATAGCCAAAAGAATTTACGAGAGCAATGTAGGCTGTGTTTTGTCGGGCTATGTTTCATCATTTACATTGTGGACCTTGCTTTCCCTACGGATTAATCTAGAATACGAAGTTTATTTGCCCTAGGTACATGGAGTCTTTAAACCTCTAGTGTCATCCTTAGAATTGGCTGGACTAAGATCATAGGCATCATCAACCATCCTCAAATAGTAATGTTTTAGTTGAAGTGAATGAGTTTAATAATTACTACTTTAGAAAAAGTGGTAGGTAGTGAAGTGAAACTAATATTGTCTAGAAACACTTGAAATAAGGTTTTGAAGAATAGCGCAGCACAAGTTCATGCATTACCTTACGTGCGTTATGGGAACCTGCAGCCTGATGTTTTCTGCATTCTGGTGCTTGGAAAGAGAAAGAGGAGCGGCGAGTTAACTTAGAAAGTTTTATCTATAAATTGAACGAGAAACCATTTTAAATTCATATACTGACTGCTGCTTAAAAGCAAACTGAGTATTTTGGAAATCATCAGGACAAGAGGTAAAGGCACTTGCATCAGGAGCTAATACACTCTGTTTTCACCCTAGGCTTTGCCATGACAGTAACAAGTACTATTAATAGAATGGTACGACTTCTCATCACTCTGCACAGGTGATAGGTACAGGGGTTTTGCTTGGCACATGAGGCTTTTGGCCAGCCAATAACCTTTGTTAGAGGGGAGTAGTACTACTGGCAGTATCTAAAACGAGAGCTAAGTACGGAGTGTCCTTCCCTATAGCAGGAATAGAAGTGGAATTGCTGGCAAGAGCACTGTATTGTGCCCACTTAAATATGGTACCAATAGCAATGGACACATGCTGAGCTGGAAAATACTTTTCTTTCTAGATCACAGCACCAACTAAGCTCGCTGACAACTCCGCAATCACATGAGTAAATCTGCTAAAGTACCCAGGATTGATGCCTGCTAGGAACTTGGATGTTTGGAAAATGCAAGCAGAGTTTATTACCAGTGGCTCATTTTAGCAGTGGAGTCAGAGGAGACACTGCATGGAAATTTCTGGAGTGTTTGCGTTGAGCCATGATGATGGTTGGTTCTGTGCTCTGTAGCCCAGTCCCGTGGAACATTAAGCCTGGGTTTAAACTTCTAGCACAGAAGCAGTCTTCACTTCAGGGGAAGCATTACATGAATGAGGGTTTTTCTGGACTGAGCTCAATGCTGAGTCCAAGAGGCAATTGCTTGTCTCTGCTCACTTACACAAGTTCTGTACAATTATTACTTGACTTGTGAAATGATGCTGTAGTGATGAAGTTGCTGATAATTCTAAAGCTCTGTTATACAGGCTGACTGTGTAGTTAAGTTCTTGAGGAATCAGGAGGCTGAATAAATCAGTGACCACAATATTTAAAAGTGAGACTGAACAATGGGAATAAGATCTCCCAAAAATAAGCCAAGGTCTCCTTCCAGTACTCCTTTTTGTGCAGCATTTCTCACACCCTGCAAAGTCAGTCATCCTGTTTTGACTGAATGCTTCCTTGTTCTCTACAAAAGATGAGACTTCCCTTGCTCTCTGACATCCGTAACATTCCCTTTTTGCCTGCTGTTTTCAGGTGACTGTTGGGGAGAAAAAGCTCTAATTGCATATTCCTCCCTTGCTGTGATCCTAAGTGTCTTTTGCAAAGAGTTTTGCTAACTGCACTGTGGAAGGTGTACGCCAGCCTGCTGGCTCTCTGCGTGCATGCGGCAGGAGGGATGTTTTCTTTGGCTGCGCAGGTACCCAGTGCCACATCACAGCCATTTCCACTAACTTTGATCACAGAAGTGCCAAAGAGAGCTTTTAACTGGCCTAAATAAACAGCGGATGATGCAAGTTTCCAACTAAAACGTTTTTGAAAATGCCAGTAGTGACAGATTCTCATCTATCAGCATGTGGGCTGCTAAAATAACTGCTTTGCCTTCTCTTCATGAATGCAGGGCCCTGGAAAGCTTAAAACCCAGCCAATCCCACCCCAAGACCCTGACCTCTTGTAGTCAATGTCACTTATTCCAAACAGTGACAGGTGTAAATCTTGCTGTCCTGGCCAAGTCTGAACTGGGGCCGTTAGAGAGTGGGTACCTGCATCCCTCGCTGTGCTGCTCCCTGCCTGTCACAGGCAGGGTGAAACGTGCTGTGCAGCAGCTGTTGTAATTCCTCCCTGGAGACGTCATTCCTACAGATCAGGCCCAGCAAGGGGATGGTGCTTAAATTCCCCTCTTCTGNCCCCCCCCCCCCCGCCAAAAGCCCCCAGATCCCTACTATACAGAGCTCTGCCAGTGAGAGTTGTCCCCTTCCCTCCCCTCTCTTGCTCTGGTACAAAATAAACCCCGTCTCTCTGCCCTGTTCAGGTACAAGCAGGTCACAGCAGCATCACCGGGAAATTGTTGTTCTAGAGACAGGTCCCCCCCGCTTACCTGTGCATTCTGCATGTTGTCTTCACTTTGTGCTTCCAACACAGATGCAGCATTTACTGGTCCAAGCAGCCTGCGAGCCATTCTTTCTTCATAAGTTAATCGCTTAAAGCAGAGTGGAGAGGAATTCTGGTCAGAAGTCCATTTACTATTTCAGATCAGTTTGTAAAAGCACATTAATATGCCACAAATTCAGGGTGTTGTCAATGAAAGCAGCGGCTGAATAGAAACACCACGTCTGTTCCAGAGGGTTTGCAGTCTGTGATGACTACTGAAGTCAGCCTCAATATATACAGCACTGAAATGCATAAAAGATTAAACTGCCTGTTCATCAAAGCCTCTCTAATGCCATCTCTGGCCTTGCACTCCTCCTCTTTCTCCACTGGGATTATTTATGGGTAACTGATGGCATTATCTCAGAAGCCAGAGTAAGTCCCAGGGTACCTTTCTGTTAGCACTGGGAAAACTTCCCAAGTCATTCAGCTGTGGATTTACTTCAGGAGCTAGAGGCATGATGGATGCTAGCATCCCCTACTCCCAAAAAAGCAAGAGCCACACCAGAAGCAGACACAGCCAGAGAGGAGCAACACTACCCGTGAAAGCGCGAAGGAAGTCTATGCCAGCGCAACAGCTGCCTTATGAAATGCTGCGTGCTGGCTTGGGAGGAGGCAAGAATGTGCTTCAGTCATGTAACAGTAAGTTCCTGCAACATGGATGCAGCACGCAGGCATAACTATGAGCAGAGTTAAATTCAAGTTCTGTTGGTTGCATTACTTTAGAAAGAGTACATTAGGCCCCTGAGCTCCAGAACACCTGACACTTGACTTCCCACAAAGTTTACCTTGGCTTTGGGTTTTATGATGTGAGGACGAGCTCTGACTGAATTTCTGCTGTGTACAGGACGTATATATGGCTAGTCCTGCGTAGGTAAGGGTTTGGGGAGGCTTGTGGGACTTTTGTTTAGAAGAGAGTGAGAGACCTTTTACAAAACCTGCGAGAGCTTAATATCCTTGAGGTCATTGTGGCTGTATCAAGTGTGGCTGAGATTGGCCAGTTGGTTCAGACATTGGAGGGCACGGGGAGGAGAACAGAGAGCGGTGATTGCATAAGCCTTATTTTTAGCCTGGCTTCCTATGGGAAGAAAAGCTGGCTTGCCATGGCAAGCTTTCTTACAGCAGCTAGAACATTCCTGTTAGGGACGCATTAAGTCAGATTTTAACTGATACTTTTTTTTTTTCCTTCAGTATTTAAAATTATATTTATGACACAAACCTGTTCCCACTGATGATAATGGAGAAACTTTTTTCCCCTTTCTACTTCAGGGGAAAGAAGACGGAAACTGTAAACGCTGGGCTTTTACCAGTCAGCCTCCAGCCAGCAGGAAGGCTCCCAGGTAGAGACCTGCTCAATCTAGCTTGCTGTAATGTGCTTCCCTACTGGTAAGGAAATTTTTCTCCCAGATTTGGATTTCTTGGTAAAGGGGATTGCATTTTGTCTCTTTGCAGAATAAGTAAGCAGGTACCGAGAGACCTCCTTATAGGAGACAGACTTTATGATAAAAGCTCCTGTAATTTCTTTGATTTGTTGTTCTTCATATAAAAAGAAATCAAAGAGGTTTACCACCGGGATTTATTAATCCTGGCATTGAAAGCCAGAGTGAGATTGTGTCTGGAGAACTGAGGGATTCTCCTTGGGTTTCTAGTTGTTTGTGGATGTGATGTTCAGTGGGATCCCCAACAGAGAGCTCAAGTTTGTGCCACAGCTCTAAACTTGAACCTTTCTCCCAACCCTAGCCTTAGTAATATCATTGCATAGATTCAAAGGCAACTTGACTGATGTGTGCTGGCCAAGAAGGTAGGATAAGAGGGAAAGGCAATAGCAGCTCAAAGCCATCTTGCTGCATCAGGTGGCTTTCAGAAGTCAACGCATCCCCCACTGAAGTCACAGGAGATGCAGACATCCAGTTGCCACAGCAGATGCCTACAGACTGACTGGCAGCAACCATCTCTCTTGCCACACGTTCAGGGCAGCTTTCATCCTGCACTCGGCACGTGCTGCGCCTCTGCTGGGAAGGGCCTTCTCAGGGCTCAACTGCACCTGGCCCACCGCTACAGCTATTTGCATTCTAATAGCAAAAATAACTGCAAAGAGGGTGTTGGGAAAGGAAGAGGCTGGATGTAAATCTTTCAGAACCACACCTTTTACACCAGCCCTGAGCCACGATTAAAAATGGTCACTATTGGAAGAGAATTTTTTTACATTTCTAATGGAAAAAAGCAGCCATCTCACATTGAACCATTTCTGACCAGAATATTCTTTCAAAGAACTCTTGCTGGGATCTTTTGAATAAAGGTGTTTGGGCAGTGTTGCTCCTGCATTTCCTTCTGCCTTCACCTCAGTTTGGAGGCTCCAAACTGGAGGCTCCAGCATCTGGGGCACCCGAACTAGTCTCTGCATCCCTGTTTGCGCTCCTGAGAGTCAGAGTAAATTGGTTCTTTAATCAGCAGGTTTCCCTTACCTGGTTGCCATTCTGGAGAAGGTTGTCTTTGCATCGGAGTTTCTTTTCCAAGTCCTGAATGAGGGCCTCTTTTGTTCCTCGAATTTCTTGGTCTGATGTCTTCTGCATAGAGTTGATGCTAGCTTGTTTGTTATACATTGGTTGTGAGTAACTACTCGTGCAGGAAGAGAAAACCACGTTATTCCTGTAGGCCCGCTTGACTGTTTGCTCCAGTTTCACAGAATACACACAAAAATGTGAACCTGCTACCCAGAAACTGTGGTTCAACTGAACCTGGGAAGCATTTTGGGGATAGATAGGCTAGGTGGTATAACTGAGTATCAAAAACTTAAGGGGCAGCACCATGGTCTAGCCAAGCCACCGAGTGTCCTCCCACAACATGCAGCAGTTTGCTGTGGGTCCCTGTTCAGCATCCCTACATCCTGCAGCAGCCCCTGCCCTGACTCAGCTGTGTGCCGTAAGGCGAGCAGTGTTTTGAGGGACCTGCTAACTCCACTGAGCAATGTGAGTCTGTCCAGGAGCAAGTCCTCCCTCAAAAACTGCATAACTTCACATTTTCAACTGTTAAAAAGGCCCTGGGTGCTGCAAATCCTCAGCAAGGTCACAAACTAGTTGATGAGCTAAGAACAAGTAGCTTATTAGTTGTCCTCCTCTTCTTGGCCCCAGAAAGTTACTTCACAAAGCACCTCTGTCCAGATGTTCGACAGCCAAGCTTACCCCAGGCGAGGCTGGGTCTTTAGGAGCCCTTGCTGCAACCCCCCCGCATAGCCTGATCCAGTAATCCATAGTCAAGAGAGACCATCAAGTCTTGGAGGTAGATAGCAGACTTGATTCTGAAAGGTGCTAGGAAAAGAGGAGCATCCCTCAAGGTGGGTTGTGAAGGTCTACTAGAGGTCAAACGCTCTGTGCTGACAGGGTCTAACCCGGTCCGTTACATGCTGCGGGGTCTTGTATGCTACAGTTGCGTTCAGCAACTATTTCTATTCAAAATCCTCTTCCTCCTGGCGCTTGGGAATTTGTTCTGCTGATTAGAATAGGGGAGACGGGTTGTAATTCTGGTATGTATTCCCAGCACTGCTTGGACTTAATAACTTGCCCACGTTATAACTTAAAAACTTTAATAATTTGCCCAACAGATTAATATGTTTCATGTCCCCATTTGCCCATTTGTAGCATGATTAGGAAAATAATTCCTCAGCTCACGGGGTGTTGCATTTAAGAGCAGCTTATTCGAGAAGCACAGTGAGGCACCAAAGCCCTTCGCTATGAAAACAAACGACCCTGCACTACTTCCACAAACCCAGCGGTTACTCTAGACGCGTACCTAACCCCCCCCACTCCTGCAGTGCTTTTAAGAAACACTCCTGAGTGCCCCAGGTTGCCCCCTCCGTCTTACCTTCCCGCTTCCCACAGTGCTGCGATTCAAAAAAACCCCAGAAACATTCAGATTTCCTGAATACAAACTGACGCTTAAACCTGAATTTATATCCAAGCCAGCAGGACCCCCCCTGCCCCTATCACCTTTCCAATACCCTCGATTGAGCGTTTGTTCCATATTCTACACTGACTTTCCCCCAGGACCTCCAGCTAATGTTGGCAGGAATACAAGTTGGTGAGAAGGCAAGACCCAGCTCCCTTTGAGATCTCGCTGACCTTGGGAGATATTTGGATTGCAGCCCAAAGGCAAAATGATATAATACATATTCAGGAAAGAATTTAGTCTAGAAGGGGTAAAATTTTCAAGTGGCTGCCTTTCTGTTAGCACGTATGATTAATGAAAACTGTATTGCAGGTGAGCGTAGAGTCCCACCATGGTGTGGAACCTGAAAATACTGCTGAGACTTACTAGGAATCTTCAAGTTGTTTATATGTGGAAAATGCTCCTGCTGTCCCCCCTGCCTCCCTGGTCATAAGCCATATTGGTTGAAATTCCTTTGAGATGGATGTCCATCTTCAGTTCTGAATACCCTTAAATAGGAGATTTCCATCAAATCAAACCAAACTGTGCAAACTGACTCCGGAAAACGTGCACAGAAGCCCATGACATGACTACTGTCCAATTTAATTCCTGGAGGATACCCCTCTCTCCCACACAGACACCAAGGACAAGCGCTCAGCCTCCTAACCCAGTTCATGCAGAGTCCTGCCTCCAGCATCGGAAGTCAATGGGGGTTGGACCATTGGCTTCGGCTGAGCTGGTGTTTCACTGGAGGGTTGGATTTGGGGTGGTCAGTGCGCGGGAGAGGCCAGGCCAAAGGAAAGCAAGGGGATGTTAGAAGCCTGTATATACTTACTGAGGTTCCATAGGAGAAGGAGTTTGGCTGTTATAGTCGGGCTGCGAGGGTAGCACTGAGCACAGGAATGCTGCGGGGGGTTGGTTAGGCATGGATATAAGCCGTTGCCCAGATGATGAGCTAGCAGGAGACTGAGCAGATGCAGGCGTGACGGGATATGTGGATTCCTTAGGGGCACTACAGGAAGGCGAGGAGAGCGTGATTGAAGAGCTCAGCGATGACGAGGAGGAGAATTTCTGCCCACTTGGATTACGAGGCTGTATTAGGATGGAGGACTGTTTGATTTGTCTGCTCGACTCTGTAGAGGCTGCGGATCCTGGAGGCTGCTGTTGCCCTTGACACACATTCTTAGACTGGATAAAGTGTTTTGGACGTTCGTAGTTAAACATGGTTGGTTGGCACATAGAGGACACGGATGGGAGATTAGGGACACTCATAGGAGAGGTTTCACGGCTGTCCTGGATTTTTGTTGGTGATAATTGGCTTTGGATAGGTGGCTGGTAAAAACTAGGTGGTAGGCCACGAAAGCTTTCCTGGCTGGGCTCCTGGATAGAATGGAACCCTTGCCTTGCAGAATAGAGGCTTTCTTGGTGTGGATTTTCCCTTAAGGAAGACAATACAGATAAAATAAATTGCACGTCACCATTTGAATCACAAAAATACTGTCTCGTGAGCAGTCATTAGCAATCCAAAGAGGATGAAGTTCAGGCAACTGACAATTAAAGCTTGAGCTTAAAATAAAATGATTTAGGATTGATTCGAACTATTCCAGAACTGCGTGAACATTTTGGATTACAATTACAAGTCGTGACCGCTATCCGACGCGGGTGCGGTGCTTGCCATGGCTCTCTTACCTGCAAGAGCCCAGTAACTTCTCAAAGAAATAGCGATTGTTTTACTGAGACAAACCACCACCTGCATAAGTCTACAGATACCGTAGATACTACTGCTAAGCAAGGTAATTTGCCAAGTAGCATCTTAACTAAACTTCTCTGAGCCCTGCAATTTTGTGCCCTGCCAAAATACTAAATGTGTTATTACTTGGAGAATAGGCTATTTGTGCCAAGAAGTTCCTTACACCATAGGGAAGCATGAAACAGGTTCCACTTTCTTTTAAGGCTAAAACTAAACCTTTGAAAATAAGCATCCTGATTGCTTCTCTAATGGCTTTGAATGCAGAGCTTTTTATATCCAGTTGAGATTTGGGATTGGAATGCCAAGGACTGCGTTTCTCTGTTGAAGTGATTTCCTGAGATTTGCTGTTGGGGCTAATAATTGCCCAAATGACATAGCTGCAGGATAAAGCAGGGCAAGCTGAGCTGCTCAGAGGTCCTACGTTTACTTTGCAGGTCCTTGATACCTAAACCCGGGCTTTCCGTCAACTTATAAAGGAGGGAAGTTTAATTAGAGCAAACTGAGCGAGTTTGTTAAAACTCTCAAACAACTTCAGTTCCAGGATAAATAAATAACACTCCCCAAAATAAACGTAAAGCTACTAATAAAAAATAAGAATATAAATCCACACAGTTACATGTGCTGGAAAAAATGGTAATCTTGCCCTGCTGAGATCAGCTGTTTCGCTGCTATATATACACAGTATATTGTATCCCCCTCTTCGGACAGCCTGAAGAAGGGCTCCGCGAGGTCGTAAATTCCGGTGGGGGGGAGATCAACTGAAGGCATCGCTCTCATTTTAAAGATGCAAAGCTTTTGTTTCTTAAAGATAATTATCAATATTAGTTGTAAATTAGCTGTACGCAAACAGAGGTTTTCTAGTAAAAATTCCCCAACTTTCCCCTTGTCGTGCTCTGGGAATTTGAAGGTTGGTCAAATTTTTGGAGCATGCCCACACTATGTTCTCATTCACTGGTGCAGAAAACTTGTTGAACCTTGTTTTTATACTGTTTTTATATCACTGCCTGTGGACAGATTCATTCATTTTACCTACAGGCTACTCACTACACACAGAAAACAGCATTTACTTTGTTTTCTAGTCTACTGCACTTAAACAAGATACGATGCACAGATGCATTTGTCACAGCAATGGATAAGTGACATTTTCCTCAAGCCGTTCCACCTTGATTTGGGTGGGGGAAAAAAATTATCTGAAGAGACTTTTGACCTTCCGAGACAAAACCAGTAAGTAATAATAGAGACGATCTCCTTTCTAAAAAAAATATCTCACGCCAGCTGCCGAACTGGCTGGGGGGTAAAAAGCGTCGTGGAACCAAAAACACCGACCGCCACCCCCACCCGCAGCACCTTACCTACCGCCTAGAAGTTGTCACCTGGGCTGTAACCAGTATTTTGGGAAGGGACCGTCATTCACTGACCCGGACTGTCATAGTAGCCCTCTGCGTGGCGTTATAAGACCGGAGGCTTTAATGTGGTGCCAGCAGATGAGACGGCGGGACCTGCCTGTCCCCCCGCCCGCACCGCTGTCACAATAAGAGTCTCCGACAGCCCCGACTGGCGGCGACACCGCGTTTAAGGGCCGGAACCCGGGATTTTGGGCAGGTGCCCGCGGTCAGCAAATCACCCGACCGGGCGGCGGGGAACCTGCCTGCGCCGCGCTCGGCAGGGACCGGCTCCGTCCCCATCCCCGGCTCCGTCCCCGACCCCACCCCTATCCCCGGCTCCATCCCCGGTCCCGGTTCTCCCCGCCCCGGTTCTCCGCGGCGAAGCGGCTGCTGCTGAGCGCTGTCGCTCCCCTTCCCTGCTCCCGGGTACGTCCCTGTGCTCAGCGGGAGAAGGGGAAGGACTGAAGAAGTGGAAGAATTGCAGAAGTCCGCGGCTGTTGAACAGAGAATAGGGTGTTTTTTGGTTTTTTTTTTTGCCTGTAACAGCCACCAGGGAGCAGCGAGGAAGGACTGCTGCAATATGCTTAAACGTACCTAAATCCCACTTCACTACGTCAGTGAAATTCCTGTTTTAATTCATTTAGCAATTGGCAGTAGCCAATTGCCTCTGTGGTGATAACATACTCTTGTTACTGCTTTTAAGGCAGTGTACTTAAAGGCATTTAAGTTCTAATAATAAATATTTGAAAGCCAGATGTAAATTGTGGTTAAATAACCACCCAGCAGCACACCTGAGCGGTGCCCGCGGCCCCGGTGCTCCCTGCACCTTCGCTCCCATACGGAGCTTTATGGAGAGCTATGGCATTGCTCAGGGGTGCGTCTGAAGAGCCATAGGCTGAATAACACGAATATAATACACTTGGTAGTAAAATAGAATTTGATATTTTGCTGTTTGTGTGATTGCAGATACTGACTTGGATTAAAAGATGCAACTATGGTGTTTCCACCAGAACGGCGACAGATCCTGCTGGCAGGTTAGGTGATTTGTATCCCTTTAATCAGAGGCTTCAATGCTTAATTACATCTTAAATTAGTAGTGTTTTAAGTATCTTAATTATACTTTGGCAACTCTTGCCTAAAACACTATTGTTTAAAAAAAATCCCAGCCCTGTAAGTACTGCAGCTCCAGACTCAGTCTTTCAGTTACCTCTTCTCTCCCTGTACTGGATCTTTCAGCACAGTAATCCTCAAGAATTAATCTGCATTTAGTGTTTGTATTTAAACATCACCCCACTGTTTGTGAACTAAGTCTACGCAGCAGGTGTTAATTGAGTGCTAATTTATTTAAATTCCTCGTGAGGAAAGTGATTAAGGGAGGAGGTGCTTCCTTGGGTTGTTGGAGGGGTTATTTGCTCTTTAAGTATAAAAATAAGCTGTAGTTTGCACAGAGCAAGTTGAGTACTGAGAAGAAGGTAACTGTGGCGTGATGGTTCGCCCTGTAGGAAGCAGGAGCCTGTTAAAGGTCAGACTCCGTGCCCAGACGGGCTCCCTGGCTCCCCATGGACCTCAGTGAGGGTGCAATATGCTCTTCTCAGAACTGAAGCTGGCTGCAAGGCATCCGTTTAGGGACAGCTTTCTGCTCTTGGAAGGCTGGACACAACTAGGACAGCTTGTGTGAAAGAGAAGGAACAGAAAAACGCAAGATCTAGAAGGTAGGGGGGGGGGAAAAAGTGTGAAAGAAGCAGAAGCTGAACTCATAAAGGCGTAGGAATCAATCTCGTAGCCTGTGCCAGGGTAATGTAATAGCGCTGTGACCAGCACTGCAAGGTGTTACAGACTGGCTTTTCTGCACTGCTTCAGTTTACTTTCTATGAATGGTGACACGCTGCATCCAATCGGGTTCTCCTAGTTGCTGGAATCATATAGCAACAAATGTCTAGAAAAAAGTTAAGAATCATTCACTTATTTGTTAAGGAATCTTAAAAGTTACCTAAAGGATCTGGCAGTATACTTATTGCTTGAAGCCTCTTCTTTTGTTTAAGTTCCTTTAATAAAGTTAGTAGTCAGTAATAGATTTTGTTCTGCTTCTTTAAAGCTGTTGAGAAGGTCACTGTAAGCTGCAGATATAAGGGGCTCAGAAAGGAGGAGCTGGTAGGGGCAGCCTGCTAGAATTGCGTTTTCTAGCTTTTGTAGAGTGGCTGTTGCTAAGCAGTAATTTGTAGAAGTATGAGTACAAGGACTTCATTCATTTTTATAGTCGTTCCCAGTAATAGCTTTGTTCTGTCATCACTGTTTTTGTCAGTATGTCTTTTTGTCTGCAGTAATACAGTTGCAACCACACGTTATGTGAGAGAGTTCTATGGCTAAATCTAACAAGATGGTTTTTGTACAGCTAGTCATTAGAGATGATTGCTTAGTCTGAGGTAACAGCAGAGTTTACAATGTCAAGTCCCATTCATAGTGATGTTTCAAAGCACATGGCAATAAGACTGTGGGCTTTAAAAATATTTAAATGTTCATATCTAGAAATTTTCATTGTTTTCTCTCTGTATCTTGAGATGTATAAATACCTTCCAAAATCTGATTCAGCATTGCTGTCAACTGAAAGCACTCTGCAGCTCTAAATAGTAGTTCATGTTCTATATAATGCAAATTTTTAAAAGCTATTACATAGCTGATTTTGGTGGTATGTTATATCCCTTCATGCAGGACATCAAGTACTGCTTTTCAGACTAACCAGAACTTTAAAAATCAAAATGCAACCCCAGCTGGTACTGCTGCAAGCAATAAACTTTACAGGGAGTCATCCTAAGCAGCGAGTGTCGTCTAACAGAGCTTTCCCACAGTTGCTTGTTAGAAAAGCCAAAATACAGGCTTCCTGCTGCCCTTGTGAAAT
The DNA here is from genome assembly GCA_013398295.1 of Chionis minor. NCBI lineage: Eukaryota > Metazoa > Chordata > Aves > Charadriiformes > Chionidae > Chionis > Chionis minor. The sequence goes on along the minus strand of VZSF01001891.1, from coordinate 1,173,363 downwards.
CTGGAGAGGATGGAAAAACTAGTCCTGTTCTAAAGGGACAGCTAGCAAATGTCTCCTACTGCCCCATTCCCTCCAGGAGCTAATTATGCCAGAAAGTTTATGAAAGGTTTTCATTTTTGTTTGGCAGACAATTAATAGTCTGCCCTTGTTTGAAGCAATCATCAGGTAAAGAATACAAGCAATGCAGCGTTGGTCTGCGGTAGATAGTCCTGAGCAAACAGCTTTATCTCAGGGTGCTCGGACCTGGGGTAGCTGAGTGTGAGTTGAATATGGCGCTGCCTTCGCGTGCTTGGCTTGTGGTGTTTGGAGGTGACAACAGCACATGCCCGGCTTCACCGCAGGCTGCGAGCCAGCCCTGTGCAGCTTTGCAGCGCTGCGCTCTTCTAAAGTCCGTGCAAGTTAGCTTCAGCCAGGGGCTTTCATTCTGCAGCGGGCTCTGCCTAGGGTCCCAGCTGATTTCCCTGGAGCAAGCCTGGATTTCATGGAAGGGCTCGAAGCTAAATGGAGAGCCTCTTAGCAAACTGCAGGTTATTATTAAAGCAAACCCATTTTTGCGCAGTGATTTAGCAAAATAATTCCCGTGCACAGAGAGATCTGTACTGAAATACGATCTCTCCCGTAGTGAATTTGGAGCAGGATGTTCAGAATTGTTAAAATAACTGGTTTAGTTAAAGCGGCTGAGTACATCCGAAAATAATCTATAACCCAGGGAGTGCTTTCTGTCACGGCCAGCCATTTACACACGCTGTAACCGTATCGCTGCAATGCAGCTCTGGCATTCGGCTGAGAGAGGCGGCACACGTCTGCCTCGTAGCTCTCCCCTTCACAAACAGGGCTGAGGAAACTCCTCTGTACTGCTGGGCTTGCACCTTCTAACTGTCACCATCTGAAGTCTTCCTTATGCCTATAAACACCTGAGAAACACTACACAAATTGGGGATGGAATTGCTAAGATGTGCGCTCTAACTTGTTTTGTTTCTCTGGAACAGTTAAACAGAATAACTAAGAATGCAGTAAGTACAGAGTTACCCGAGAAGTGCATTTTGGGTGGAAATTGGGTAAAGTCTCATTTTAAGAGGGAGCACTTTATTCCTGGGGGAAAATCTCCACCTCTAGGGTGCGAAGTGTCCCTACTGTGGTGTGAGAGAGTTTTCGTTCTACCCAGTGGGTCGCTGGTTAAGTACTTCTCCTGTACAGAGAACACTGCAGGTACAATCTGCACCGTGCTTACAGGATCTTGAGTTCTATTGCTGTCTTGCAGAACGAGAAACAGAAACACGAGTTGATGCCACTTGGCCAAGGCTACAGTGGAAGGTGGTGGCAACAGGATTGCACCGTGAAATTTCCCAGGTGTGTGCTCTGCTGTGGAGCCAAAGGTCTTCTAGAGGCTAATTATTTGGGGTGATGCTTTTCAAGTTACTCACAGACAGACATTTCTGGAAATACCATTAGGGACCTACCTGAGCCTCTAGATAGTTAAATGCTTTGCTGCAGTGAGCTGTTCCATAGCTAGGCTGGTGTTATGTGTGCCCATTGTCATGTAGGCAAACAGCTCAGGTTACTGCATGGGCAGGTTTTCCCTGTATGGTATGGGGCTCGGGAGCTTTGCAGTTGTATTTTTTGGGGTCGCCAGACAGTTACTCCCTGAAGTGTTGTGTAAAACTAACCTAGGGATGTGATTTTTCTCTTTGCCTTACCGCAGAGGTGAAGCCTGAGGCGAATTGGCATAAGCTCCGTGAAAATCTTCAGTGTCACTCTTTGAGTTCATCTGGAAGTTTGAGGCTTCTGCTCGTCTGCCCAGCCCCGGGCTCTCTGTGCCGTAGGACAGCAGGCCAGCCGCCTCTCTGTCCTTGCCTCCCGCTTGGCTGTTCCTCGGGAAGGTGGGTCTCTTCATGGTGACTTGCACAGCTGGCCTATGGGCAGCACCCGCAAAGCTTTCCAGCTCTTTTGCTCCTGGAAGTGGAATTGTCCACAAGTCAAGTAGAAAGCAGTGGTGGTCCACCAGTACAGCATGCTGAGGTAACGGGAAGGGAAACTGGTATGTCTGTGCAGGTGGATGAGAGTTCAACCTGCCTGGGGTCTGCATAGACCAAAACGTGCGTGGCTGCATTAGCCAAACCTGACTTCTCACCAGGGCTGGTGAGCTTTGGTTTACACGCAAGGTGCTGTTCTGTTTGGAGATGGTTTCCAGCTAAGCTAGGCAAGCCACGTGTTACGGTGAACAAGGCAGAAGTACAGCCAACATGTGGGGTCAGGCTGGGATCCCTGGAGAGGTGAAGCTCAGGGATGAGACTCCTCTCTGAGAGGAACACCACCTCCACCTTGTCATCCTTGACCCAGGAGGGAGAGAGGCCAAAAGCAGAAATGCAGAACAACGTGCATCCAGCTTTGAGAAGTACCCAAGCAGACCCCATTTTTGGGGCATTTCTCTTCTCTTTAGCCTGCAAAAACGTTAGTATCTGGCTTCTGCTTGGCAAATATCTGTGACTGTACTGATGCTGAGCAGCAGCAAATTCTGTCGTGCTTAGTTGCTCAGCTCAGAGATCCATGTGCTTACCTGGGGAAACAGAGAGACGTGCACTGGATGCCGCAGATCCAAATTCATTTTCAGCAACACATTTAAATATTCCAGAGTCTTCTGGAAAAGCTTCTGTAATAACCAGGGTGCAGACTTCCTCTGAAATGACAAATTCAGGCATGCTGTTGAACCATAAAAGCCAAAGGTTTACTTGTAGGAATTGGTCCCTGCAGAAGGACTGATACTTAGTGATGGGGTTTGGCAGCAATAAAGTGCAAAAAAGTAATGGAAAGGGCATAGGAATCCAATGGATTCAGAAGGCGCAAAGGTGAAGGAAGGATCTTCCTTCCTGTGATTTAAAGAAACAAGGCACAATTTTATTTTCTAGATTCTGTCTGCTTTTATACAAGTTTAAGCCCCAGAAATGATCATAGGCCAGAATGGCTGGTGTGTTTTCCCTTAACGTACAGGGGACTCTTCCTTTCCTGAATGTAAAAGGGATGATACGTTTTTCATTGTGTTGTGAAAGAAATCAGGGCCTTTCAGGTGCTTCTGTCAAAACCAAGAACTTGAATGCTCTCAGCCTGACACTGAATGCTATTCACCCTTTGAACATTATTGTTTTATCTTGGATGAAGTGGGGAAAATTAAGCTTGGGGCAATTAACCAATGAGATGTCTAACAAAACATTCACAGTGTACTTACCAGGAACAGCTGATGAACAAGCCTCTGCTCAAAACAAGAAGGAAAAAAATTAAATAGTTATAATGCCAAAATGGAAGAAAGATCTTCAGCCCTCACCTCATTTCCCACCTCAGCTGCCACCCCAGTTACAAATGGGAAATCTCCCTTTCTGTCCATCAAGAGGAATGCTGTCTGGATAGGGGAAGCTCAGGTTTGGCTGGGGAACCTGATGGTACAGACACCTCCCACTGAGGTGATACAGAAAGAGCTCCACTGACTTTGCAGTTAGTCGCTGTGAATTTGGCCCACTGGAGCTATGACCTCATGCCTGGGAGTATGATAACTATGCTTGTAGTTTTAATTCTTTTTCCTGAGTTCATCAGTAATTGTAATATATGGTGACAATGATGTTATGGCTTTCATTAATAATTAACAGCATGGCCATCTTCTGTCATTGTGCCTGATTTCTCTGATGGTGCTCACGTGGAGCCAGAGGAAGTGTGGTCTCTGTCACTTCAGGTCATTTAATACTGGTAAACTTAATTCTGCCTCTATGAACACGTTCTGCCTCCTAATTTTTATAGCAGTTCTTGTTCCTGTCTTTTTGCTGTCCCAATAAAATTACTGTACATCAGGCAGACATAGTAATACCTACTTTTTCGTAGTATTCGGAAATCGGCAGAGTCAATTATCTGATCATACTCTCTGTACCAGTGAACCTGTAAGGTGGGTGTAGCGCGAATGCGACATTCAAATACCACTAATTGACCCTTTGTAGCTCTTATGTTTTGTAGACCCTGAAGGAGGAAAAATTGGTGTTAAATGGCTGACATAAGTATTTCCCCATTGAAGCAATTATTATGGAATGACACAGCCTTCAGTGAAGAGCATGATCTCGTGCCCATATTTGTGTTTTACTTACAGTAGTTGATTTGATTCTAAATGCATTTGCAGTGGGTTGTGAGTCGGGTTTTTTTCACCTGTATACCAGTGCTCATTAAAAGGCTTAAGCTTGCTTATGCATTTAGATAAAGATATAAAGGCAGGAAAAACATCTTTGCCAGTGGATGCAACATAATAAGGGAGGTTACTATGAGAGGTTTCCTCTTCAGCCTCCTTTGTAGGAAATAAATGGGATGAATTCATGTAAGTGGTTCTGTCTGTCTGGATAGTTTACCAATTAAGATGTTAGTTTGATAGCATCACTAATGAAGCATGCTGGCTTTTTTGAATTGTAAATGAACCAATGTTCCAGCCTTGAAATACGTTCTGATGGAGCAGGAAAACGCAAAGTCTAATGCTAGTAGTTGCAGAACAAGCTACATCTTTCAGGCGACCTGTGCTCTTTACCTTTGTAAACACAGGTGTGCTTCCGTAGGCAGACCCGGTCAGGCTCGCCGAGGGACTCTGCATCTATATAGCAAAGAAAAGTGATTTTTATAGCTTAAATTTCTCTTATGCAGAAACCTGGCCGTGTTGCCAGCACTTTAGTTTGAAACAGAAGAAGATACTAGAGTGTTTTATCTATTGTTCATGCACCAGCCTAATAAATACCCTGTGGAGAGTCTCCATTCAAGTGCTCCAAGAGGAAATGCCTCCCTGGACTGTGAACACCAAGTTAGTGGAAAGAGGAGCTGGTAATTGTTAGGTGTTGCTGGTTTTACAGCTATAAGCCAATTAATCGCCCACATCTTGTAGTCTCTGTGATCAGTGTTGCTTGCCAATAGTCGTCCTCTTCTACAGAGCTCCCTACCTGGTTTAGTTGATCCCAGGTCTAGCTCTTCTTGGTTTGTGTGGTGTATGTGGTAACTACAATGAGGCTGGAGGTAGAGAGATTAGCAGGACCTTTGGTGCTCTGTCCTGACATTCTCCTTTAAAGCTCAACTGATGCAGAGGTTACCATAAGGTCTCTGATTAAGAAAGAAAGGTGGTTTTAGGATGATCAAATATTTGCAGTGCAAAATACGTCCTTGTTCCATGGTGGAGTGTTGATGTGCACTCATATGTGTCTCATTTAGCTTTTGAACCACATGTCTTGCATATAAATGTGCAACTGAAGTGCTTGGGTTTGTTTTGCTGTGGCACTGGTCTTTTTTGTAATCTGTCTTTTCTCTGAAATAACCCGAGTTATCAGCTCTTTCCCTTTCCCTGAGTTAAGATTTAAGTTGGTTTCTGGGTATTCTGAGTTCCCCAGCTCTTGACCAAGTATGTGCTCTAAATCAACGATCTGTTCTGCAGTGAATCTTTGAAATAGGCTGACAAATGGCTAAGCTGTGTGACAGCCCCTCCAGCCCTGACCCGTGCTCCATCAATTCTCTTAGCAATTCTGACTCAGAAATATTCCAAGCCAGACAGCCCTTTTGCAGAGCTTAGGGTCCAGATCTTGACGTTCCTGATGACCCTTGCCTCTTAGTCACTTGCTGAAGATGGGCTTGACCCAATGCTTGCAAAATATTTCTAAAATACTATACATAATAATTTTAAAAATCGTGTAACCTACTCTTTGAGGGCCAATAGATAATGGCTGAATTAAAGTGGTGTAACTCTGGTGGACTGAACAGCTGATAGAGACTTCATTGGCTGAGGAACCAATGGTCAGCAAAACACTGGTGGCTTTCTGCTTTTTCCTAGCGTGGGAAGAAAAATAAACAGAGCAGGATGGAGACAGAGACTTTAGGACACCGAGCATACTTGACCCAACAATATTTGCACTTACTGTGACATTCCCTACCAGGATGCGGAGACTTGCAAGGAGGCTTAGCCTTCAGATTTATTCTATGAACCTGGAGAGACAAACATATATCAGTGTTTTTAGAGGCATCTCCTTTTCCTTACAACACAGTGACAGCACTGTTTTGGGAACTGGACATACGGTAGCTACAGAGCAAGTGGTATGTGCAAGAGAAAATAGGAGCATCCTTAGTATTTGAGAGTAGGCTTAGGTCACCTCCACAGCTTGGAGGCATTTAACCAGGGTTATTGATATGGATGTCTGTAAAAGACAGAAGTCACCTGTGAAACCTGGCTCCATGGTGGAGTTAGAGTTTTTCTGGATTTGGATGGAAGAATCTGAAGAAAACCCTTGTTACTTTAGCTAAAGTGAAAGTGGTTCCTTATAAACCAGCTACCAGATCCTTCTCACGTAAGGACTGTAGCATAGTGGATTGACATAAAAAAAGTAGTTCCTGGTAGCTTATTAGCTCTCAGGGGTAATAAAAGGTTTACAGATTTCACCTTTGTTCCCCTTTTCCTGTGGCAGGAGAGATTTTTCTTGGCGGAGTACTGCAAGCTAACAATCCTGCTTCTCCTGGGCCCAGCTGCGTCAGTAAAAATACTGGTCCTGGTAAATACCTTGCAGTAGTGGCAGTGCCGTCATCATATGCCCTGCTTCTGGAGGGAATGTGAAAAACATGCCTCTGGACTGCGACACAGCAGCGTATGTGAGACGTGGAGACAGCAGTGTCTGTCTGCCTTGAGCTACAGCAGCAGGGAAGGAGTTGAACCTGGTTTGTCAACCAGGGGAAGGCATGGAAATAACTGAATTGACTTTCTGCTGGCTGGAGGAGCAATGCATGTCCCCTGCTGATCTGTTTGGTGTGATGCAATACTCCTGAGTTGCTGACTTGCTAAAGGGTGCCCTGGGATTTGCGTTCCCCATCCATTAAGCCAGCCGGTCACCCTCTCTCACTCTTAGCACCTGCGATGTCAAATTTGGAGCCTTATTCTATGTTGTCTGGTAGCTGATGTTGTCATGTGCTGCCAAGTCCTATGTTTGTGCCTGCATGTGTCTGTGGTCATGCAAACAGGACCTTAAGGTACTGGCAGATGGTTGCAAAGCTGTTTGTTGTTTAGTGATCAGTTGCTAAGGCCACTGTAACTGTCCCCATGTGAGCTCCTCGCCTGTTGAACCGCTGCCTTTCTGGCAGTTTTGCTTCGTGTTTGCAGCCTGCTGGGAACCAGATGTGTATGGTTATGGGTTGGCAGGTAAGGAGTCTCTCCTTAAGGTTACGGTTGTTTCTCTGTACCCTGACAATGCTCTAGGTCAGACAAATGTATGTGTTTTGCAGGGGCTGGAACCTATGCTTGATGCTCCCACTTCCTTATGTTCCTTATTGTTTGGTACTTAGAGCATTTGTAATATAATAGGTAGAGTAACTTCAAATTTGGGGTCTTCTAGCTGACTGTCACTGTGTCTTGGCCTCTCATTTGTAAAGGTGCAGATAGGTGCATGGTGCAGAGATATGGAGGCACCTCAGCAGACTAGGATTTAGTTACCTGGAGCAGGTCAATAGGCTGCAAAAGCACCCATCTCGTCAAATAAAATGAGCACATGCATCTGAACTCTTCAGAGGCTTTGCATAGCCATTTGGTCCAAATAATTTATTTGAGATCCGTTCTCTCTCTGTCCTGCTTTCTATCACACTCCAAAACAGTCATAACTGATTACAGTGCAGGATATTTTGTGATCTGGTTGGATTTGGCTGGTGTAGCCATGTGACAACTGGAGGCAGCCACGTGAGACAGTGGGCTGCGGTAAGGCAGGCAGACCTCTCTGATGAGAGCATGTCACCGTGCGCCTCGTCTGAACCTGCAGTATGTTACCCCTGGCCCTGATCCAGCAGCGTGGTTGCACATGTACTTGGACCACCCATGGCCTTCATATTTCTATCTGTTGCTCTTGAGTTATAAGTGTCTCTCAAGCAGTTCAAGGATGGCTCCTGTCCAAGGTCATGTCACGCGGCCATCAACGGGGCTGTGCCGTGATGCAAGGACTGCTGGATAATCCCAAGCCCTTGGATGTGGGAGGAGGGCCTGGGAAGCCAAATGTTATTGAGTTGCCCTGGGCTCCCGCCGCAAACCAATCCTGGCTGTACTCCACCACAGATCCCTGCGATGCTGTTTGCATTGCCTCCTTGCCGTCTATCGGGTAACGGCCAGTACAGTCAGTTTTCAGGACCTTTAAGCTTGGCTGATTTGTTTCTTCTGGTTTTCCTCCAAAGAAAAAGGGTGGTGAAAAATCAGACGTGTGCAGACTGTGGAAGGAGTTCCTGGGCTGACATATCTGCTTTAGAAGATCACCTCATATGACTGAAACAGCATTAACAAAATTGCATTGGAGAACCTATGCCCCTCTTTTTTCTGTACAATAGAAGACTTAATTCTCCTGTAGAGATGCCGTCACACTTGGTTGTTCCCCTCTATCTTCCAGTTCCATGATCAGTCTGGAATCAGGCAAGACATGCATGGAAACAGAGGCACAGACATGCCCCTTAGCAAAAATGAAGTGGTCAGAGGTGGGACTGTGGTTTAAGATCAAAGCACAGTGAAGTACTCCAGGAGGCTTGCTCAGAAAGGTTGGACACACCTTATCTGGAGTGAGAGGTTGGTCTACTGAACTGGGTAAGAACAGCTTCTGACAGGTTTCCAGCCGTGATAAAACCGGCACTGAACTTTAGCACTAAGCAGGAATAGCACTAGCTTATGAATTTGTGCTCAAGACAGTTACTCAGTTTTGTGGCATTAGTTCCTCAATGTGATGATTACTGCTAAGACCTTCTGCCATGGCAGAGTCCCTGGCCAAAGATGATGGCTGTCAAAGTTGCAAGTGAAACTGGACTGATGCCACGTAACACGTCAAGCAGTCAGTGTTCACGCAGGAAATACAGGATGTTATATATGTGATGCTGTAGCTGCCAGTGCTTGAGGAAGGCTGGGCTAATCTCTTGCCAAAGCAGATCTTACTAGTTCAGTTGAGAGGAGACCCCATCATTAGGAAGTCAATTTGTGCTTGGCTGCTGTAGGTGTCTGTAGTATAAAGCAGAACCCATCCTTGGCTTGCAGCACCCTGGTTTGTAGACAAACTCATCCTTTCACATGCATGGTTTATGGTAGATGCTTTGGTCTCATCTCATGTTCCGTGGTCCTTCCATTTCACAATTTGCTTCTCATGAGTGTGTTGGATACTTTCACTGCTAATATTGGCTTTGGATAAAGAAGAGTTCATGAGAATAGATAAAAAGGTTTATAAGCTTCATCAACAGAACAGTCACTGTTTTAGTCTGAACTGCCTGGTTTTGGTTGAGACCTAATGACACTGGGGCTCGGGATATTTAGTAAACCAGGAGCCTGTGAGGTGTGCTGAACGTGGTGGCGGGTGTTGCTTTGAAGGACAGAGAGAATTTGGGAGAGACCATTTGGACTCCAGCTGTAAAGCTGACCAGCCCTGCTACTACTAATCGGCTTCACATGATTGAAACAGTGGCCTTCTGTGCAAGTGCAAAGCTGTCTTGTGTATGAGGCTGTGTATGTGGCCTGCCCAGTGTAGTTGTAACAATGAGAGGAGGTCGTTCAGCTTCCAAGAAAACACTGGAAGGTCATTCTACGATAGCTGTTTTCTCTCTTATGTATTGCCTTTTCTTTAAGGTATGAGTGCTTGCTCCAAGCTTCTTTTAACTATCTTTTTTCAGACTCCTGAGATCCTGTTCCTGAGTCCCGCTGAGCTCCATGCCTTGCTAACCACGGAGGCTTCCTACAGCAGGTCAGCAGAAACGTCGGCACTGTACAGCTTACGCCCTTGAAAGAATATATAGCCAAGGTTTTACCTTGGTGAGTCATTCTAGCAGTCCTAGTGTCTCATGTAAATGTCAGCCTTTACTTAGTGTAACTCTAGATCTTTGTGAAGAGGACAGAATTAGACTCAGCCAAATGAAAAGTCCAAGGACCTTTGCAACCCAACACCAAAATGATTGCAAGGTACATACAGATCACGCTGTTGACACAAACCATAATGACGACATTCTAGCATTACCTGAATAGTTGACATGGCTGCAGAATTATGCTATATGCAACACCGGGACAAATTTAACACAGGGTTAGGAAAGTATTAAAGCTTCATGGAGCCCTTTTGCCAGGTGTTTAGATCATGGAAAACCAATTAAATCTGTTTTAGGAACAAAATGAGCATCTGCTGGATCTGAAAGACACTGCATTGTAGAAAGCGTATGTAGGGGGGAGGAGGACATTTTAAAATTTACGCTTAGAATTAAGGCAGACCTAGACTCCATCGCAAAGGCAGCGGGATGGAGAAAGCTCTGTCTGGAGCTGTGTTTCCTCTGTGCCGTATGGCTAAATGGGGAAATTGTCACCACTTGAGTAGTGAGTTTTCTAGTTGTGAGTTACTTGGTGAAGTGAATATGTGATTTGAAAGTGGCTTCTCTGGTGCTCCTGGGCTGTGAATAACAAAACTTCTGTAGGGATTGAGAAAAAAAGGATTTTTATTTGTTTCTCTTCCCAAGCACCAAGGATCCTGAGATGACCAGTTAGATTGCAGGGAAATTTGTGATAGTTTAAAATTGTGGAGTGATTTCTTAAAATGACTGCTTTTCAGGTGGGGAGAAGGGCAGATTTGTGTTGGTTGAGATACTCTGAAAATAAGCAAATAGCTGGAAGAGGTTCTTGTAGCTGTTGATAAACTATTTACAGAAACTGCAGAATCCTGGTTGGATTTGAAGATTGCTGAGAGTCTTTCTAAATTGTAGAAATGCAGCTGAACACTGAGTATGGTTCAAAGACAATTTTTTTGGTAGCATATTTTCAGAACATGTAGCACTGAAGTGTGCTCTATTTCAAAAGCTCATTTTCTGTGCATTAGGTTTTTAATGCCTCCCATCAAGCATATAGGATATTAGATTTGCATCTCAAAAACTACATATGGAACTCCTGTGGACATTTCCATATGTGCTGCTCAGGAAGGGCAGAAAGGTGCACTGGCTTCCAAGGACGGGCTCCCTCTGTGATTAGCAAAGACTTTCAAGCACGGAGAAGAGCAGAGCTGCTGAAATGCAGGTACTGTGCTCCATGCTTGAAAGTCCTTCTAAGAGGAGTTTGTCCATTGTACAGAGCAGACTGTCGCAAGGAAAAAAACATCAGCAATCTGAGCGTAATGGTGTCTGTGCAACCGTAGCCTTAATATAGGAGAAAGCACAGTAGAGAGCTTTGATTTTGGAATTAGTTAAGGCATGTTCCCAATGAGATGGTGAGCATTTGCGAACACACCCTGGGTATGGCTGACGTGGCCGTGAAGTCTGTGGGATGTTGGTCTCCATGGGCAGCGTGCCGGGGTGCACGTACTCAGGGTGTTATAGCTCACGGTACACGTCCCACTCCAAGTGCAGTGTGAAGAGATGGGGCCTCAATATCTGTCCTTTCAAATCACCTTTCGATTGCCTTGAAGGTCCCCCTGTCTAGTCCTTGGGCAAGAGCAGAGGTCCCTCCTAGTGTGGCTCTGGGGCCGCCTAGCGGGGTGTGCTCCATGCAGCCCTGTGGGACGCGCTGGGAGAGTCAGGCTGTTCATCCAGCGGCTTGGAACGGCTCGCAAACTAGGGCCGAGAGTGAATTAATTTTATCCCTTGTATTACATGCCTCTTCTGAGTACAGCTGTTTCTCAGGGCTGGAAAATCCTGGCTTTCCCTCCCCTTATTTGGATGACAGCTGAACTGCCGACAGATATTGGACACTTGAGTCAAACTGGAGTTCCTAGAACCAAGTGACTAAATCCCTTTTAAAGCACCGACATTAGAAGACGCCTAGAGCTTATTTTAAGAGATGCTAAGCTTTCACTTGACATCATGAGGCTCCATGCTTGTTAAATTAAGTAGATTCGTTTCAAACAGAGATCCTGGTCATTTGCTTCCTTTCTTCCCCATAAAAAACCCACCCAACCCTGCCCTACTTTGTTGCATGCCAGAGCATTACAGGAATGTGGAAAGATTTTGAGCCCAGACTGCGTGACACATGAAGTGTGCAGTTAGGATGCTATACAGTAACAAAGCCGGGTCAGGTTATTTCCTGAAAGCTCTGGGGAAACACCCACAGGCTCGCTCGTCTCATGGATTACTGCTTCCTAAGAGCTCTGTGTTGTCAGCGCTTGGATGGGGCGCTGGGGCGGTGCTGGGCTGCTCTGGACCGGTACGGATCCGTGAGCCATCTGACTGACCGCTTCCCCTCCTTGTAGCCGCACAGGCTCCTCCTGCCTGCATGAGGCCCGCTGTGCCTGAGGAGGGGATGAATCAAATTCCAGCACTCCCTTTCGCTGGAGGATGCTTTCCCCATTTCCCCGTGGATACCTGCAGTGAATAATGAAGCAGAGCCTCAGCCCTAATACATAAGACAACCCACAGTCTTTCTTTTTTTAAAGTAGAAAATATCACCGTACGCTATGCAGCCTGCAAGTAAGTTAACCTCTCCACCTAGAATACAATGATGACTCTCCTGTGAGTCATAAGGAGGATTAAGTTAACGGGGCCAGAGAAGAGAGAGAGCGGTCTTGCCAGCTCGACACTTCATGTGGGGCACACCTTCCGAGGATGTGGATATGTCATTTCAGCAGGCTTAGGGGAAGATGGGAATTGTGTGGTCAGTGCGTGTAACTGTGCGTGAGTCACGGCTTTGCTATCCGGCACTCCAGCCATGACTTGCTGTTCCTGCTGCCCGTGGCTGTGCCGTTACGTCTGCGCTTTCTGCAGAACGCAGCATGCTCCCATCTCCGCTGTCCCCAAACCAGACCTGTGAGGTGTGTCCCTCCTTCTTTGTGAAGAAGGAATTTTTGTGAACAGCACTGTATGAATTGTGACTGCTGCAGCATCCAACGCAGCGTGGCATGTCATTGCTATGCTAGTAATTACCAAAATGGAAAGAGAGACTTTTCTGTCCCAGAGCCTCTTGCTTTTACTTAGCTGATCTAAATTGCTTTGAATAGAAGTAAAGAGAAGGTATATCCTCAGGTGGAAACACATTGGAATGGGATGTCTATAGACTGACAGGAGTAGCTAAGTTGCACTCAGAAGCAAGTAGGAATCTGGGGTAGCTTTTCAAAAGCCTGCGTAATACTTTTCTCCAGTGCTATGTAAAGCAGCGTGCACCTGCTATAGCTTCTGTCTTCTGCTGTCACACAAATGTGCCTTGTCTGGTTACTCCACAGCGTATCCTGACTGCTGGTCGGATGCTTCTGCCGTCTAGCCCTGATGTCATCAAAGCTGGTGGATCCAGAGACAAACCAAAGCTCCTGAGCCCGCCTGTCCTCTTGTCCCACTGCACGTGAGGCCCCAGAGCTGCCCGTGTTCTTGCTGTGCAATGGAGAAGGCTGCAGTGAACACGGAGGTGGGTGACTGAGTTTCATGCCCTGACCCTGGCACTTTGTCTTATCTCTAGTGCCATGAGACCTGCTTCCAGCCTGTGCCCCAGGAACAGCCGCGCATAATCCTCCAGGCTACCCATTGCTGCACTGTGTCACCTCGCATCTGTGCCCACAGTGAATTTTGGCCTAAAAATCTTGTCCTTGTTTAGCTCCGCCAGCATGTTGAGCACACGTTCGTACGGAGCTGCTGCTGGGGGCTCTGCCTCTGCTCCAGCATGCCAACACCAGCACCTGGGGTGGGCAGTGCCAGCGCGTCCCTGAGCAGAGCGAAGTCAGTGGGCGAGATTTAAACTCGTACAATTAAACAAGAAACCCAGGATCCCCCTGGAGACTATTTGCCTGAGAGGAGCGTTATTTAAAGCGCTCTGGTCTCAGGTTTCACTGACATGCCAGGAGATGTTTTTAGCTCACTCGCCTCCTGGCAGAGGAGCGTCTGTCTGAGCCACTGGGGAGACAAGCCCGTGTCCTCGCCTTGGTGGTGTGAGGATCTGACCAGAGGCACCTTCCCCGGGATGGCACCCAGTACTGTGTGGTTCCCCCGGGAGCCGAGGGGTTTGCGGTGGGCACATGAACTGCAGGAGCAGGCGCTGGTCATCGGAGATGGGTGAAAACAACTCCCTCCGTTCAGCTGCGCGCAGTGCCGTGCCGGGGACAAGCCTGGGAGCTGGAGGAAAGGACGGGGTCTTTGGCCACCTCCTGCTCATGCTGGGGCAAGGCTCTTCCCTCTGCTGCCACCTGAGCGGCAGAGTTCTCTCAAGAGACGTATTTTAAAATGATGCTAGAGCAGGACGTTAGCGCTGCACGGTGCGAGAGGGGCAGTAAGGGAGCAGGGGCTGCAGCCGGCACTGATGCCAACATGAGAAGGGGCTTTTCAGTCATTTTGGCCTTGCGTGGCTCTTGCAGAGGTTGGAGGGCTACGGTGCAGCGGGGCAAAGCTGGCATCTCTTAAATACTTGCTTTCAGTCCTGTGTCTAGTCCAGGCCCTATCTCTGATCTCTTCATCAGAGAAGCTCGGGCAGCTGTTGGCACCTAAAAGAGAGCCTGAGTCTGTACCAACAGCTCTGGTTCCACCAGCAGGGCTCGTGGTAATTATCTAAAGCTGCTGGGACCCAGAGCGCATCATATAACCCAGTGTGGAAGACCTGCAGTGGTCAGAGTGCTGTCACCTCGGTGCACATGCTGCGGTATCGCCATGAAGCTCAAAACAGGGACCTGGCTGTTGCACCATAAAACACGGTAAAAAACTTCTGGCCTCAGAGCATTTACATGGAGCATAAATCATGTGTGCAAAGTGCAAATAATCAGAATATTGCTAAACTCTGCAGTTTAGGGGCATGTTTGTGGAACTAAGTGCCAATTCCCAAAACTATCATTTTTGAAGTTCCCTAAATTAAGCCATCGCGTACAGTTAAAGGAAACTTTTAATGGGGAAGAAATTTTACAGAACCCAAGCCATTTAATAGAAAATTTAGCTGGCAAAAAATGTTGCATAAAATTAAATAACTTGCACAGATGTTTCTTGAATGAAAATTAAATGTACAACTGATCTAATGGTTATTTTTTTTCCCCTCTAGGAAGCAGCAAGACTGGACTGTTCAAGCTCTCACAAACACCTCTTATGACAGTGACATGTGCCATACGCTGTGTCCAAGGAGGAGAAAAGGTTAGTTTAAATGAATAGCCGTGGCATTTGGGCTTCCACAAAGTACTGTGTGCCTGGTTTATGCCGAGCACTGAACGCTTCATTGTTGGGGAGCCCACGTGCAGGCTGACAGTGGGCTGTAGAGCCGAAACCCCTCCAGGAAATATGATCGATCTAATTTTAACTACGTGGATAGCATTTGATATGGAAGCAGCTGGTGTCATACAAATCTGCGGGCCTGTCAAGCAACCCAAGTGCATCGCTAAAGCAAATATGTTCATTTCCACTCAAAGGCAAGCTAGAAAGCCGGGCCTGGTTTTAGCTTTCACTTGACTCAATATAAATCAGAGCTGTATCTTTGTAACCATAGATGTGCAGTGCCCAAACTCTTAGATTTTAATGCCACTTCATTAGAAAAGTGAGGTATGACTTAGTTGTTTTTCTCACGCCGTATTGCATTTCATGCTAGTATGTACCTGCTTCTGTTTACAAGTGGTGGAAAGGTTTTCTGGCCGTGCTTTCTCTGCTCCCCTCTTGTGAAAAGGTTTTCTACAGTGAAACTTTTTTCTAATGAAAGCCAGCGGTGGTCTGAGTCTAAGCTATCGGTGGTCTCTGGGTCTACTAGATGTTATGCTAATTGCTCAAGAGTATATCTAGGCAGTGATCTCAGTGGGTACTCAGATTGCCGTCTTTTTGGCAGCTGAGATAAACTTCCTAGGTAGAAAAGCCCTAAAAATACAGCAGGGCTTGAATTTTCTGCCTGCTAGAGAGTGGCACAGATAGTATGTCTGCTAAACCTCAGCTCAAGTGTCCCATAAGCAAGCTATTAATTACTGGAAAGTCTCAGGAAAAGAAAAATGCCTAATCTAGTTCCAGCTGCTCTGGAAACACTTCACCCGCCAGTGTTTGGTGCCGAACGCGGCTGTGTCCAGATGGCTGTGAACTCCAGCTAGTGCTGGAACCGGAGCCTGCAGCAGCCCTGGCAGTCAGCAAGGGGTTGTCTCCAGACAGCCACAGCCTTTGGAAATTAGGAAATGACAATATGAAGGCATGTGTTCAGTGCAAGGCACCGGAGAGCCAGGGCTTGGTCTGTGCCTGCCCTACTTTGCCAAAAAAAAGTTTGCTTCTGTTTAGAGAGCTGTTCAGTAGATGCATTTAAAATGTCATAGGTTAAATAAGCAACAGAAGTAGAGGCAAGTTACAGCTCTTATTAATTGTATTTGTGGTAAATGGACAAAGTTCCCCTCTCAGGCAGTGAAGACGCATCACTGAATTTTCTTGCTACCTTTTGCAACGACAGCTAGGAGTTTCCCTAGGAGATAACAGTGTTATGGGCAAAGCTCTTGGATACCCAAAATCTACTAATTAATACAACTGAAAAGCAAAATGTGAAAAGAAAGCATTGATATCCAGGCAACAGAGGGAATAAAGTTCCTTTCAAGAGGCAGGTCTTGCCCTCAGGTTCACCTCACTCCCTGGTCTGCTGAGGAAATGCTTGATCCTCAGCTGCTTTGGAGCTGGGAGGCCCCAAACTCCCATCCACACCTGGCCCTTGTTTTCACTCCACTCTGGATTTGGTCTACAGGTAATGTGCAAAGTGTTTATTGTGCCATAGGGCCGGGGCTGTGGCTCCTGCACCGCTGGGGTTAGGAGAAGAGGTTACTGCCCCAGGTCTGGCCGTGGCTTGAGGTGACCCTCTGCTGCTGCCCTGTTTTAGGGGGCACAAACAGGGCGTCCTGCCTCCTCGGCTGCTGAGAGGAATATTGAGGTAATGTGTTTTCACGGCACATGATGGTAGCTTTGAGTTAGTTCGCTGGACAGTGAGCTTTTGTGGCTGCAAGTGATGTGCTGTTAGAGGATCGGGCTGCTGCGGCAAGGTGGAGCAGGTGGTGAAAGACTAAATCCAAACCCCACGCCTGTGGTTCTGGTGACCTCCATTACGTAGAGTTCCCAGTACTATGAGAAGACTCTTGCTGAGAAAGATGCATTATATTTTCTGTCCACTTTCTTCCCTGTAGCACTCCTATCCCTGCTCTTTTCTCTTTAACCTGCCTGTGAGCCACATTTAGGATGAGGCTGTGGAGCCCAGTTGGTGCTCTGCTGAACAACTAAGCTCACACCCCAGCTGATTACCTTGTGGACTCTGCCTCTTTTCTCAGTCCAAGACACTAAATGAAGTTAGTGGTGCATTGGCTGCTTGCAAAGTATCTCGTTAATGAAGTGAGATGTTCAAGGGGGTGGAGGTCATCATGGCTTCGCTCCTTGTACATGTGCTGTGGAGCCAGGATGCCTTCTGGGTGGCAGTGGAGTCCTCTCTTGCTTTGGAAACCACAGTCTGGGTTTCCTGGGTGTGAGGGTAAGAGATGCTCGTGCAGGCAGGAGGACTGAGCCAGGCATACCGTGGGATTGGAGCTCCCAGTTTGCCAGGGTGCTCAGATGACCACCCTTGATGAGCCTAAAGGTGAGAGCAGAGCTCGGTGTGCCAGAAGGGGGAACGCTGCTATCTGAAATGAAAAATCGTACCCTGCCTCTCCTCCCCACCCCCTGAAAAGCTCTCCTGTAATCTGAGAATGTGATTAGTATGCTAGAAATTAAAGCGTTACTTACCTCTCTAAGCCATCAGTTTGGTTTTGAGGCTCTTGCTGCCAGCAGCTTGAGTCAGCGCTGAGTCTTGAAGTGGAAAGTCTCCTCTCCACGGACTCCCCTCCGAGGACTGAAGGCTGTCTGGGGTGGTGGGTTACATTTCTAATGTCCAGATCGCTGCTTGTGAGTGATGGCATGGCGGGAATGTCAGCTGTATGGGAATAAACTGCAGCAATTTATTCTCTCCAGCCTGTTTGAAAGTCAACAGAATGGCACCATTAGCTGGAACAAAACAGCTCCACTGTTGTAAGATACAACAGTGGCCAGATCTGTAGTTGCTTATAATTTATCGTGCTAGTAGTCCTGAGTGCTGGAAAGACGCCAGCTCAGGTCGATTGTGGCTCTCTCCATTGAAAGAGGGGCAAGAAAGAGAAGTGTAGCAAAACTTCATTACAAGCAGGAGTCTTTTATATGGATCCGGAATGTGAAGAATTTCCTATTCATTTGGGATATAAAGAAAACCTGAGCTACTCCTCCCTCCCCAAATGCGGAGGAATGCAGGGGGATAGCTTGGGTCCGTTGGGGCCAGCGTATGTCGTGCTGTCTTAAACAGTTTCACATTAGCATCCTCCAGACTTGGTAGAAGAGCTCTGTAAAGCTCGTGGGAGATGAAGTAATATCCTGGTGATGGCAGAAGCACAGTGCCTCTATGCGCTTAAATTTCAAGCAAGGTGCATTGCTGAGTGAGGTACCGCATAGGGGAGGAGCTGGAGCCAGGGTGTTTCTGACGTGCACGTTGTCTCTGTGCCCAGTGTTAGTGCAGCAAGTTTCCTTGGAAATTCCTGTGCTCCAAAACACCAGTTAACAGCTCGCTTTGGGGAATGGCTTTGTGTAGATGCATAAAGGGTAGGATGAGACATCCCCAAGCAAAGCCGCCCGTTGCTCTGAAAGTGTCTATAAATGAACTGGATCTTGTCTTCCACCATCACAGCGCACTTCCGCAGCCCAAGGCCAAAGGTGCGTTAGACAGCTCAGTCTTGGCATTGTCAGCCCTCATCACTTTTGTGACCATGAAAATAACCCAGCTGCTTTGTGCAGCAGTCTAAGGTACGCTGAATTAGTTACCTCTTGTGGGCTCCTGGAGGTCTTCCCCAAATTCCCAGTTTGAAAATATGACTTGCAGCTGGGTTTCCTGCAAGCACAAGCTCCTAAATTTTTCCGGCTACGTGCCTGCTTTGTTCATGCTGAGTCCCAGAAGCTGTGCAAAAGGGTATAAATTACTTTTGGCTAAAGCCTCTCTCCTGGCACTGCTATTAATGGCTGTGTCATTTTTTTTTTTTCTTTGTCCCTGCAAAATATATAAAGGTCATCTGGGCCTGAGGATGGGTGTATCCTTCCCTCCAGCACGGACTATGGTGTAGGGATGCTCTGGGAGCTGCACCTGCTTCCTTTGGCTGTCTTGTGCCTCTCCAGTTCACATCTGTGCTTGAAGAACTCTGAGGAAGGGGTCTTGAACTTGAACGTGTCCCTCCTCCTGTGGATAAGCAACTCTGCTGCAAGTCAACAGGATTTACTTGGATCCTCTAGCTAGACAATCTAGCCCAAGGATTTGAAACTATTATTCGCCTCTTGATGGCGTAATTATCAGATGAACTTTTGACGCCGGCTTGAATGCAGGGGTGGTGGGAAGAGACTGGCTATTCCAGCCATCTTAAACCCTTCCCAGAATGGAAAAGCAGCTGGCACAAAGGCCACAAATGCTGGGGCCCTTCTTCTTCCTGAAGCTCTTTGTCAGGGGCTTCTGAAATGACATTTCAATTTATACCACATCAAACTCTGAGACAGAGGAGTAGTGTTTTGGGTTTTTTTTAAAATTATTTTTTCAAAAGGGGTTTCTGAATGGAGGAATGTAGATAATAAATGGTCTTGATGTGAAAATGAATGGACCTCCCCTGTGGAGAAACTAGGGATCTTCCCTGGTGAGTTGGTATCTAGGGCAGCTTGGACAGTAAGAACTGAATGAATTTTTCTGGATGGATTCAGAGCTCAGGCAGAAACTTCTCTCTTCTGTGAGGAAATCCAGCACATCTTCCCACTCTTGCGTGAAGAAGCTGAGCGTAAGCTGGTGTTCATGTCACAGGGAGGGATAGGGAGGGAGCTTGGCAGTGCTATGAATTTTGGGAGAGGGAGGAGCTCCAGGTAACCTGGCAGGTCCCAGCTGGTCTTTCCCAAAAAGTGATCTACCTCTGGTAGTCAGAGGCTGGTTGAGGCCAGGTGCTGGAAGAGAGGATGCTAAGCAGGTAGGTGTTTTAGGACAGTCTTTTGCATCTGCCTGTGGTCCATGTTTGAAGGTGGTGGTGCCCGATGCTGGTAATAGTTGGGGCTCTTCCTCTAAGAGATCCTCAGCGAAGCGCAATGAACATGATTAAAAGTAATCATCTATGAACAGAAGGAGAAACCTGGGGAGGTTTAAGTCACACAGGTGTCATTGCCAGAAGCTGTCACAGCCTGCCTGTGTTCCAAAGGCAGTGGAGGGGCTGTTGAGTGTGTGTGCCGCGAGGCTCCCCAGGCCCTCCCTCCCGTCTTCTCACCACTGAAGTCTCCAAGTGGGTGGTAAATACTGATAGACTCAGCCAAGTTTGGCTGATTACACTTAGCCAAACCTGTCTGAAACTGGACTCACCAGTAGACTCAGCCAAGTCTGACTGACTAAACTTAAGCAAGCCTGTCTGAGACCAGCAATTGTTGGGCTGTCTCCATCTTTGATAGTACACTGCTCCAACCCCAAATTTGGATTGATACAGTTCCTCTGGCTTCAGAGGAGCGAGGCAGGTCTACGTGAGGGCTATGTTTGGACAACAGGACTCATTTCACCTTTCTCCCACTGTTACTTATTGCTCTGCTGAAGATCTGATGTTCTCACTGAGCCAGACAGAGCAGTAGATTTAGCCTAGATGCTTATCCCGGGTATCTTGGTGTAAATTCAGATTATCTCTGATGATGTCACTGTTAGGCAAATACTCTTCTAAATTATGCTGGTACATGTTTGTAGACTTCAAGGGGATTGAGCAAGTGTGATGGAAAAGGATTGCAGGTGAGCGGGAGTGATTTGGAACTGTGTTACTGGATAAAAGAAGTGGCATTGCTGGCAGATGTCCTTGATCACCACCGGTATTAACTTCTGAAAGCAACTTAGCAGAGGTGCCTGCTTGCTCTCCGCATGCTGAATCCCAGGAGCAGCGTTTTAATGGAGAGGCTGACTAACCTCAAATTAACGCTCACTCGCAGTGTTGCAATAGAGACGTTACTATATGATGCCTTGAGGCATCCACTTATGGGAATATCTTACAGCTATGCTTTCTGGCAGCATTCCCTTGGATTTAGCTTCAGATATTTTGACATATCTGATATATTTTCCACTGTAAATTAAACCTGTGCCAGTCTGGACTATACAGACTTATCTATAGGCAATCTGAGGAGTGGTGAACATTGTTGGGTCTCTTCCAGTCCTGGGTAGGACACTTACCCCAATATCTACAGAGACAGTGTACTGATGTGCCCCCAAGCTGGGTCCTAACAACGCCCTGTGGGCTGCATCATGACACAGCTCTGCAAATTACCTCAAAAACTTGTGTGAGTTTCCCCCATGGATGTGGGTCTAGGTTTTATCCACAAAGAACCGAGATATTTCCACAGAGGGATGTTTAATCCTGGCCTTTCCCTAAACGAGCCACTTGCTAGAGCAGAACAGGTTGTGTTCATCGTGATCTCTTATTCCATTCCCCATCATGACTTGGGTCTTACAATGGCCCTTTCCCTTTGGTGCTTAGGAGAACGGAGTCAATTTGTTGTGGCAGAGAAAATGGCTAAAAGCAGAGACTTTTTTCCTTTCAGCGTGCCTCAGCCAGAGATGGTCAGAACAAATGCAGCATGCGGATCGCCTGCACTTTGCTCACGCCGCCCAGGCTTTCTGTTTTTAGCTCTGGCAGAAGCTCCCTCCGCATATTCCGAATGCCATCCCAACAGCTGCAGCTCTCTCGATGGCCACACAAGCACCTCTGGCCCTCAAGTCTGCAGGTTTCGATGCCCATAAGCAAGGGCATTTGAAAATTGTATTGTCTGTGCTTTGCCAGAACCATTATACCTGCCTTCTCTGTATGGCACAGCACCTTTTATCAGCCTTTAGTGACCAGTACTGGTAGCAAGAGGCATGGTGTCTGGTGTGAAACCTGTTTTCTGACTGGGCAGCAAGCTTAAATGCTTAAGGCAGAGCACAACTGTCAGTATAAATAACTCTCCAGAAGGACAGTGGGAATGATTCTCGGACAAAGCAGTTTAATTGGGCCCCCCAGCAAAATAATATCCTCCCTTGTCCAGCTCAAACCAGGATGTTGTGAGCCGCTGTCTCTGTGTCAGGTCTGGATGCAGACTGAGGATCCTGAAAAGGCAGTGGGGCAAGTGGTTGTGTTTCCAGTCCCTCGGGTCACTGGCTGCAATGGTCTCCTGTCCTCACCCTGGCTGGGAGGGGGCAGGTCCCCTGTCCCCACGCTGGGCAGACGTGTCCCAGCCCTCAGCCTTGCTGCTGACCGGCCACGTTGTCACAAGGCAGCAACTTCCCTGCCAGGGCAGCTGGGACCTGCTTCTCCGGAGATGTGTCACCTCCTGCCCTGCCGAAGGGGTCCTGAAAGCAGGGCTGGCTCGGCTGGAGGATGCGAGGAGGAGGGTGGCCGAGGAAGGCTCCATGGGAGGTGGTGTGGGAAGGTGGCTTTCAGCAGTAGGAAGGGTGGCTGGGTTGTGACCCTCTGGTGCCGTCGCTGCAAGAGCTGGATGAGAGCAGGCTGGGTTTCTGTCTGGGTTTTATATATGCAGCTGTTTCTGTGCTCCCTAAAGAGTAGGAAAGTTTTTAGAGAAAGCGCTTAGTGCCGTTCTCCTCGGGACTGCTGGGTTTATGAGCTCCATGTGTCATGCTCCTGGCTGAGGAGCCAAAAGTAACTAAGCTTAAAGCACCTTCAACCCTAAAAGTAAGTGTCTGTCTCTGTTTTGATCCTGCTCTTTGCTTCTAGAAGGGCATTATGTCTAATTTCATGAAGCATTAAGGGCTGCGTCAGCAAGGATTTGCTTGTGATATTTCCCATGTAAATAAATCTTGTCCAAATCCCCGTTTATCCCTAAATTGGATACCACAGGAGACCCTCGAGAATCTGAAGGATTTTCATGTATGGCAGATATTAATTTATCTTCTGTTATTATTATTTGATTTGCCTGTGCTTGCCTGCCAATACCCAGCAAACAGCAGATGGCACCAGCACTCTGTGCCTGTTCAGGCAAACCTCAAATAACAGCAGAACATCTCCCAACTTGTAACTGAGCAGGTGAAGTATTACTGAGCATTTAAGCTGTGAAATTAAGGCCATAAGAGAGGTGTGGGGTTTTTTGTTTTGGTTTGTGGCAGTTTTTTTTGTTTTGTTTATTTGGTTTTTTTAACAAGTCCCTAGCACCTACTTGCAGTCCACAAATCTGCACTTGCTAAGCTGTCAGTGTGCAGTGGCTGTTGCTGTCCCCCCCATTGCAATACATACGCAAATTGGGAAGCTTTTCTGTTTAATCCCAAATAGCCTGGTTAAAATTAATAGAACAAGTGTCCAAGTAAGGACTATGAGATCAGGCCTATTTCTGGAACCTCTACAATATGGGGGCAAGTAAGTGTTGCCTGTGGCTGCCCCGAGGGAGAGCAGTGCAGTCCTTGGGGGTCCTTCTTGTGAGTGAGATGCTGCTCTGGGAGCGTGGGGGAAAGCTGAGAAGTTTCAGTGCTTCACGGGTGTTTTTGCCTTTGCTCACTACCAAAACATTTTGAACTGCTGCTAGAAGTACCCGGCAAGCGACTTACTAGGTGGTTAGTGGCTGTAATTCCTCCTGTAACTCTCCTTCCCATCTTGGGTGCCTTCCTGCAATGGGTTGTAGCCACACAAACAGCCAAATCCGATTTGTGCGTGGTGGCTGATGGGTGGCACAGAGCTGTGCGTCGCCCGCGCCGGGCACAGACCAGCACTCCCAGGGGCTGGGACGGGCGGCAGCTGGTGGAGGCACAGGAGGGGATGAGCTGCTTTGTCAGCTCCCCTGGCTGGGAATGACTGAGAATGTTATCCCCTATTTTAACCTGGCCTGTCCGTCGGGGTGACTTGGTTTTGGCTGTGGCTGTGGCCGTGGCCCCAGCCTTTACATCATCCCAGTCCTGTGTTCAGCAAACACCTTATTCCCACCTGGCGTAAATGAGGTTGCTTCTTAATTGTTTGTATGGCTTGGAGGTGGTAGGAGAATGCTTGTCAGGTGTATTGTTAGAAAGACATGAGCTGTCATTACATGAACAAACAGAAGAAATTGTAAAGGACCTCACAAAATTATAACTGCTGTGGTGTGCCTTTAGTTTTCTGGCCGCTCAAACCATATAGATGGTTCCTTGTATCCATCCTGTGTTTTTGGAGCATTCCTATTCCTGCTTATTTCCTCTGTGTAAGTAAGCGTTGAACTGATGCACGGAGTCTGTCTGTTTGCTCTATCATTGCTAATTTGCTTCCGTTTTATGTTGTCCATGTGTTGTAGAAAATAATAAACTTATCATAAAAAAGTAATGATTCTCTTTAAAATGCATTGATGTTATTTTACTTGGCAAAGATATGAGCTGTGGCTCAAAGATACCGGCTGTGTGAGTGCCATGAGCAAATACTGTGGTTATTTTCGGAAAACATATTTCCTGCCAATCATTTCTTTGATAAGGCTCTATTCTAACAGGATTCAATATACTGTTATGTTTTGCTGCGCATACGAACATGCATTGTATTAATAGTCAGCATCACAGTGCAATAGGATCTTGGTATTGAGAGTCTCATTTAATTCTGCTGAAGATGAGGGAAAAATACTCTGTTAGTTTAAACACGAAAGATGTTATTTAGCTCCAAGTCTCTGGGTGGGGTTGACTAATAGTAACATATGTACAGGAAAAATAAGAATATGAGTTCTGATGCATTAATTGATGAATATATAAGTAAAGAATTGGGCAATTTTTAGTTTGCATAGAGTAGCTATGTGAAGTAACTCTATTTGGAGACAAAGGTTCTGGATCCTGCAGCACTGGTGTAACTAACCATATTCAGTGGCTCTGTGCAGAACGGTGCTCAGTTCCTATGTGAAGCAGGAGAGCCACGGGTCCTTTGATCCATTAGTGCACAGCTGGTCAGCTTCTCCGTTGACACCAGTTTGGGGTGGAGAACAACTCCCAAACCCATGTTTTTGCACTCAGCAAGTCGCTGCGTGTTGCTGCGTGCTGAAAATAGCCCGTTGTCCGTCTGCTGGCTGTTGTTATACCGCGCCATCCTGCCTCACCTGCAGCGTTCAGTGTGCGGGGGAGAAGGGAAGGGAGAGGTTTGGGACCCCATCCCCTTGCTCCAGCCCCGCTGGGTGGGAGAACAGGGACCCTTTCCTCCCTGGCTTGTGCTGGTGGGTGATGTGCAGCGATACCGGTGTCCTCTGGGATAGGTTTGTGCCAGGTGATGCAGTGTGACACAGAAATGCCCAAGCTGGCACAGACCAGCACTGCTTTCTGTGTAAGCTGGGCTGGGGGGACAGTGAGCTGCTTGGGCGTTACTGGTTTTGGTTCCCGCTTTCTGCCTGACAGACACGGTTGAGGCATTTGAAAAAGGAAAAAAACCACAATCCAGCCCATGAGTTTTTACTCCTTTTACACCAGTTTCTTTTCTGAGGCTATTTTTCAGGTCCTGCTGCGTACCAGCTACAGTAAAGGTTTAGCACTAATTATTTTAGCATCCCTTGTCTTGCTGAGTAGTTAAGAGAGTGCTGGGATGGCTGTGCTGAGGAAGGGCAAGTACTTCAGCATGATGTGGGCACTTACAGCTCGGTTTGGGTAACGGTTTCCTTTGAATCACTTACTGAGGAGAGGAGGGTTCCTGATAAAACAGTGCTGCTGGTTGTATAAAACCCTGCTTCAACAGCTAATGAAAACTTAAATCCTCATAGTGATGGTGCACTCCATTTCCACTAAAAGTATTACCAGTGGCTCTGCAGTCTGGGGGCCTCAGCAGGGACACCAATATTCACTCCAACAAAACTTGGTGTCCCTGCTGAAAGTGCTGGTCTGCCCCATGCTAAGCAGCCCTTGGTTCTTCGCCTAGGAAGTATCAGCACTGGCATTTCTCCATTGCAGAGCCTGGACATGAAATGAAACACTCAGGAGCTACAGCAAGGGAAGGGAGTTGAAAACAAAGTCAGGAGATGGAAGACAGAAGGAAAGGAGAGAAGAAATCACATTCATTAATTGAGGTGATGTTGAATTGCTCTTCTTCAGTTGTCTCTTGGTTACGGGAGAGTGCAGAAGCCCTGAGCATAGCTCTTGTTTGCTATTTAACAAGTGTATTTGTATGTACATATGCTTTACCTTGGGCAAGCTTATGGAACTATCAGTAAAAGCTTTTAAGTTGTCAGGTCAGATCTGCCCAAGCCAGCCGTGAGCAGAGTTGCTGGGGCGTGTGGCCTGGCTTTGTAGCCGGGCATTGCCTCTCCCTGAGCGTCAAAGAAGGGGCCACCGTCGGGGGTTCTGGTCGGTGTCCTTCCATGTGTCTCTCGTTCTGACCGTGGGGTTGTGACCTTCCCCATAGCTTCGCTCCTGAGCTGTGTAAGCACCCGGGACGCAGACGCTGCGGGCTGCTGCCTTGCGAGGAGGCAGCGTTGCTCCTCTGTGGCCGTGGCACCGTCCTGGAGCTGAGAGGGGCAGCTCTGCCCTGAGCACGTGGGGGAAGAAAGCGTTTGCAGCAGCATGCGGGAAGGGAGATTGATCTTCTGGGGGATTTGAATACCCAAGTCCATTAGAGTTTCCTGGGAAATATCAGCTCAGATTCATGCTGGCATACTTTGGAGATCTTTTAAAATGAAGTACCAAAAATCAATGCATTGCAAGACTCCCAGCATGTAATTCTGAACCCATTAGGAGATTTGTGCTAATTTTGAAAATAATGTTTCTATTTTAAATATTACTTTGAATGTATTTTGAACTTGTATATCTTGCAGAAGGGGAACAATTAAATCAAAGGAAAGATTACATTGTGTTACTGTAATTGTAATGGATTGAATCGTTTGCTGAAGGAAAATATCTACAAAGCATATCTAAGTGCAGAAGCAAAAACGAAAATGGGTCTCAGCTGTTCCACTCCCTATAATAAATGTGTATTTATGTAATGCATTCCTTCTCATATCTTGATAACACTGTGTGCACACAGTGCATGAATTAATTCCACTGAGAACTGCAGGGAGATTATCTCTGAGCCTGTGTAAGCACGAGGAATCAACCTTTACTTTCAGGTCCCCTTTATACTTTTATGATTTTAAAGCTCCATAGGGCAGAGGAGAAACATCCCTGACTGGATGCTTTGCACCAATGTCTAGTGTAATTCAGGGTCCAGAAAACTCCTGATGGCTATTGCCAGTGGCAATGGCCAGAAAGGGGAGGTTGGGGCGCATGGGATTTTGTGACAGCCTTAAATTAGGCAGTGGATTTCTCCTTAAAAGAACAATTCTTGGCAACCTACTTTAGGTGGCTTTCCAGCTGCTCTGCACCGGTGCAAAACTTCTCTCGGGAGTAAAATTTTGGCCTAACAGCTTCCTGTGCAGGCAGTTTGGAGAGGGAGAACAAACGTGGCATTGAGACTGGAAAGAATTCACTGATCACTATGGGACCAGCTCAATCTGGAGGCCCGGGAAGATGATCTAGGAGCCCCAAATCTTGAGCGGGGACATTCTGTCCTGGTCCTGCCGACCTGCTCTAACCACCATGTGGGACTGGATGAAAAGCAGCTCAATGAAAGGTTGGGTTTGCAAGTAAAGCATGAAATGTCTTGCTGAAGAATGGTTTATATGGATCCCTGTGATGTATAGACGGTGCTTTAATCCATGCCTCTCCTGTCACCGACGGTTAATTATAATTGTTAACTGCAGGTTTGGTAACAGTGTCCTGCACAACTGCCCTAATTGTAAATGATGGCATTTCACTAGAGGAAAAACCACTCTGCTGGAAGATGTGCCGCTCCAGTCGTCGGTGTAAGTGAATATCCCGCGGTGCTCTGTAATGAGAGCGCAGTGGGTGAAAGTGGGAGGGCTGTAACAACTTGTGAGGCAACTGTGCCCTTAATTCAGAGTCCTCTGCCTTCCCAGGGCATTAATGCTGCATCTCGGAAGCCGTAAGAGGTTGAAGGAATAGAATCTAAAACCTGGCATGAACTCTGTCTCTGAGTTAAGCAAGACTGAGGTTGCTTTGTGAGAATGAAATAAAAGCATCAGCTCCCCTTCTTCTCCCCCTCCAGCTGCTGGGGACCGAGGTATTTACAACTTAAATATATTTCCTTCATTATGGAAGATGTCTTCTTCGAATATGAGGTAGTGACGTTGTGACTCCTCTGGGGGCCTGTGAAAGCCCTTGCTGCAGTGCAGGCAGTGGTTCTGCTGGCCCACGCTCCAGCTGGGACCTTCCCACCCCTCTTTGGGGTCTGCGGTCGCATCTAAGAGTGCGTCAGGACCATTTCAGCGGAGACGCGCCAGCTGCACGCCAGGGAGAGGGAGCCAGGCGGCGTGAAGGGGAAGCCATGGAGCGTGCCAGATGCAGCCTCCCGGGGGTGAGAGCCCAACCATCTCTCCCTGTCTGCAATTTCCACCCGGCGAGACGAAGCATGGCTCGCGGGTCTCTCACTCCTCGGCGTAGCTGCTTTGCACGCTGCTGTGTTTAGCTTCACACGTGCATTTCTCACCTACTCTGACAAATGCTAACTTGCTGCCATCCAAAGGATTTTTGGACCGCTGTTTGGGAAAGTCACTCATGTTTGGGAGAAGGAGAATCCCCTGCTGTTTTCTCTTCAGGCCGTAGGCAGCAAAGCTCATCCAGCCTGTTCTCTCGGGTACGGCTGGTGAAAAGGAGCACGAGGGAATAGAAAAATCCACCTCCTGCCACCAGTGTACGTGGGGGCAGGGAGATGGAGATGTGCTGATTGTTTGTGGGAGCAAACACATTTTCCCCATCTAGTCTATTGCTCAGGAAGGTATTAAGTCACTGGTGAAACTTGTATTACTTTCGCCTTAATGAAATTAGGCAATGAGTGGTAGGCAAGTGATTACTTTATTAAAGCTGTCCTTTTTGGAGGTTTAAACTAAAATCTAATTAGTGATCCACAGAACAGGTTCTCGGACTGTAATGTCTGTGGCTTGGCTTTACCTGGGGGTGTGCTGGGTGAGTGCTGAGCCCCCGGCACTCCCATTCCCAGCAGCACAGTCAGCTGTGAGTTCTCCATACCTGGAGGGACTAGCAGCTATGGAAAGAAGCGCAGCAAAAATACGGGCTGTCTGATGCCACCCTGCTTATTGTTAGCTCCCTTCAGGGTGTATCATCTGTCTCTAAGCTATTCCAATTCCTGTCTCAGTTCATAAGCTGCTGGCAGCTGCTCTGCTCTGTCATTAGAGCTTCTAGCTCCAGCATGGGAGTGATGGTGCTAAATGCTGCTGGAGATGGTGAATGGCTTGTGTGAAGCTGAATGGCATTTTATCCAGCCAGTGATGGTTTTTTGTGAAAGAATCATATGTGCAAAGGTACAGCGACAGCTTTTGCTTCCAATTAAAGCTGCATATGGAACCTATGGAGCTATTGGGACTGTGGAAGCAAAGCTGCAATGTAGGTTTTTAAATCTGTGTGCTGTGGCAATAAAGCCGTTAGTGTTTGAGGCTGGTCTTGGCTGTTAACTGTCCCTTTCTGATCCGTTCTTGGTTAATGAAAGTAGCCGTTGGATAAAAATGCAAAGATTTTGAGTTGTGAAAATGCATGTTTGCACTGCTAATCACTTGAAAAATCAATCTCCAGGACTTCATTTGTTAGGAGCAGCTGATTAGCTGCTCCCTGTGCTTTTTCCCTTTTAATAAAACCCCTGAGTCGAACAACAGAAGGACTATAATTAAGGAGCCTTTTTTTTTTTTTTTTTCCCTGTGACATTCTGGCAAATGTTAGCCAGCGGGTGGGCTGGCGTAAAGAGGACAGAAAAGCCTTTCACTGTTTGTGTAGGTCCGGCTTCACTTGTGCAGCGGGGAGACGGGGCTTCCCTCCTCCCCGCACCAGCCCTGACAAACGTGGCTGGGCTGGGTTCGGGTCCCTGGCTCAGCTCTCCCGGTGGGGATGCTCTTCCTTTGCCAGTTAGCAAACTGGACCTGGAAGGTGACAACGGACCCTGTTTCCCTGCGCGTCTTTCTCAGTGGCCTCAAGTTAGATGATGATGATGAAGATGACCCGAAGATCTTTTTACCTAGCAAAATGTAACTCAAAGGTTAATATTCTGCGCTCCTGTGTTTTACCCTGGAGAGTCTTGGCTTGAATGGGAAAGAATAATTCTGAAGGCTAGGGAAATGGATGTGTTAAAATCATAGAGATTCGTGCTCCTCTCAAATTACTTCCCTGTAAGGAGGTGTATGATACAATTTGGCTAGCAAGGCTAGAGTAAAAAGGGGGCTCAGTGGACAAAGTTGAGGGCTTTGTGGGGTTTTTTTCCTGACGGATGCCTTCTGCTTTCTACATGGCCACGTACCAGCCATTTGGCATGGATAATGTTTTTAGTATGAAAAATTAATTAGATACAACCGAAGCATAATACTGCCTTGATTTTCTCCAATGCAAAAAACAGTTTATACCCATAAAACTCTAGCGGGTAATATACCAATAAAATAACCACTCCTCTTAAACTTAGTGCAGATTTGGTTCTTTTTCTAAAAAGATATGCCTTGTGCAAGTAGTTGCTGTGTTATCTAACTTGCCCAACCCAGCCTGTACTTCAGGTGTGACCAATACAACCTGCTGCCTTGGCCAAACAGTAATGGCTAATAATGACAGATTGTGTGATAATAGTTTTATGATGTGGACAAATAATTGTGAGGTACTGAAGCAATTCCATCAGGCCCTGTGACTTGTGACCGAGCTGGAACTTTAACCCTGGTCTCCAGAGATAAAAAGAGAAAATGGCAATACAATGAAAGAGTAAGATGGGGAAAGAATTTTGGTTATTTTTCTCTCTTCTTTTCAAAACTGAGCAGAAAAAATAATCCGATTGTTTCATAAATTCAGGCTCTGCATATTTACATGGAGGCCACCAGGAGAAAAATATGTGGAACTTGCAGAATTACTAGCAGAAGGGCAGGCATGGTGGTGGAACCGGACGGACAGCTCGGGCAGTTCACGCACGAAGCTCAGAAGGTTTGGAGGTTTGGGTTCTCTTAGAGTTTTGTCTAAATGCAGCTGCAGAAATTAATTGCTAGTAGAGTGTCTGAGCGCTCCCACGATACTTTATAGTAGTGTCAGTGTAAGATGCGGTAAATTGGCAAACTGAGAGGTCTGGGTTGTTTGGGAAGAAGAGCTGATGCAGTGCTCGCGCAGAACGCGGTGCAGGCGCTCCCAGTAACGTGCCGAAAGGGATTGCTGGTCCTCCCCGCCTGCCCGAAGGAGCACGGGCTGCTGCTCCCTGGGAATCAAAGCAGAGTAAGTAGACCCGGGCAGGGATCTAGAGCTGAATTCGTCCTGACCTTTCATGACACTTAAAATGAGGCAGTTGCCCTGCAAATGTCTTTTCTTTGTGACATCTGACAACTTCACGTTTTGCAAGTACTTGAAGAGCAAAATACTTGCCTGGGAGAAGTTTTCTATCACATTGAAAGTACACTAATTTCCATAAGAAGGTTCAAGGCGTAGTTTTTAACAAGGGTATTGCTGCACCTGTATCTTCTGACAGTTCTGGGAGTAATGTATTTTTTTTTATCTTTACTTTTTTGCTGCAGGGGATCTGAAGATGTGCAGCTAGACATGGAAGCAGACTGTGTAATGAGGCACGACAAACCGCTTTCGTCTGGCCGTGCACTCTATAATATCAGATCAACTGGCCATCTGGCTTGGGAAACTGGAATCATCTCAATTACCAAAGTGTACGTATCCCTTTGGGAACTGCAGTTAGCTGCTGAGTGCTCCGAGCCTTCCCGTTCTGATGCAGAACATCTCTGAAGAGTGCCCCGCTTCACTGGCGCGTCCTTCACGGCAGCTTGCTGACAAGGCCCGACACAAGACAGACACCAATCAATCGCGTGTTTTTAAATGTTAGTGAGCTGGAATTTCAGGGAGCCTTCATGTTAATGTCATTTGGCACTTACATGGAGTAAACAGCAGACAAGGAGAAGCCGCCTTGGATTTGGCTGCAGGAGGATGATACGAACACAAGCTCTGCCTCATGTATTTGAGTTTGTTACGTCCCCTGCAGGAGGACACGGTCATGGTCACGGTCGGTGCGTCAGCTGGAGTATTGCTGTTCCTGGGACTACTTCCTTGCGTATGTTTGACAAATCCTTATTTCTGGAGTGTCTCAGGTGTGCTGTGGAAATCATAATACTGCCAAAATCTCAGGGAAGGAAAAGGATAAGGCTGGTATTTGGTAGCCCAGTTCTCGGGGATTGTGCTGGTGAAAAGCCCACGGCTTGCTTTCCAACCCAAGGAGTTGGAGAGCAGCTCCATCATGTAGATGTTCCGGCTAAATACTGTGAGAAACTTCGTATTTCCTCTTTCCCAGTAAGTAAAGGAGTGGTAGAGAGGAGGGAGAGGGAAACTGAAAATCCAGGTAGAGCAAGCCGAGTGTTGGAAAGCTTTCTGTCCTGGTGTAGCTTTGAGACAGGAGTAATCCATTTCCTCTGGGTATTTTGGGTAAAACCTTCCTCACTCCATAACCATCCTGGATAGTGGCACATTTCCTACCTTTGGTCCCCCAGGCCGAGCGGCTCGCTCACGGTGTGCTCAGTGCTCCGAGGCCAGCGCTTGGCAGGCGGGATTTCTCTTGGCGGCAGCTGTGGGGAGCGCGGGTGGTTACGCGCTGGGCAAGGGAGATCCCCGCGCTGTCTCTGTTACCCCTGCGAATACCGAAGCCTTTCAGGGCTTTTTAACTAGGACTGGTAAGGGTTCGTTTTTGCAGGACGACGGCTGCTGAGATGTTAAAAACTAGTTAGTAGATGAATCTAAATGCTGAACAGTAGAGTAAAAAGAGTATTTTTTTATACGGCCCTAATTATTTGCTTACTCAGCACTGGTGAGGCCGCAGTTTGAGTGCTGTGTTCAGTTTTGGGCACCGCAGTATCGGAGAGACATTGAGGTGCTGGAGCGTGTCCAGAGAAGGGCAACGGAGCTGGTGAGGGGTCTGGAGAACAGGTCTCATGAGGAGCGGCTGAGGGAGTTGGGATTGTTTAGCCTGGAGAAGAGAAGGTTGAGGGGAGACCTTATCACACTCTACAACTCCCTGAAAGGAGGTTATAGCCAGGTGGGGGTCAGTCTCTTCTCCCAAGGAACAAGCGATAGGACAAGAGGAAATGGCCTCAGGTTGTGCCAGGGGAGGTTTAGGTTGGATATCAGGAAAAACTTCTTTACCAAAAGGGTTATCAAGCATTGGAACAGGCTGCCCAGGGAGGGGGTGGAATCGCCGTCCCTGGAGGTATTTAAAAGCCGGGCAGACGTGGTGCTGAGGGACATGGGTTAGGGGTGGTTTTGGCATAGGTTTATGGTTGGACTCGATGATCTTGAAGGTCTCTTCCAACCCAAATGAATCTATGATTCTATGAAAATATCCTTAGAGGTCAATTAACTAGAAATCCAGCAATTTAAGTAAAAATTAATTTTTTAGGTAAACTGTTATTTTTAATGTTACCTGAAATTGATGCTGCGATGTGGGCAGCTTTGCACATGAGAGTCATCAGTACCTGGTTTTCCAGAAGACTCTGACTGGAAGCTGTGCCCAGAGGGCTGGACACGGGGCGGTGGGCGCAGGACCGGCCAGTCCTCGGCAGGTCTCTCTGTGCTGCAGAAGTGGCACCTCGCACTGGTGGCGGATGGTGGGTAAAAGCTGTAATGAGGCTTTCAAGAAGTGAAAGACCCATTTCATTGCCTAGATTATAGGTTTGCTTTCTTTCCAGCTGGATAAGTTAAGTCAAAGCACATATAAATCCAGGCTCATGGGTTTGCGAGAAGAGCGAGAGAGAAAGCAATGCAGCGAAAAGTAGAATTGGGTAAGAATTAGCAAAGTGTGTGAACCTGTGTTGTGAAGGGACCAGCAGGGATCATCTGAAGGGTGCATGGCACAATACTGGTTTGACTACCAGCAGAAAAGGTCTATGGTGTGGTCAGCAGATGTCTTGGCAGGATCAAAGCCTTATTTTTAAATCTGTCCATTCCAGTCCCAGTGTTTGAAGCTAGAAATAGCGCAGGCGTAGCAGGAGCACCATATGGTGAGCACGGTCCTCTCCAAGATGGGGCTGGAAACGGGGGCCGGGCTGCGTGCTCTATTCAGGCCATCTCATTTCAATGCGGAGCGTTCACTTCGCCACCGCACCGAGGCTTCAGCTTTTAGAGTAAACACGGCGCTAATCGGATTGTGTTAAAGGTGGCATGCGAGTAATACCTGCCTCGGGGACCAGCCTGATTGCTCGAAAGGTAAAACAAATAAAGTCAGCATAAAAGGTTGACACATATTCCCGAGGATCAAATTTGACAAGCAAATTTGACATATTTAATATAAAATGTAGATGGCTGTAATTTGCAGCAGCTCTGGATTCTGGTCATGTAAGGCCCTTCTGCTGGTCTCTTCTATATCTGTACCACGTACTGAAACGTTGGCTTCCACACCCATCGTTATTCCACAGAGGAAGTGGGCAAGAAACTAAATTCTATTGATTTCAGCCCTGGTTGGGTCTGTTGGGTGGGAAAAAAAAAAAAAAAAAAAAANNNAAAAAAAAAAAAAAAGACTTTTTGCCTTGCACATCTGCCTAGACATACCAGGCTCCTGCCTGCTTCATTGGTGGTTCCACATCACATCTGCTCACCGCTGCCTCCCCGACAGCTGCCTGCGCTCTGCCAGCCAGGGCGGCTCCACTGGGGAAATTTTGGTTTTTTTGCCAGCAACACGAACTGGGATGGAGAAAAAAAATCCTCCGAGGTGGGAAGCTACTGAACCGGAGCTGGCACCAGGCTTCCCGAGGAGGTCAGCGGTGGTTAAGTGACACGCCATGGCAGAAACGCGGGCACTGATGGTCGCACATGCCCTCGCGGCTCCTCAGCGGCCAGCTCTCCCAGGAGCAGTACTCTATTGAAGTTTTAATTAGGTAAATTTATGATTATACTTAAGATAAAGCATTGTAGCTTACTGAGCACAGGGGATTTGGACGAGATGATCTCGAGAGGTCCCTTCCCATCCTCAACAACTCTGTCATTCTCTGATTTTAAAGCCTTCTTAATTATTGAACTAGCAGCTGATTTTTTTTAACTTTTCCAAGAATACAAGAAGCAGCTATTATTTCTTAGCAGCAGATGTACTGTAACTCTTCATTATATTAATTTGACTGTTCATAGTTTTTCTTTGTTCATAATTTGTTTTTGTTCATGACTTGCTGTTGCTATTCTCAAATGCTTTTTGTACAGCTGCTGCAGATCCCCTCCATTCAAGAACATACCAAAAGGATTTTAACACTAACCCTACACAGCCTTTTAACACAACTTGAGTACTCCTGGAATCTTAGTACGCTGCGTATATTCCTTTTGGAAAGAGGCAAAGACTCAAAGCTGTGTAAGCAAAAGCTAATCAACTCTGTAAATTGATTAGTCAGCAAAATAAATGTTATTAACAAAAAAAAAAAAAAAAAAGATACTTTTCCCTTGAAATATTTGATTTGTCCTGTATTTCAGTGAATAAAGACATGAGGTTTAACAGGATGCTCAGGCTCACGTGATTGTTGGGGCTTCTTGCATAATGCCCTCAGTATTTCCGTGCTTGGTCTGTTTGCATGATGGGGGTGGGAAAGACAGACACTTTTTGTTACCATTCATCAAAGGCTTCCAGCATGCCTTTTTTTTTTTTTTTAAATTTAGTGTCAGAGCCTTGGGTTTCCTGGAACATGAAGCAGTAATTATCTCCCTGTGTTTGACGACCTTTCAGTTAACTCAGATTTTGGATTCGATGCTAATTCTGAGGCCAATTTTTAAAGGAGTCTCAACTTCATCTTTAATTAGAAGCCAGCAATCTTGCGTTCCCAGTCACAGGACTTCAGTTACTTGAGCCGATGATTAAATGCAGTATGTCCATGGTTTTGTACGCACACCTAAACGCAGGCAAAAGCATTAGCTGGTTTTAGTTAATAAAGAGCACTTCAGGATATGCTTAAACCCTCCTATGCCTTAGGATTTGGGTTTTCTGCCCAAGTGTGGGATCTGCTGCTGGTTGGCAGGAGGTTCTGCAGTGCTCCAAGGCTGTGGATGCCCCTGGAGAATGTGCTTTCTTAGGATCACATTTACGGTCACTGGCCCGCGTGGTGGCATTCAGAACCGCTGGAGTGTGACATTTTCCACAGTTCCTCCCTGCTCCGGCCCGAGTGCCGTGACCCGTTGCTTCCCTCCGACAAAGAGCTGGAGACAGTCGGCGCCTGCGGGAATCGCCCTGTTGAGAACCAATTTCAGGAGAAAGCGTGGGCCGTGTTTCAGACGGACATTTGGCGTTGATTGAAACGGATGATACGAGTCCCGAGGAAGAGGTGTTTAAGTCTGATTTCTAACCAGCTCAGGAGTGCATGGTGCGTTTGGTGCACGTGGGAACTCGGCCCGCTCACACGGACGGGAAGGTCCGTGAATAAAAAGCTGGAAGCACTAAGACTCTCACAGCCATCTGAAATTGAAAAACGTAAATGCGTGCTGGATAGGGTATCATGCCATGCCGACAGCCTTGCTAGGTTGACTGGGAAAGCTATTCTTTACAAATACTGGAATATTAGGCCTGGATACCTTAAAAGAGACTGTTTACTAAGTTTTCTCCCAAAGGTTTATCCTGTTG
Organism: Chionis minor; assembly: GCA_013398295.1. Taxonomy (NCBI): domain Eukaryota; kingdom Metazoa; phylum Chordata; class Aves; order Charadriiformes; family Chionidae; genus Chionis; species Chionis minor. The sequence continues at coordinate 1,136,809 of VZSF01001891.1, read as the reverse complement.
GTGCACGAGGTCCCTCTGACCTTTACTTTGCAGTTCCTCAAAGGAGAGTAAACTTACAAGCACCCCGTGAGGATGTAAAGTGCCCGTCCTGCGGCAAAGGCACAGGTTGGCTTTACTCTCAGTCTGGGGCTGTTTGGTGCTCTTTGCTGTACGACGTAACTAAATCTTAAACGAGGTGCTTGGGCTCCCTTGGTGACGTCTGAGGCACCTGCTGGCCTGGCGCTCCTGCAAGGACAGCCCGTACTTCTTACCTCTCCAGGCACGGCTGCGGCGTGCATGTGGAGTTCCCTCCTGTGCGAGTTAGGTATGAAATAGTTCCTGTGCCTTTTCATTGTTATAAAAATGTCCTAACGAAGATAATGATGCTCAAATAGAGCTTTTTCCCTGAAAGCCACGGTGTATTGAGTTAAACGCCTATGTATATTTTCATGCTGTTTCAATCTACTCTGAGGCTTACAAACGATTTCCATTTTCTTGCAGAGTCTTGCTGAGTATTTTCCAGGGTCTGAGCTCCAGTGAACATTCCGCTTGAGTCTGTCCTACTCCGTTAAGCTCAGCTCCTTCCCTGCCACTTCAGAGTCAAGCCACTCCCCCCCAAATCCAGGCTTTTTGGGAGTCATTTTGCAGCTTAAGAGAGCTCCTTTGGTGGTGGAATCCATCCAAAAGGCAACGGGAATGGGTAAGGGCTGCAAGGCAATAGTTGCCGTTAAGTTCCTGCAGTTACTTAAAAGGGAAGGGGGTGGCAGCTGGATAGTTGTGTTGAGGGAAATTCCAGAAGAATGGGACAGTTGGCTCTGTAGACAAAAGGGAGTATGAGGACTGTTCTGGGATCTCCCTTCTTGTTTTGGTCCACACAAAACTTCTTGAATTTTATTCTTGTCTACATTTACTTCTCATGTGTAAGAAAACAGTGGTTGCATTTATTTGAAAAACAAACAAACAAAACTCACCTCCCGCCCCCGAGCCCGACAATCTAATGTGGATTAAATGGCTTCCATGGGGCAGCTGCTTGAGGAAATACGGGAATACAATCAGGCTGCAGTCATGGGGTGGTTTTAGTAGGGATAACGGTGAATCAGTAGCAAATGCTGAGATGTCTTCCAGGAAGAAATTAAAGCATGGAATCATCTGACACAACTATATAATCCAAATTATTATAGGCCCAAAAGTAGTAATTTTGTTGTTTGTTAATAGACAAATCCGTTGGCCTGTATTGAGGACAGGACTTGAATGTGCTGGGGAAATGTAACTGTGTCCTGGGAGTTTGTGGAGCTGCAGGCGTGGTCAGTACGGAAGTGTGTGCCTGGGAAATCCGCGCCTCTCCGAGCCACCTCCGACACTGCGGCTCTGGCTTCATGGAATTAAGCACCGCACAAGTCTCCAGCCTAAAAATGGAGCTGGCAAGGGAGTGTAAGTGGTTCTCTTTAGTGGGACCCCAAACTTTGAGAGCTTGTTCTGACTCCACTAGCCATCTTGGTTGGAAGAACTAATCCATGTGACTGTTATAGCCCCATGGTCTACCTCAATTAACACGTTTTCCTCCCTAGGTATGGGGTGAGATGAACTCTGCACAGAGAATAGCTCCACCCAGGTGCCAATTCCATCACATTATGTAAATAGCCTGTGACTAACAGAGAAGCCTATGAAATTAAATAAAAGACATCAGTCAGTGCATTTGCATGGAAACTAAGCTGTATGCCAAAGGAACCTTGTTTAAAAATGAGTGATAGCAGACAAGATAATTCTAAGGTTACCACTGTGGAACATTTTAAAGTGTCTTATTAACATAGAAGTGAAAGGGCAGTGTTGTTTGATACTTACGGAGTCTGTGAGGTTCCACAAAGTACATCTGCAGTCTGTCTGGCCCTTTGTTGTGAGTTCACTCAGAGCTTTGCTATCGATTTGCTCTCCTCTCAGACAACGAGGAAGAAAAATACTCATATGATGAAGCAAACTTCATATATATCTAATAGGTTGGTTTACCAGCCATCTGCTGTGGTGGGCCTGGGGGAAGTGGAAAGTTGGGTGAAAACTAAAAGAAGGCAAGTCTGTGAATATGAAGGATGATTCTTCTCCTGTAAGCCAAATCCTATTTTATTTCCATTAAGTAACAATCAGGAAGTTGGGACGGGAGGTACATGACCATGATAGTTGGTGAGTCCCAAGATAATGCTTTGGTTAAAAGACCTCTCTGTCAGTGGTGACGTTTTGTCATCTTCTTTCTACTTTGTTTTTACCTTGCCCCACAGGCCATTTCAACCTGGAAAACGTGTCATGAATGTTTTAAAATGCCATTGATGCCTACACGAACGCAAACGTTTCGATGCGTTTAGAACAGTGTAATGGGGACGTAGTGTGGCAACTCATTTACAGGTTATTGTTTATTTGTTTAACTTCAAAGGAGCCCAAATGCTGGGGCAAAACTTCTGTGTCATCTCTCTGGCACTCCGATATCCTTCCTGGGACACGGACAGTGTGTGCCCTTGCTAGTCCGAAGCTGTGCATCTTCTGAGCAGGTCGTGCAGAGCTGCTGGCGTGGGGGATGGCGATTTGCAGCCACTGTTCTTCCAAAGATGGGAGTGTAATGATCTGAGAGAGCTTTTTTCTTTCAAATTTGGTTAAGATGGGCCAGCGGCTGAAGTGTTTATTAGGGTCAAGAAGGGGCAGAAGCATAATGGTAGGAACTTTTTTTCCATAGGAAAGTAGGCTAAAATCAAGTTGTGCTTTGAGAAGCATGGAGTGGAGCTTGCTAAATACGAACCATGGTGTAAAATAATATATTGTAATTGCCTTATATGCCCGTATTTCTATAAGTATGTAGTTACCTGCCTTGCCAGAACTTCTATTTCTTTCTAGAATCTGGGTAAGATTCAGACACTTCTTAGATGCAAAATTCATCTCCGTGAAAGTCAGCTCTAGTGTTTTGCAGAATTTTACCTGTTGCGGTAGTTTAGTGCAATGGTAATACACAATTATGTCAAAGTGTCTTGCAATTCATCCAGCTGTGATGTAACTTTAAAAACTATAATGCAAGAAGTAGAAGCTGGCTATCATTTGCCACTTGCAGTGGATCAGGGCTGGGTAAAACAAAAGCATCTCGTCTTCAGGGCTGGACTCTGTCACAGTGATATGTGTCATTGTTAAATCCCAGAAGGTTTTATCGTATGTGATAAAGTATGGATAATGCAGGCAAATGTGGTATGAATATTTTGGCCTAAGCAAGAAAAATCAAAACTGTCTTTCTCCTACTTAGATACTGATGAATTAAAACACAGCAGTAGATGCTGCTTTGGAAACAAATACACAGCACTCAGAAGAGTATTTGTGCTGCAGATAAAATTTCCTGAGCTGCTGAAGGGAAACGTCCACTCTGACAAATCGCACAGATTATTCAGTGTGTTTCCAAAACGTCTAAGGAAACAGTATTCCAACCACATTGATTGTATTTGAGTACATATCATAAAGTACGTAGTAAAAAGTTGTTCTGCCCTTGAGGCATAAATTCACTTGAAACCTCCCTGTTTTATGTTTTTGTCCTTCTCCACCAAAAGGTATGTCAGCGCCAGGAGCCCTGAGAAGCTTCTCTAGCTAGTTTTAAGTCCTTTTTTCTTCTGGAAACAACAAATACCTATTTTTTCACTGATCCCTGTTGATCTAGTAAGTGAACATGTGAAACGGTAAACCAGTTTCCAGAACTGTTTGTGTGAGAAATCTTGTCCTATCAAGATTACAGGCAGTAAAATTTACCAGCTCAGCAATGTAGCAGTTTTATACAGGGTGATATTTATTTGTCGGTAGATGAGAGAAATCAAAGTATTTAAATAACACACAGCGATGGCACTGCTTTTGTCCACGTACATAATTACAGTCAATAATCAATTGAGCTCTCTGCTCAACAGAATCATTTTCACAATGAATGCCATTTTCCAAGTATCCAACTCTACTTACATATGCTTCGACTTAAACCAATCAACCATAAAATACAAATACATGTAAGGATATATTCATTTACAAAGATGTTCATAAATATATTGGTCTGGTCTACCTGACTGAACCGCTTGAACAAAGCTCTGATTCAGGTGGTTTTTTTTCTGAAAAACCCCACTGCTAAGGCTTTGTTTGTACATTTGGATAGGATTTGGGAGTTCAGGTGCCCCCTCTAGCTTTCTGTAATTCATTACAAGTTTCTGCTCCGCCGAGGAAGCTCACAGTCCTCCATCAGGTTGCAGCAAGTAACAAGTGTGGTGAGCAAGGCTGTTATAATTTTGCCTACTTGCTATACCAATAAAATAAAGGAAAATAAAGTTATCAGCATTACCTAATCCAGGGTAATATTTCTCAGTTTAATATTACAACTTGAGGAGCAATCTTTAAGTATTGCACGGTTACGTACATCACCATCACACACCACATTGGAATCCATAACGCTTATGTATTAAAAATAAGTAACTTCTCTTTGTCTGTTCCTGTTCCTGTCAAAGTCAGTTCACTCCTATTGACTTGTCTGGAAATTAGATATCAGACAGCGTATAAAGCCAGCGGATGTAATGAGAGAACACGCAGCCTGAAGGGTGATGTCTTCAAGACAGCGATGATACTCTGTTCAGTTAGCAATGATTTTTAGAAGTGCAGCATTAAGAAAAGAGATACTTGATAACGGAATGCTCAGCACAGAAATGGAGCATCGGCACTTGAGTCAAATGAAAGTGTAAGGAAGAAATGACAAGAAATCAAGGCACAAGTATTATTATTCACATTCGATTCTGAAGCAGTCTCTCTGCTTGGAGACCTTCCATCTGGTAACAAAGAACCCTCTTATGCCAAGATTCAGGCTGGAAAAATTGATTGCTTAACTCTGATCGGAGTGTCAGGAGTAGACAAAAGGTGTCACAAAGAGCAATAGCTACCTTTCTTTTTTTTTTTTTTAGCTGCTTAATGCCACAGAAAGAACACTCGCAGGGAGAGACAGTAAAGGGAGACCATCCATCAGCATCCTTGGCCTTTTCATGAGGTCACAAGAGTTTCTGCTGGCCCACTGACCACATAATTTCGACTACTGTTAATTTGCTGGCTGTATTTAAACCACTTGGGGCCTGATACTGAAAATCTCTGTAAATCTCTGTAAAACTTTGCTGTAAAACAAAGCACACTTGTGCATGCCAATGGGATGGGCATACTGGTGTGGGAGCCGCTTAGGTGGAGTTCACACATGGGAATCTCAGTTAGGCCTGATTCAAACACTAAATAATATCTGAGATGTTTGCCATGACAAGAACTGAGTGTAATCTGAACTATTGTGTCTAATATTACTAAATTATAGTATATTGTGAATTTCATGTGCTTGGGAATTGCTTTAAGCCTGGGCCCCATAGCTGTAAATGTGTGCTTAAATGTGAGGAAGATGGTAGTAGAGATTTGTGTTCCAAACGTGGAGAAATCCAGCTGAAAACCCAGCCTCCGGCAGGTGTGCCACCACAACTTGTTGAAATGCTCTGCTCAGTGAATGATCGTCTGACAATATTAGATGCCTTTCTGTGTGGGTACTGCAATCCCCAAGAAAAGTGAAAATCCTAGATCAGATTTACTCTCATTTAGGCAAGTGAAACTGAGATAATTAATCGCTTTATTACCCTGGAGCCTCATTGATGGAACAGAGAACCAACTCCACCACCTCCCCTTCGCCAAAGCATATAGCAGCCACGGCACGGCAGCGGTGTGGTCGACTAGGAGTTACTGCTCTCCACTTGGTTAAACGCCTGTTGTGCTGGACAAGCAAACGGTGTGTATCAGCACTAAAGGGCACCCAGTGACCGAGGGTTGGAATTAATGAAAATAATTAATACTGAGATACTCTCAACAGTCTGATCATTAACCTTTACTAGGTATTTAGCTTTGTCCCAGTTTTCCTTCTGTGATGCACAATGCAGGTATTTATGTCACGGTTATTTTTGCACTCTACTTTGCATGCATTATATTTAGCCTAATTAGAAAAATTATGCCCAAACTAATGCATATCTGTCACTCGATTACCATGTCACTAATTCTGCCATTCTTGCTCCTGTGAGTAGTGCTGCCCTTATGACTTCAATGAGATCGGGTCCTAATTTCAACGAGTGTTTTTGCTCGGTGTGGATCAGGAAGCACTTGACAATGCAGCGTGTCTGCAAGAGCTTGGGAGGATCTTCCCACAGAGCTCCTCTGATGGGCAGAGTGGTGCAGACAGTTTGCGCTAGTGCTGACAATGACCTGACCAAATCTTTTAAGAACTGTATGACAACAGAAAAGGATGGTCCCTATCCAAGGGAATTTTAGAGCTTTAAGGTAAGCGTCGTCATAGCCGAATCACCAAGGAGCTGATTTGAATCTGAATGTTAATTATTTTTGCTGAAGTGGGTCATTGATGAATTGCTAAAGCTAGAGAATAAATTACAAGGAATTTTATGTACAGGTGTTAAAACAAGGGTGATTTTTTGAACTCCCCCCCCAAAAAAAGTGGCAGTGGGAGCTTTAGCAGTAGGCAATTAATTATGTTTAACTGGATCGAGAGAAAGCATGGTGAATTGTTGGACTAAAGTGTTCTAAGTACTGTATTTAAATAGCCCAGTATTAACTGATTATTAATGTTGGCACTGTAGCATAGATGAAGAGTATGTTTGATTATTTTTTTATGGCCAAACAGGAGAGTGTTTTTTAAAATGTTTTAGTTTGAGAAGAGTTGTGTTCAGTATTATACCTTTTGGCTTCTATGTACCGTGTTACAAAAGAAACTGTTTTCGAACATAGTCCAACATAAATGACCACATCTGCCTCAAGTGTGGCTTCTTGCTAGTGCTGAAATGTGGGGAATGATATTTCTGAAAGTAAAACCTAATTTTCTACTCAAAGAGGAACCTATAATCTGGATAAGTAGCTAAACCAAAAATTACTCTGAATTTGTAGTGTGTGTTTGATAATTGAGATTCTAAAAGGTCTGTTTTAAGGACCAGTAATGATGGTAACAGAGAAAGCAATGATCTGTACTGGTGTTTTGGAGTAGAATACAATGCTTTTAGGAGAAATGCTAAATACGTATTTCATCTTGAAGAGCATCAATCTGAGTGGAATTTGCAGTACATCAAATGGGACCTGTGTTAGTGATCGTTAAAAAAAAAAAGAAAAAAAAGGAATTCCAACTGCAGCCTTTTCCCTTGTTAAAATACAATTTCTAGGCTGAACTGGTACTAAACTAAAGCAAACTGCATGCTGGGGCTGAAAGGAAGGTGGTGGAAGCTCAGGATGACTTTCAAGGGCCTGCCTTACAGTGTGAGCTGCCAGGGAGCTGTTGTGCAGGGTAACCAGAGGCAGGAACAATGTAGGGCTGGAAATTAAAAGGCCAGAGAGCCGGTGTGTGAAAAGGCTGCTGGAGTTAGGAATTGCCATAGTATTCATGGTTTACTTGGGTGAAGGCAGGTGTTCAGGAAGGACAACCACATCAGTGGCTGAAATGGAAGTATTTTTATTGGTGCCAAGGTAGTATGGCAGTGACCTGGAAATTGTGGATTAAAAAAGTAAGATGTTAATACTGTTTATAATTCATTATTATCTTTAGGACTCTTGGAAGTGGTTTATTAGAATTAATAGCATCATAAAGTACCTGTTAAAAGTATGCCTATGGGAGCATAATCCTGGTTTTGCTGAACTAAGTGGCAAAGACTTCCTCTAAACTCAGTGGTAACATGATCAAGCTCTACAGAAAAGAAGGCATCTGCAACAAAATACAGAATTTTGGAAACTGCTGTTGGATTATTTTAGATATCTGCAGGGGGATTATTTAATTTCAGCGATCCCTTAGATGCATCAGTTTGCAGATTGGAAAGGGCAATGTTTTCATATTCCTCTTGCGATGCTGAGCATCTGCAGTGGTGAACTAATACTATCAAATCCTTCTGAAAATTCTTGTTGAGGAATCCGTAAAAGATGGGATTGATACATGTTGAGATCATGGCCACAAGGTGGCATATTGTAAATGCTAGATTATGATTACAGCTCATTAGTGCCTCATAGTTCCAGTCAAAAACAACATTAAATATATTGAGAGGCAACCAGCAAGCTGCAAAAGTCACAACAATTGATATCAACATCATATTTATCCTTTTGTTTTCACTCAGTCTGCTCTCATTCTCCCTCATCCTGTCTATTTTACCATGTCTCCTTCGAAGACATACAAATATCCTGAGGTAGCAGATTAAAATAAACCCCAGTGGGATGCAGTACTGGAAAACCAGCAGGCTAGTGGTAAAAATCAGGCGTTCTGTAACGGATGGCCAAGCTTCGATGCAAGCAACCTTGTTCTTGTAGAAATCACTATGGAAAGATAGATGTTTGAAGGGTTCGTCAGTTAATTGGTGAAATATTAAAAAAGGAATGGATATTATGAGGGAAAACACCCAGATGAAAAGAATTCCCCAGTAAGCATGTGAACTATTAGGCCTCCAGCCACGTGGGTTGACAATTAACTGGTATCTCTCAACAGCAATCAGCACGAGTGAGAAAATGGAGACTGTGACAGATATACTTTGTATGAAAGAACTTACTTTACACATAGCTTCCCCAAATATCCAGTAGTCCATTAAGGTATACGCAACCGTGACAGGAATACACATGATACAGATCAAGACATCTGACAAAGAGAGGTTAGCAATCAAAATGTTGGTAACATTTTGAGCTTCTTTCCGTCTCTTTATTATAATAATCAGGCAAAGATTTCCAAAAAGCCCCACTATTGTAACTAATGTGTAGGCTGTAATAAGCAAGAGTTCTGCAAGGAAGGAAAGCTGGCAGGTATCAAAGTTCAAAAACTGAGAATAGCTGATGTTAGAGACAGTCTGATTAGCCAAAATCTCACTGGGGTGCTGACTGGCTTTATCCATCGTGAAGCATCTCCCAACCTAGGGACAAAACCTATTATTCTTTAGAAGATGTTTTGTATGGAGGTTTCCAAGGCAGTGATTACTATAAGTCTGTCTTTGTAGTTGGTGTCCTTGAAGTTTTGAGCAAATCTGATGTAATTAATTATAGCACTGAGAAATCCTGAAAGGAAAAGCCAGTGGTTGAGTATTAGTGGTTTTGTATATATATACGTGGATGGAGGTAGATGCTACTTTTTGGAGGTTCTGCACTGACAGTGTTAGAGAACTGTAACTGATTGTGATGTATAAGAAACACCAGTGATAGCTCTGTTCAAACTTACATGAACATTTTCATACAAGCCCTCCTTTACCAACTGTGGCTAAACTTTGCTTTTCAAAATAAAATATTTTAAGAGCTGTCTCAGCTGAAGGTGTAGCAAGGTCTAAGGAATTTGAATGTGGATAATCAGTTGCTTTTTTATTATCAGAAAAAAGAAGAATTGGGTCCTGACATCACATTGCCAGCTTTGACATCACACTTATATTTCTCTAGAACTATAAAATGTGAGCTAATACACCAAATCCCTCTGGCTTAATCAAAACAATGTGTGCTTGAGTTTAAGTGATATTCAACACCTCTACGAATGACATCTTTAAGGGAGCTTCCTGTTCTGTTTATGTATTAATGACAGCATGTCCTTTTTCCTCAGTCTTTCACCAAGAAAGGTTGGACCCAGATGATCCTTAAGATCCCTTCCAACCTGGTATTCTATGATTCTATGAATCTAATCTGAGAAAAATGTAAACCAAATGCAGATTACATCTTAGTTATATACAAAATTATTTCCATATTGGTAGTTGCCAGAGGTTGTCTCATTTCCCTACAAATTTGACAAATGATACCGCCAAAATTTTCTGTGGTTAAATACAACAGGTACTGAAGAGACACAGAGTGGATTTTTTTTTCAGTTCTAACTTAAACACTTGTCAAGCAAACAATTAGTACATTTCTGTTGTTATAAAACTAATATTAATGGGAGGAATTAGGTTCAGCAGAATATCTTGATGGGTTTGAATTTATCATTGAGTTAATCTTAAATTAAAGGCTCACCAGCTTTCTGGCCAGAACTAGGCTATGGTTCCAACCTGGGAAAGGAAAAAAGGAGTATGTAAGAGTTACTTTGAAAGATGGATAAATATGCTCTACACAAACACCTTTCAAGACTCAACTCTAGCTCAACTCACCTTAATTCCTTTCTGAAGCAGGAATTACTGGGAGATGAGGTCAGTCTTCACCCCTAGTAATAAATAGCGTAGTGTTGAGAGCCTGTGGAGAAAGGGGGATGAAGAAGCAGTGGAAAGTTAAAAAGGATGCACAGAGAGAAGGGAAAGGTGGATGTTATGTTCTTATGGAAATAATTTGGTTATATGTAGAAGATCTGTCAACCTTTTTACAGAAATTATTGCCATTATATAGTCATGAGGGAATAAAAAATGTTTGTTTGCTTGCATGAGATTAAACACCAAATCCAGAGTTAAACTGGAAACTGTGATTCTGTAACTGTTTGCCCTCAGGCACCCTAAGAATATTCCAGCTAGAGTTACATCCTCGACTGCTTTATCCTGATACTTCTGCATGGCATTAGTTTGGGTGCTTCAAATTAAGATTCTGAGAACAACCCCAAACCACCTTTGAAGGTTCTATTACCATTCACATTCTGATTAAAACGTAGTACAGCTAGTACTATGAAAAACATTTTCAACTAGTGTAGTCATGTTGGAGTGAGAAGCGGCTGTAGATTGATGTGACTACACGTGGCCCTGATATTCCAAATATGACCTAATTTTGTGCGGAGGGGCTAACATTAAGCCCTGTAGTCTCCCTAAATAACCCAGCTGGCTCGATTACAGCCGTATCGAGGGAATGGTGTAGGAACTTGCACAGTCATGCCACAAAAGTTTTGAAGTCTAGTGGCTCAGATAGACTTTGCAGTCCCTCGCAAGCATCCCTAGTCCAGTGGGGCAGGAACAAGAGCTGTGTACCCTCCTGTGTGTGCAACAGATTGCAAAAACTCTGCTCCCAGTATGTCCAGGAGAAGTGAAAGGGATTCTGAGGCCAGCACAGTCAGACCCTGCAGGAACTGATGATGTGGCTGGGCAACAGCACCTTCAGGCAACAGATTTCCTGGAATGCACTGTAAACTACTTTTCCCTGGAGCAGCACTAATTGCCTGGCTGGATTTACCACACAGAAGGGTGCATGTGCTGCAAGGACAAGAGTGGTAAATGTTGCCCAAGCAGTGGTAAATGTTGCCCTGAAGAGCTTTACTGCTACGGTAGATGTGTAAGGATCTGAAGTCTGGCTGCTTTACCCCAAGGGTGATCTTCCTCTTCCCACTGCCTTGGTATTCACCTGGCTGGCACAGATCTGAGTCCTGCCCTTTGAGAAAAGATAAGGTGTTAGCAGGGGATCTGGCTTGGAAGCAAGATACCTTCAAAGGCAAGCTCTGCTCTTCCCTGCTTTTTATCTTAGCAGGAGAAGCTGTGGGGATTCAAAGGACGTGAGGCTGAGCCAGGTTCCTAATATTTTATGCACTATTTGGTATGCTTGCTTATTTATCCATGGTTGCACACCACAGTTTGGTAGCGAGTGATGAATGTCCTCTCCCAAGAATTTAATGTGGGTAGAAGGACTTCTTTGGCACTCTCTACCACTAAGGAAAAGTCCCTGTAATGACCTTCTGATCTGTTCACTCACTACGTGAGCTTTAGGCACACTGATCGTCTACATTGTCCTTTTTTCAGGAAAAAAACCCTAATTTCTTTTCACTGTTTGGTTTGTACTGAGTTAGAAAGTGTAGTTTTTAGTACATGTCATTCTGCAAGGCAATTTAAACATTTCTTTGGCAATAAAACAATTACACCTGTCTTGTTTAAACATCTGGAGTATTTATAGCATGAGGAAAATAAGTTACACTAGTACTTACTGCAGCATGTTGAACTATATTGTAATACACACTGACTTTTTTTAAGCTAATAAATACTAGCAGAATCAGCATCCTTGAACCGCAACTACAGCTGATGTCAGAATTGGACTGAAGTGTTTAGTAAGAGAACTAATTACTTCAATCCCTAATCCATGAATTTTGAAAAAGATTCTCTACCATAGTGAGAGCTTAGCACTATAAGAAATGATAATCCACTTAGCCTAGTGGTTTCATTCCTCTAGATGAAGAAACATTATTGAAATGTGCATAAGCAAAAGAAAGTTAAAAGCATAATCTAAAACAAAATGAGTTTTAAAAAGGCTTTCTTTCCTGAGTATTTTCTTACCTATGTTAAAGACGCATAGTCCCATCCCTTCAAAGTGGCCAGTAAATCTTTTAATTGCAAACATTGTCTGTTTACTAAGTTCCAAAGTGTTGCACAGATAAAATCTGGAGGAAGCTTTCCCTTCAATTTTAAATATAGGATGTACAGAATACAATAGCCCTTTAAAAGGTATATTTCAGTAACTTTTGCTACAGTTTTATGGATTTTCTGACTTCTTACCTGATGAAAAATTCAAGTCATATCCACACTGCCTTTAACAATTTTTCTTTTCCCTTTTGGAGTTAATTACAAAGCCAGCAAACACATCTCCTTTGTGTATAAAAGAATCCAAAGCAAAGCCATCTGCTGCTAAAGCGATACTTAAACTCTCCTTTCTTCTCTTTCTGAAACAAACACCAGTTCCAAAATTTCCAACTGTGACTGAATCCACCAGTCTGTAGAAAAGCTGCTGAGGAATAAAAGAAGCTCTGGAATCCAAGAAGAGGCGAACAGCAATGAGCAGGGAGGAGAAAGGACCAGTAGTCATGGGGATGGATTTTCCTCCACTGTGCAGCTTCCCTCCGCCTTGTCAAACACCTTATCTTGCAATTTCATTTTCAATTATCTTATCTGTTCTGTAGTGCAAATGTTTTCCCTATGTTGGATTTCATACATAAACATCTGCAGATGGCTTATTGCTTTTTTAACTGAGGGAGATATGAAAATACAGTAAGCTGCTTAGAAAGAGCATGCACACTGTATTAAGCGTATCATTTGGTCTATTGCAATTCAGATCATCGTATTTTCATTATAAATTGCTATTTTAACTTTTACTCCAGAGACAGAAAAATATTCCTGAAAAGCAAAGCATGGCACATTACACTAGCACATGTTGAAAAGGGGCTTTATTGTTATTACTGTTTTTCCAGTAAAAGCCCGTACCTTTTATAGTTGCTTGTTTATAAAAATTAGCTTTCAGTGTGTCCCTATTAAATATTTAGAGTGGATGTTTATGGGACAGGAAAGGAACTGGCCTTTCTTAGGATGCGCTATTTGGTTCATTGCTTTTTAAACTCTTGCATTCCTACCTGGATCCATTTAACCCCCAGTATACCAGTCTCCTATGCTGAACTGTCCTGCAGCTCCCCAGTACTAGAAAAAGCGAAGGCGATAGAAAACAGTCCAGAGTTAGAATGTGTTTGTGTGGGAACAGACTCGGGAAACTAGATTATAATTCCCTGTTAAATTAGAGAAGTAGAAACTTACAGGTGAAACATTTGAGAGAGTAGTGGAGTCTGTCTTACTGTGTCTGCTCTTCTGGAGAGAATGATTTTGAAAGGCAATAGGGTTTTGGGGATGAGCAAGACTGATGCTGTACTTAGAGTGCAGATTAGGCCTAATTATCTGAAAATATTGTTAGTTGTCATGTTATTGTATTTGTAGAAAATAGGGGTGGAGGGAGCCTCTGAGGTCAGCCAGACAAACCTCCTGCTTCTAGTATATTTGTGTCTGCTCATGATGTGTTTGTCTAACGTGTTTTTTAAACATAATCCTAGATTATGTGTTCAACTGCCTAATTTATTATTAGTAAGACTTCCTTACACTTTCCCCTATAATTTCTTTCACTTTAGCTTAGCCCATTGCTTTTTATTCTAAGAGTTGTATGTGAATTCTGAAATTTTAACCAAAATGCTGCCATTGAGTAATGTAAATATACTTTTCTAAAGTATGTCTAGCGCTTGCTGGTTTTGATTATGTCGAAAATACTACAAAACCAAAGCTTTTCCAAAGTACTTTAGAATTTCTGCTTCTGGTTGTAGTGTAACCCAGGAAGTCCATCAAGACCTAAAAATGAAATGTGCTAGATACGCATCAGAACAAGCCATAAAAATGCATTATCTGTTTATAAAGGAAATAAGTGGGTAAAATTAAAAGATGTTCTGATTCTATTTATAAATTTCAAACAAAGGTCGGGTTTCTTATTTACATAGGCTTCTGTTTCTAATATAACACTGTATGCAGTCCTCCATCTGTGGAGAGACTGACGCGTTTCATGCGCGATCCCCTTGGTTTTACAGTCCTATCAATCTGCTCCCTTCCATGGATTTAATTTTGCTGTAACCCGTTGTGAATTAGATCACAGCTGACATCAGAGCCTCGTGGGCGTAGCTGCTCTCGCTCTGTTTATGCCTGGCGTCAAAGGTACGGAGTGGAATCTATGGCTGTGTGTGAAGGGATCAGGGTATATTGCTTTCAGCCAAATGCTGCAGCGTCTGTTTGCAAAAGAGGTTAATGGATAGCAGAATTGTATTTATATTAGTGATCACGTTATTTCTAAATTGCTTTATATTAAGTGATGAGAAAATAGCCTTTATCAGGAGACATTGATAACTAACTGGAAGGCAGGACTGCAACTGTAGTGAGAAGCAAACTGTACATGTAACCTGATAACAAAAACTTGAAATCTATTGCAGATAAGACTGCATTGGCTTGCCAATGTCAAGTGTAAATTTAGTAACTCTGCCTTGGTGGGATTTCAGCAGTTCAAAGATGACTCTGTATCGCAGGAAATGTTAGGAGTTTTGATATGATTTTTGAAGAGTTTTATTAGAGAATTCTGTCTCAGTTTGCAAAACAAACAAAGGGACAAGAAACCTCAAAACAATCAGTGTACTGATTCTTCTTATACTGAACGCTGGTCATTGTTAATTATCACCTCATCGCAATCATTCCAGTAAAAGCCTGGTCCAAAAAGCTTTCCAGGTATGATATTCATATTGAAACCAATTGGAACATCTTTTCTAGGCATCTGGTTATGCAGCAGCTAGAGGCATGACCTCAGCTTGCGTAAGTGTTCCTAAGCTAGTTTTAAAGCAGGTAGCAATTAACCATTACAAGCACAGAACTCAGGGCGCTGTCGCCTGAACCAGCCAGCTCAGCTCAGCTCAAAGAGGTCCGTGTCTCTGAAGCGCGGTTTCATCTGGATTACGAGGCGTGCTGTTACTCTGGCTCCCAGGCTATGGCACACAGACCATGGGCCATGTGGAAGACCAGGGTAAGTGATCAGGTGCCATAAGAAACGGTCTTTCAAACTTTTAAGTTTGTAATATCATCCGTTGCGTTGGCAACAGCCTGTTGGGGGAAAATCATCTAGCGTATAAATTCTTTGAGCTCACCTTTTGCTTTGGCATTCACATGATTCCTTGTCCAGCAGGAATCTTTGGTTTCTGCTGAAACTCTAAGCCTTTTGCTTTTGCTTAGTTTGCTTAGTTGCTTATCCCATGTAGCTGTGCAGTGGCTACCTGCTTCAGAAAGCAAGATTTAGTAGAGATGTACACATATGATGTCTCAGCTTCCTGGGGGAAAGAGTTCTTTAATAGCGCTTTGGCTAAGAGCTGATTCAGGGACCTATAATATCCCTAAAGGATCCAGACTATTTTCTTCCTAATACTTTTAAGTATTATTCTTTATAGCACTTCAGAGAGGCACAGAGAATTGAGCATGAATAATTGGAAATCTCTCACATTAGTGTCAGATGTGCCGATTAATGTCATGAAAGTAAGATAATATGCTATGATGGAGGAAAAACAGAGTCCCATTACATTTTCCTGTTTCGTGGAGAGATCAACACCCTGATAAGGTACCTTCAGCAAACAGGTTATCATTTGACCAAACTAGCAACATCTGAAAATCACTCGCAACATCTGAAAATCAGCTAGGTGCGCGGTGTACATTGTTCTCCAAAGTTCATGCAGATAAGAAGGATGGAAGTAACACGGAGCACTGCTGCACAATTCAGAATTTTTTTCCTAGTTGGAAAAAACGATGACAAAAGTCACTCAGGTTCAGACTCTGGATTCAGGTTTCACTCCACTGTACTGTGTAGCTCTAGAGAATAGCTGTGCAATATCCTTGTTGCTTCATTCCGGACTGTACCTCTCAACTAGGTCATGCCTAGAATGAGAAGTCAACTGTTTTAAAATCTGTTTTAACTTTAAATGAGCTACTTATAATAGCATATTCATTTTAAAAATCACATCGTGCCATGAACTTTTGGCTAATTTCTGGACGTTACTCAGTTGATGTACAATTGAGGTGGAGATTGATATACTCTCTGTTAGCATCTTTATTTTTTGGGTCAGCCAAGTTACTTTTCTTACTGCGTAAGAGATAAGATATGTGAGTAATTGTAATAGGAGTGTGACTGCATTAATTCATATTTTATAATAGTTTCCACTTTCTAAACTGTGATTCAATCCTTTGTAGCTCTCTAGAACTTCTCCAGCTGATGTTTTCCAAGAGCGATCTCTGCCAAAGAATGAATTATTTCAATAGCTTGTGGATTTGGGGGCAATATGATTACTTCTATTTCTGGGTTGGGTTTTTTTTTCCATTCTACAATCTTTTTATAACAACACTGTGAGCACCAAACCCTGCTGTTCTCATGCCATGACATCTTTCACTGTCCTAACTGTTAATTAAGAAACATTTAAATAATCAAAGGCTTTTCCTGTTAATCTCAGTCTGTTTCAATTTCCTTGCATGTTTCAAACTGTAATAACAATTTTGATTTTCTGAATTAAAAATATAAATTCTAGATTGCTATTTTGTGTCTAGAAACCCTCACTTTTATACACTTA
This sequence comes from Chionis minor, assembly GCA_013398295.1. Classification (NCBI taxonomy): domain Eukaryota; kingdom Metazoa; phylum Chordata; class Aves; order Charadriiformes; family Chionidae; genus Chionis; species Chionis minor. The sequence goes on along the minus strand of VZSF01001891.1, from coordinate 1,119,969 downwards.
ATATGTATGTATATGTAATATACAGCTGATCTCAGGCAGGTACATACTGAACTTCATAGTATAACTGCTCCTGCTGTTTTCAAGCAAAGCTAAATGTCAGTCGTGCAAAAGCACCAGAAAACCCACCTGACAGAGGTTCTGTGGAAGAAAGAGATGGGGCCTGGGAAGAGCTAAGGGGAAAAAAGCAAGTAGACTCTAATTTTAAACTGGAAAATATGTAAAGAAAGATTTGCAGCTGAAAAAGATCAGAGCACGACTGAGATTGCTGCAGGCTCCAGGTCTTCCTTTGGCAAAACTTATGATCCTGGTCTGTCTGGGACTCAGATAAAGATCTACCCTTTCACATCTGTCGCAGCATTGCTCGAATCTTTGATCCCTGACAAAAACCTCAACTTCTCAGACTGTATTTTGCTGTCTTACTTTCATCCCGTCACTCCAGATAATGACCAGTTTATAAACTTTTAGGAAAGAGGAGAAAGGAAATCATCAATTATGACAGAAGAGTGAAAAGATGAAAGAAGAAGAGAAAAATTGAGCTTCGGAGGGAAGAAGAGGGAGGGCAGGATTTAAGGAAAAATGGTGATGTAAGTCCAAAGAAGATTTTGCAAATTCAATTCTCTGATGATTTTCTGCTTCACCCTTCACAAAGGTGTAGTTCTTTCAGCACACTCCCCTTACAAAGGGCTCGGGGAAGATTTTGTTCAGTAAAATGAACTTTTGATACTACTTACTGAAGAAATAGTTCCGGTGGGTTATTCTTTATCTGTAGAGTATCTTACTCTCCATTAAGCAAATAAAAGAGAGGGGCAGTGTTTTATTCCCCATTTGAATTTGCACAGGGTGGACATTTTTATCCTGAAGAGTGTCACGTTCAAACTTCAGGTAGGCAAAAGACTATCTAGTTTCCTCTCTGTGCATTTTAATCAGTCTTTTTCACTGAAAACCCTCTCTCAACCAGTGCTAATTCATCATAGTCTCAAAAAGTCAGATGACGGATTTGATGTTTATGCAGATTAAAGTACAAACAGCAGAACAGGGTGAAAGATAAATCTTTTGCCAAAAAAGCAAGAGCTCTCGAGAACAGCTATATCTCTTTTAAGTTCTTCACACTTGTAGCTAAAGCGAGGGGCCAGGATGGGGAGGTTTGTGGTGTCTGCCTATGAACGGCAAAATTACCCTCTGCCTGGGGTGCAGATTTGGGTAGGAGTGAGGCTTCTAGAAGTCTAGTAATATCTCATTGATGAGATTAAAAATCCCTGCATGAATGGGTGTGGATCTCTGAGTGATCTGGGGACATTATGGTTGAATCCCCGCTGTTCCCAACTCCTTCCACCTATGCATGTTTAGAAAATCAGGATGAAATCTGTCTGTAGCCAGGATGATGTTATTAGAGTCGTCAAGGAGCATAATGTCAATGCAGAACTAATTCAGCAAACAGTCGGCATGAAGGAATCCTGTAGGTTTCAAAATGCTTTCTGGTTGTGGAAAGGTAAAACCAGGCCTAAACTAGAGGACTGCACTATACTAACAAAACATACTTAAACCCATACAGAGTCCAGTCGATAAATTGTTTTAAAAAAAATGAATCAACACCTGTTGACTATGGAAGCCAACCACACTGATATAAACTAGATTAAAGAGGTTGAAACAAATTAAAAAGGATATGAATTTGTGTTTATATGATGGTTTAGATAATCAAAATATTTATAACGTATAACAGCTACTTTTGACTTCCTAACATTCTTCTATTGCCCTGATGCTCTTTTCCAAAACTTCAGCATTCCTTTTCTTAGAAGTTTGGATCCATTAAACAGCATGACAGAAGTATGTTTCTTTAGTGACAAAAAATTGCAATAAAGACTTCCTTGATATTTTATTTTTGTATCGGCTTTTACTAAGAATATATGATAACATAGGAAGCCCAGTGCTGGAAAAGGACCGTTGAAATGCCTCTGTTTCATGATCTCTTAAGCAGTGATGCCCTCGTGTGGACTCTAGGTAGTATGCTTTCTGCTGGAATAACTGGAATATTTTATGCATGAAAAGAACGCGCTTTTCCTTCCTTCTAATATTCTAACACTAAATAAAATATCTCATGAAGACATTTAACACAGTGCATCATTTGGCCAGTGCCTCTGGTTTGAGAAATGCATTTTCTTTAGGTGATGATACGGGTGGAGCTTTTACCCGTGTTCGAAACTTCAACTGCTTATACAATGAATTTTACTCTCTAGGTTGTCAGCTGAATTGAAACAATTTAATGCTGCGACTGCCCTGTCAGGAGGGGAAAAGTATGTTGATTTTTTTTAACGGTGTTTGCCTTTTAAACACAGAGGAAAATATTATGCATTTTCTGATGTATAGTTAAAAGCAGTTTAAAAATATGGTGCGAAAACTGCAGTAGCTGTTGGAGTGTTGTCTGTTTTCGCAGCCTGGTCACATCTCACGTGCAGAGCGTGACACTCGGGCTCGAGCTCTGCACGCTCACTGCTGCGGTACCTCTCGTTTGCAGCGGCTCATGCAGCTGGAGGAAAAGGCACGTGTAAGGAGCACATCAAGGCACGTAATTCCTAGGAATGTTCATAACAAGTGACCTGGTGCCCTGATCGAGTGGGTGGCAGGATGCTTCACCAGGCACGACTCGGGCAGGAAGTGGAGAGGTCTGGTTGGAGTCTCCATGGTGGCTTGGATGACCTGGGAGGGATGAAGGTCTGCGGGATAGGCAGGAGAAACTGGTGTTCAGCTCTCTAGGAAAGCCTGCGTCACTGGAGCCTGGTGGTGCGTCTCAGGGCACTTGTCCATCTACAGCGCCATCGGCCCTCCCAGTGTGGGGGCTGAACCCTGAGAACGTGATTTTGAGTGAATATGTGAACTTACATGAGGTCACTTAGGCGGCAGCTGGGAAAGGGTGGTGGACAGGAGGACACCAGGTCAAGTGGAGCGTGTCCTTTCTGTAGTATCAGGGGAGACATTTCTCTCTGCAAGAGATGGGTATATATATTTTAAAGGTTTTTTCCTTTCATTAATTAACCAGTCAGAAGTGCAAATGAAGAGGAAGCAGCTGGGCTATACGTGAGTTGTGTCGGTGAGTGATTTTGCTGACTGATTTGCTCACATCTTAAGAGACCCTCATCTCCTCCTCTTGCTGAAAGGAGAAGTGACTTCTTTCTTTGATCTCTTCCTTGGCCTACTTGTCTGGCGCTTTCAGGGAGCGAAAGTGAGCTGTAAACAAGTGTTCTGTTTTCCCTGTTACCCATTGAGGCCATAATTAGTGCCTTTTAATTTTTCTCCCTTTTTGCTGTAAGTTATAAGGGTCTTTGAAACTCTCGTGGGTTATTTTCTACATGAAACAGATATTAGTTTATCTTGGGAAGGGCCACACAGTTTTTACAATAAGTACTAGGCAAAATATATTTTTGTATTTCCTGCAATTGTGTGAAACTTGCTCACGGCCTCTGGGAAGAAGCTTTTTTTCTTTTTTTTTAATAGACTAGGATATGTTTGCTTATTTTAAAACCGCAAATATTTCAGCAACATTATGGGCATATTCTCTTTTCTAAAACTAGATGAACTGATTGTGTCTGTTCATGCACTGAGATAAATGGATCTAAACATATGGCGTCTTTCCCTGTAAGTGGTTGTCAAACATGGACATTTAATATTCCTGTCATATTAGTCCGTTACTCTTAATAGGTTTGGCTAGAAAAGAAAAAAAAATCCAGTTTAAGAAAAGTCAGATTACTGTATTGCAAGTATTAATTCTACTGGTTAATGATAATCATAGCCTTTGAGACAAAAGCATGAAAACTTGGCCCGCTGACAGAAGTGAGGCCAGAATTTTACCAGCTATGGGGCTGACACCAGCTGAAGAGGAATAAGGAAGAAACAGAGTTTACTTTGTGCTGAAATGTTCAGCCTCTCTGATCAGTTAACTAACCATCCAGCGCAGGCAGCGTTTCGCATCCACAGGAGTTCATCCAAATCCGGGGGTGCTGCAGTTCTGCTCCCTCCCTCTGCCAGCACCAGCACTCGTGGGATCAGGCAACAGTTTCAGAACGCTGAGGCAGCTAAAAACTGTGCCCTTTTTCACCATAAAATTATTTTTGGCTGCCTCAGTTCTCGCAAGCGGACTGCTGTCTGTTTTTACCGGCGTCAGGGCTGGCACACGGGAGAAGGCAGGGTCACACAGCTGGAAGGGCTGGAGTGCAGCACTCCCAGCACGGATCGCTTCAGACAGCTGTGGAACGACATCCTGATACGGTGCTCAATACAAAACTGGAACCACCAGGTCAGGCGGATGGGAATATTCCATATACACCTTTACAAAAGGCTCCCAGGATTGGTGTTGGAGGGAAGACTTAAACTCTTCTCCCACAGCAAGGGATCAGGAATGTGTCTGGCGGGGGATCCAGGATATGATCTTGCTGGAAACCAGGTGGTCTGATAGTAATTTTTTTACTAACCCTGTCCCTAAACCCTCTGATTTCCAGGACACTGATCTAGATTTCCCATCTGTGGCTCAGGAGGGTAAGGTGACATGTGACTGTGAGGTTTGGTGCCAACATTCTTGGATGGCGCGGAGAATAAAATAGCACCGATAGGTTTCTGAAAGCCAAGAGCTGGGCTGTAAAACAGGTATTCCATAGGGGACTTCAAGGAAGATTTTTGCAGGTCGAACTCTTTCTTTAGAGATGCAACTCTCAACGGCCTGACAAATACTGCGATGGGCAGAAATAACGCTCTCAACCTGTGCCAATTGGTAGAGGTAATGTGACCCTTTCATAGGGGACAGCGTTCTAAAAAAATTTTGGAAAACATCATCATAGATGAGAGAAGACAGACCTGCTTTTTGGGATCTAATGCCTGAAAAAGCAAAGCTAGAAACGAAGGAACAGAGCAAACAGGGAGAGGTGTCGAAGAGAAGAGGAACGGTTGTCATCTATGTAGATCCAGCTGCATATTGGCGTTTACTTACCAAAGTAAACACCTTTACTTACCAAAGAGAGTGATTGGGTTGAGTACTCTGCATACAGATGCTGTAACACTTCATGAATTCTTGAGGTTTGCGCTCGCTTTAATATATTCGATTATGCGGTTATTTTTTCAAAGATTGTCTCAAAGTCTAAATGGAGACTTTTGTCTCGCTGGGGAAATACTGAACAAAGGAAGATGCTGCCTGAAGAGGTTGTGAAATTGCCTTCGCTGAAGGTTTCAGAAACAGAACAGGCACGTATCTGTGAGGAGGACTAAGTCAACAGGAGTTTTGGAAACTGTGGTGCAGGTGCGAACACGCCTACTGAAATGCGAACTGACCTTTTCGCCTTCGACGAGAGAAAATTCCACCACAAAAATCGTTTTTAGATCCTAGATAATTTCCAACATAAACTCTGGTGGGTGTAAGACAAAAAAAAAGTAAAAAAAAAAAAAACCCTGTTTCTGATGAAAAATTCGGTATGTTGAAAATAGTGCTGCAGTCTTCAAGCTGGCAATGTTTAAGGGACTACTAAAATTAAAAAAAAATATATCTCGCTATTAGTCATTTCACAGGGCTTGCACACCCTTGAACAGCTCTAATTATTTCTCTAGGAAAATGCCTCCTTTTTAGAGCTACAGAGATTTAAGGGTGAGGAGGCAGATCAGATTGGGAAGCAGGGGAGGAAGCTGTGGCAGGAAAAGCGAGAAAGGAGCCGCCCGAGAGAACAGATTGGGTGGTTGGGAGCTTGTTGGAAAGGGGAAAACGGACACAGACGAGGGAAGAAGAGCAAATTAACGCTGAGAGGGAGCAGACAAAACGGAATGGGGACAAGCTCCCCCCGGCANAAAACGGAATGGGGACAAGCCCCCCCCGGCATCCCCCGCCCGCGCTGCCGTAAAGCCGGGCGAGCCGAGGGAGGGGAAGGTGCGAGGCTGGTGCCGGCGGAGGCGCAGGCCGGAGTAACGCCGGCTCCGGGGCGCAGCGGCCCCGGTCCCCGCCTCCCCCCCGGCCGGGGACACCGGCGAGGCGCTGAGGTGNCCCAGCTGCCGTTGCCGCGCGATGCTATTGGCTGCCCGCTGCGTCCGTCAGCGGCCAACCCCCGCCCCGCATGCCGACGCACGGCGCAGGCCGCGCCCTCCCATTAGTCGCGGCGCTCGTCGATCGCGCCCCCAGCCCCGCCCCCCCGCGGTGAGTCGCGGGGGGCTCCGNTCGATCGCGCCCCGAGCCCCGCCCCCCCGAGGTGAGTCGCGGGCGGCTCCGGCGGCGCGCTCTGATTGGCTGTGCCGGCGCGGGGGGCGTGCGCGGCGGGCGGGGCTCCCGGCGTCCCCTTTGTGTGGGCACCAGTCGCCGGCCGAGCTGTGGAGAAGTCGCGGCCGCCATTTTGTGCGTGCCTGTGTTTTCCCCCACCCCCCCGCCCCCCTGTCTGCGAGGAGCGGCGGCAGCCGGGACGCCCCGTCTCTTCTGCTGGTCAGGTGAGGCGGAGCGGAGCGAAGGCGTCGGGCCAGGCCGAGGGAGCCATCGACGGCGGCTGCCGCTGCCGTGAGGTCGCGCTGTTCGCAGCGAGCGAGGGGAAAGAAGCGGCAAAGACGGAGAAGGGGGGGAAAAAATCTTCGGAGCTGCCCCCCAACAGGAGGAGGAGTCTCGGCGCCAGGCCCAGGCGCAGCCCCGGCACCGGCGGCAGCATGGAGAACTCGCAGCTATGCAAGCTGTTCATCGGCGGCCTCAACGTGCAGACCACGGAGGCCGGGCTGCGGGAGCACTTCGCGGCCTACGGAACCCTCACCGACTGTGTGGTCGTGCTCAACCCGCAGACCAAGCGCTCCCGCTGCTTCGGCTTCGTCACCTACTCGGCGGTGGAGGAGGCCGACGCCGCCATGGCCGCTTCCCCCCACGCCGTGGACGGGAACGCGGTGGAGCTGAAGCGGGCCGTGTCCCGGGAGGACTCGGCCAAACCGGGGGCTCACGCTAAGGTGAAGAAGCTCTTTGTGGGCGGCCTCAAAGGGGACGTAGGCGAAGGGGACCTGGTGCAGCACTTCAGCCAGTTCGGCCCCGTGGAGAAGGCCGAGATCATCGCCGACAAACAGAGCGGGAAGAAGCGCGGCTTCGGCTTCGTCTACTTCCAGAACCACGACGCCGCCGACAAGGCGGCCGTGGTCAAGTTCCACCCGATCCAGGGCCACCGCGTGGAGGTTAAGAAGGCCGTGCCCAAGGAGGACATCCAGTCGGGTGGGGGAGGCGGCGGCTCTTCCAGGCCCTCCCGGGGAGGCAGAGGAGGAGGAAGGGGTCGGGGCGGTGGCGGATCCGGCAACCGGGACCACAACGGCCTGTCCAAAGGAGGCGGCGGTTACAATAGCTACGGCGGCTACGGCGGAGGAGGCGGCGGCGGCGGCGGTTACGGCTCCTATGGCAGCGGCTCCTACGGAGGCGGCGGCGGAGGGGGAGGCGGCGACTACGGCAACGGGTACGGCGGGTTCGGCAGCTACAGCCAGCACCAGTCCTCCTACGGCCCCATGAAGAGCGGCGGAGGAGGTGGAGGAGGGGGCGGCAACTGGGGGGGCCGCAGTAACAGTGGACCGTACAGAGGAGGCTATGGTGGGGGAGGCTACGGGGGCGGCTCTTTCTGAGCCGGAGCGCCCATACCCATTGGGGGTGGCGTGGAGAGCCCTCCCTTTGATACGGGGCAGCTTCTAAATGGTTTCTCCCCTCATTCGCCGAAGGGCAGCTCCTTTTAAATGCCTCCCTGCTGTGGGAGCAGCTCCTAAATGCCCCCTGAGGGTCGCCTCTGCTGCCTGTGCCACTTCTTTCTCTCTGAAGATGGACTGGGCCCCACATACACATACTTTGTGTTACAGTCATTGATGGACTCTATTTTTTTATTATTACTTGGACCTTGGTCGTTTTTATACTAGCAACGAAAAATGTCTTGTTTTAATTTGTTTTTTGGGGGACGGGGTGGGAAGCGTCTTGCTGATCTGGAGTAAAAACTGGGGAGGGTTGTGGGGGAATTTCCTTTGTTGTAAGGACTCGATACCTGGCTACTACATTTTTTTCTACAAAATCTACTCGGATCCCATGACTGAAATTAACATTTCTGTAAAGGAGGAAAAAAAAAGTCGTTTTTACGTTTTTTATTTTTTAAATAAATCATTGTGTTCATTGACCTTTACATGTCTAATTCTTTTTCCTAGGATCCATTCCGTACGGTTTTAAGGCTTTTTCTAGGTTCGAGGCAAGTGTTCCTCTGCTTTAAAATCGCTGTGTACTTAGAGTAAATATTTTATTGCCAGTAAAGGTCTTAATTGACTTTTTTGCTACCCCCCTAGTGGATTTACTGGTTTTCAAACACTCGACAGAGAAATTTTTGAAGTACTGATCCGTGGATGTGGTCTGTTTTTTAAATATTCATTCTCACTTACGCAGTTTGTGTGCATCCACCATCTTGTACTAGGCAGTTTGACGTGCTGACATGGTTGGTCAATTTTTTCTATAGGACTTTTCCATCAACGTATGTACTGTGTAGTTTTGAAGCAATAGTTTGTGTTAAGCATGTGCTTCATTCGTATAAAATGTTCAGAATTTCCGATTGCTTAGTTTCAAGTCCTCTTATCGGTCTGTCTGTGTATGATTCCTTCCAGGAAAGGGTCGACATTTATCCCGTCTATTAAACGCATACTTGTTTTTATAGTACCGGGTTAACAGACTTTTCACTCTGAACTATTGTCCTTCGTTAAAGTTCCCCGAGAATCTCTCGCAGCACCATCTACCGACAGGATGGCAGCCCCCTTGCTGCAGGCTTCGTTACAGCAGGAGTAGAATTGGTTCGCTCACAATTGTACTAGACTTTTGAAAGTTATTTTATGCCACTAGATGACTGGTGTAGAATGCAATGACGTCTACATGTGAATAAAGATGGGCTCCATGAGTATTGACTTGGAAAAAAAAAGAATGGATTTGCAATACCTGCCTCAGCACGTATTCTTTTCTTTTTTTAATAATTGCAATTGCCCATATTTTAAAAAGTGATAATCTAAACTACGTGGGCAAAGCGCTATGATAAATGAGCCAGCTAAGTGTACCAGTAACATAGGTGCCAGTTGTAAAGCAAAAATATCTGTGTAGTCTGCTTGATTAACAAATGTATATTTGTAGCCCTTTCACGCAATAGAATTAAAGTTTGTTGTTTATTAAAAAGCATAATGTTTTAGGGGAAAACTGCCTTCCTGCATAGAAATATAGAATAGCAACGTTTATGGGTTTATGGATATCAAATAAAGATTTGAATTCCTTATATGCTTGAGTGAGAGTATGTATGACATGGGGCATGGATTTATTTTGACTTCAGGTTTTGAAGCACTTAGTTTTTAATGCTGATGCTTCGTGGGATTTTTGCTTTGCTTTAGATACAGATATGTAAGATTCTAGGCATATAATTCCCATTGATTCCAGGATTCCAGGGGAAAGTAAATGTCTAGGGCTTTGTGCTTCTGAGCGGAAGGATTTTGCATGGAATTTCAAGGTATTGTCAGTCTTTGATGTTAGTTTAACCTGATGCTGGTTTTTGTTGAAATGAGGCTTTTTGTTGGTATTAGAAGTAAAACTAGCATCAACTTAATTACCTCTGTGAGCTTGAAGAAACGGGACAAACTTGGTATCGTCAGGATTTAAACCAAGAGCTGAGTTTCTTCTTGATTGTGATAATCTACGGCTCTTAGAGTGAAACTGGTTCTCTTTGGCTTAGCTTTTCTAAGGAGGTTTCAAGTAATTTGCTATTTGCAATTCTGTTGTAACTTTTTTATCTCAGAAGCTTGTTAGCCTCTGTTGTGAACCAGTATCACTGATTGTGGTTGAGAGTGAAAGTCATTTCAGAGGAGTGTTTGTAAAATACTGCAAGTACTAGCTCTTGTTGTCAGACGGCTTCAGGTGGTTGCCTTTATTTCAGTTCTCTGGGCTTGAAGTTTTGTACTTTACCTGTGCGCTTTAAAACCGTGTTGGACAGTCGTCCTCGATGTTCGCTTGAAGCACAGCTTTCCTTTTTGTAGCTGAAATGAACTACTGAGCTCTAAGTCCTGTGTTAGTTTGGGCACATGATTTAGTCCCTTGCAGTGGGGACAACCTTATCAAGGGACAGCCTGGTTATGAAAGAAATAGTTAAATACACTTCTGCGATGTCATTTGACTTGGGAAGGTAAAGATTTGTGCACCAGCTATAGCTTTATGGTATTTTCACGTCGTGTGCCATGAAAGATGATGTTGATGCTAGAGACAAGTAGTTTTTTTTAAAACGCGACTTCATGTGTGAAATCTGTCAGTTTTGCCAAGTTACAGCATGATTTTGGGAATCGTACTGAAACACGCTGTTTGATTATCTGTACATAACTGTCTGCTTGTAGGACTAATGTCTTCTACAACAAAAAGTAGATCCTGGGAATTGCACTCATATTAGGGAGTGTGCTGCCTAATTTCTCTCTCAAAAGATTGTCATCTCTTTGATGGTGTTCTGTGGTGAGTGTCTTGAGTAGGTGTGACTTCCCCTACTCTGACCTCTCGTCTTGGGAGCAAGAACTTCGTTGTGACTGTGCAGGTGGCTTTGGAGAGGCTCTTGTAAACGCTTGTTTAATAAGGGGCAGTAATGCTGGGATGTACCATGGAATATAGAAAGATGCAAATCTGTATTGGATAGCATTAAAAACTTTTCTTTGAATATAAACTTGATTCTAGTAGGGTTCCTAGTAAACAGATTTGTTGCTAAAGCTTTGCTTAAGTATTTAATGGTATGTGGTAATTTTCTGACCCCTGGGTGGATTTGTCTATAGAGGTGCGTGGGAAGAACTGAGATGGAGTGAAATGATGTATATAGCTTGCCTGTAAATAAAGAGGTTTGTGACTGCACAGTTGCTCTAGGATGGTCACGAAGATAGAAATAAAGTAACTTTAGTTTGCTGTTCTTTAGTTTGTGGTTTAGTTCTGAAGTCTATGGGTCTGAAGTTATCTCAGTAATTTAATGGCTGCCTGTTCAGGAATGAATGCTGGATTGTGTTGGGCTCACCTGTGAGAAATAGGAAGTGGGAGCAATTAGTTTACTTTCAGCATTTGATAATGAAAGTGGAAGTGCAGTAGTATTCTTACAACACAGATGTTCTTTTTATTTTTGTAATCTGCATGAAGAAAAAGAAATTCCCCCAAACGAAGCTTTTCAGGGACTAGGGTGTCACAGCATAGCTCAGTGTGTTGCGATGTGTGCGTTTCTTTATAGTAACGGGTCTTCATGTCAACTCAAAAGTGTAATTTGTTCTTCATTCTGCTTCTTGTGTGACCTGTACATTTTCTTTGGCTAATAAAATTGGCCTAACGTACACTTTTATAATACTGATGACTACTGCATTAAAAAGAAACATGCTAAACACCTGTGTACATAATGAATTGATACTCGCACAAATCAGCGGAAGTACCTCTCACTTGTTTGTTTCGACAGTAGGTGATGAAAAGGTAGTTTAGAACAGCAGTAACTGCTTTGAGCACAGTAAATCCCTGTGGGTCACCGGCTGTGACAGACTTGTGACACAGAAGCTGCGCTTTGCCCCGCAGGGTGCCTCGGTGGGCAGCGTTTACCCTCCAGAGCTGAGCAAGCTTTCGGGTTTGAGTTGTGTGTTGAAGGAGTTGCAAGCGGCGCAGCTGCCGTCTGAGCTCTCGGACTCCTGATTCCGCTTCCAGGAGCGCAGACCTGCTGGGAAGCTGGTGGTGTGCACAGCGGGAACGCTGGCGGGAGATGCGCTCCAACTCTGCCGTGTGCTTTGTGCACACGTACGATGACGATGAACTATTTAAGATGGTTAAAAATGTAGTTTAAAGTTCTCAAATGCTTTATGGTGTTCCTCCCCCGCCAATTAGATCCCTTCTATAAAGCAAATTTTGCTTTCATTTAGCATTGAAAGACCTAAGTGGATAGTGTTGGTCAGAACACACTGGTTTATTATCCCGCTCCGTCAGCTGATACTGTTGTCGCGATATAATGGCATTTCTATTGCTGCTGAAAAGAGTCTGAGCCCCAGCGGTGCTGAGGACCCCCAACCCCTCATTCAAGTCTGAAAATAGAGCAGCTTTTTTCTGTCTACCTCAGAACGTTCTTTCTAAAATGCAAAAGTTTGGCTTACATTGTTAATTAAAAAATAAAGCTGGAGGACGCCCGCCTGAGATGCACGCGGTGAACAAAACCACGGTGCGTTTTGTGAGAATGGGATTTTGCACCTGCCATCTGGGAGGTGGCTGGTTTTCTAATAGCAGGTAGCTTAGCCAAGCCCTTTAAAAAGGATTGTTTGTCCTGTGGTACCTGTTAGGGATTAGTGTATATCACCTCATCAACAGTTTGTACCAGTTTACGTGGTATATACCTTGCTACAGACCTCTGCATTCGAAGCTATGTAATGGGAGGAAGGGTTTTCCAATACATTTTTTCAAACTCTGTGTCTATGTGTAATACCTTGGATTAATATTTTAAGTGAATGAAAGTGTAACCCCCAAAATGTCACCCTTTCACCTTAGCCAAAGGCGTAGTTTACAAAACAATGAGTTGTTTAATGTTTTTTGCATAACTGATTCTGTGATCTGGTGCGCGCAGCCCTTATAGATGAGTTTTCTGCTTGTTATTTTTGTATTTCTTAAGTGAATAAAACAGTTTCATCCCTGCTTCACTTTAAAATGTATTTCATAACGCAAGCACACTATAAGGAGTTTGGAGCCAGTCTGAACAAGCATTATTTGCTTTTGCTGATGGGCTTTTAGGTCTTTATTCAATTGTTATTTAGGGTATGTGCGTGTCTATGCACACACACGTTACCTCTACTTCCACTTACCTTTAATGAGTATTTATTTGTACTGTAATGTAAGTACTGCTATTGATGGGTGTCAACTGTGTATTTCTTAGAACAAGTTGAAAAGTCTTTCTGCTTTATATCTTTTGCTAGGAATTTTCTATCATTTACCTGTATGCTAGGACTTGCAAAGGGGTTGATGGAGTTGGGTGCTTTCCTCCTTGATGTTCCTTTGACAAATCCCAGTCTTTTTGCCTTCTTTGCTCCCAGGACTCTCCTCGATTTCTGTCGTATATAAAGGGGAGGAAATACATAGTCGCTTTTGAACAGATACCTCTTGTTGGTATGGTTCTTCGAGCGTTTTAATTGTATCTATAGTCCCCTTAAAAACATCTTAACGAATCTCGCGGGGAAAATGAGTAGTGAGAACACTGAAAGAGCAAGGGCTGTAAAGCTGTAGTTTGGTGCAGGAGAGAGACATTCTTCAGATTCTTGTATTTCCTGTCATTCTCCTATCTACTGAATAGACAGAACGGTTAAAAAGATGGAACGCTTCATGTCGAGGCTGCAGCAAAAAAACCCAACAAACCTGCATGAAAAGTAAAATTTGAGTACTGCTCTGTCCTTGGTTCAGCCAGGGGGAATCCTAAACTAGAAGGTGCAGCAGCGTTTTCTGAAGTGCTTTCTCAGTTCACTGGATCTTGGTGTAACTTTGGTTTTTGGGTTTTTTTTTTGCTAAAAGGTCTGTCAGGCAAAGCTGTGGCATTGCCTATTGCTATTATAGAAAGGATCAAGCTTAGGGCACTGGCTATTCTCAGATTGTCAGCCATCCAAGTAACCAAAGCTCCTTAACTTTGAAAACTAGATGTCAAGCCCAGTCAGACTAATAATGCCATCTGTCTGAGGCATCTGGATATTAACCCTCTTAGTCTGATGCGTATGGTTTCATTCCTGAATGCTTTTACAAAGGGAAAGTATACAGATTTGGAAAGAACAGCCCTTCCTCCAAAAAAAAATAATATACACTATGTAGAGCTATGTATAATTTTGATACATTCATTAAACTACTATAAATATCTCTTTTTCATGTGTAATGCAGTAAGGAATCGATGCCAATTTAGAAAGCAATTACGTTTCTGGCTGGAAATGTGTAAAGATGCACATTTGCTGGCTACCACCAAAGTACAAACCACTGATGAACATTGCAGAAAAATGCCTTATAAGCAGAATGAGCTGACTAATCTGAAAATAGTTCAGTTGTTCAAATGCTACTTTATACCATGCAATTGCCAGCTAGTTTGTCTCACAGAAGCCCTCTTCTCACTGGGAAAACTGTTTTGACTCAAAAGGCTCGCAAAGCTACACATCTGGAAAGATGCTGTTAGTCTGTAGTCTAGTCAAGATAAAAGATGGATGTCATCTCAGTCTCTTCTGTTCTTTCTGTAACTTTCCTTGCTTTCTGTGGTTTTACAAGGGGCTTTTCCTATTTTGTAAGAAATCTTGCTTTCCACAAAGTCCTGGAGGGAAGGAAGCATGGGTTGAGTCGCTGCAGGCACTGATTGGGAAGAAGAAAGATGAGTCGTCCATCCCGTTTCCAGCATAGACTTGCTTTAAAGCGGTGCCGGATAAAATGCACGAGTAGCGTTTGGGACTGGAGGTTCGTGCTTGTTCTCCGTCTCTGGGGATCAACAACCTTGTTTACTTTGCTGGGTGCTGGCACAGCTTCCGTGGAAACCTCCCTCTCCCAGCCAGGCACCCTGGGGAATGGCGGAGGAGGTGGGCAGGGCAGGGCCCTGGGGGGATGCTGTGCCTGCCTCCCTGTTGTACAACAGCTCGGCACTGACAGCTGTGTTTTGAAAGAAGTTACTCGTCCTGCAGGTCCCCTTCCTCCTCAAAAGCGATGTCCTCAGCTTTGACAGCTCCCTGGCTGGGTTGCAGAGTCGTGAAAGATTCCTGATGCTAAATTCCCCCTTCTCTCTGTGTGGTTATCTAGCGCCTCTTCAGGTTTTAGTAATCTTCTGAGTGTACTGGGTAACAACTTTGGCCGGCGTCCTTTGCTATGATTTCATTTGGGCTTGTTTAATTTTAAGTTTTCTTTCAACACTGCTGGAATAACGATGCTCTGCTTACTGGCGAGAGCTCTGAGTCCTGCGTGGTTGCAAGTTCAGGACTTCTCCCCCTGAGATCACTATTGGACTGCAGGATGGTGGTAGTTGTAATTGCTAATGCCTCTTGCATAGGGTGTTTAGCAAAGAGCATTCTGCAAGAGAGGTAACGTGAGCTTTCTACTGTTATTTTCATGGAGATGTATCCTCCTGAAAAAGAGAGATCCCCAGGAGCACAAGGGGGAGTTTCAAGCCTTTGCAGTAAGTAACCTGGTGCGAATTGCCATTTCCCCTTTAGGCACACCCATCCATTATTTTCTGCAATTTTAAATGTAGGGAAATTTTTTTTTTCTGTAATTATATCATTTAGAAGTTGTTATTGAAGTTTTCTTTCACTTACCCAGCACCAGCTAGAATTTGGGCTTCCGCTCTGTGGTATCAATGTTATTTTTAAAGCCTCTTTGAGGCGTGAGCTTGGTGATGAATCACTGCCACGTGTGTTTTGGAAATGTTAGGTTGGGTTTGAGTGTAGCTGGTGGCAATGGGGAGCTCTTGTTTGCTGTGTACTGCGGAGTCAGCTGCGAGGGAGTTGAGAAACATCGCCTTTGGAAGGAGGATTGGGAAGGAGCTGTGCTTGTTTTATTGCTGCTGCTGCTCTAGGCCAAAAGTGTTGCAACGAGCTGGTGCCACGCGCTCTCTGGTGCCTTCTCAAAGCGTGTTTTCTTTTTCCTTCACAGGGCGTGCTTCTGCATGGAGAAGAGAGGATGAGAAAGCTGAGCCCTGAAAAGCACACCACAAAAGTCCAGTAAGTGAACAGAAACCTGAGCTGAGCCCCTGACATACAGTTCCCACTCTGAATACACTATGGAGATTGAGCAGAAAAAGGTGTTTGCCCAGAAAATGCCCTGCAGGATAATGAAGGACAATCAGTTATCTGCGAAGAAGACGTGCTGCATGAGACAGCCTTTTCTGTTCAGGTAAAATCGTGTGCCTGCAGAAACAACCTTGCTTAAATTTTTATGTGTGGCAGCTGTGTGATTTATTCCTTCCTGTTAAAGTTGCAGCATGTCGTGTTACGATAGTAGGGTGGTGGATTGTGTTTCTTGGCTTTTGCAAAGAGCAAAAAATGAAATGTTTTAAAAAATTTCAAGAAGAGAGCGCGGCAATGAGTGTACAAGGAGTTAGTAGTAAAGAACTTGGGTTGGGGTGGTGAGGTCCTGAATGAGAATAGATCTGGTTTTGCTGGTATCTTGGACTATACAAGTATTAAGGCATACAACAGCTTTATGAAGCAGTTTCCTCTTACTACAGAAGGTAGCAGTGGAAGCATTCAGGGATATGTTATAATGACAAATAATCCCATTAAACAGTATCTAAGCACTTAAGCAAAAATTTTGCGTGGGGGAAAAATCCCACATTTTGGACCATATCCTAAGCTTTTCCTCAAGTCCACGTGTTCAGCCTGCAGCGAGAACTGTACGCTTCAGTAGGTGCAGAGATGGGAGTCAAAAATAAGAACTCATGAGGCAGAGGGACTTGATAGTATTTAGGCATCTGAACACTGGCCTTCCAGTGCCCACAGCAGTTGTTTTTACAGCTTTCTACCTGAATGTTCATTTTTCCTTTTGAGTGTTCAATTCTAAACCATAAAATCTGTCTGAAAATCTTCCAGCAAGTTTCTGATAAATACGTAATATGAGCAGAGGGCAGGAAGTCTGGGCTTCTGACATAGCTGACTGTGGGTGACACCACTTGCTTCTGCTAGAGGAAAGAGTTAAGAGGAGGAGCAGGAAGAATGTTTTTAGCTGATCTGTCACTGCTGTGTAGGGTGAGCAACAGAATGGTTTACACCCCAGAAGTCACAGCCTGGGGGTGGAGATGGCCAGGGGTTATTATTCTAAAGGTGGTAATGTTATGATGAAACTATTGGAGTAAAACCACTATTTTTATAGGCGAGGTGATTTCTGTTAAAGGAAAACATATTTCATAAAACCCAGTTTTGCTGGCCTGCGGCAGAGAGGAGTGTGAAAGTGGGACATCTACCAGCAGAGGGCAACAGTCCCGATGCTGGAGGCGCTGGTAGCTTCTGCAGCATCTTTTCCTGGGGAGCAGGATCCTGGCGGGGATGCTCCATCCAGCCCCGTCTCCCACAAATCGCATGCTTCAGGAAACAGCGCTTCAGCAGGAGTCTCCTACCTCTTAAGCCCTACCTCTTAAGCTTCAGCTGCCAAAGCATCACTGATCCCAGCTCTGCGAAGGTCCCTACCTACAGCTTCCTTCTGAGCCTGGTGGTAACTTTGATCCCTGTGAGTTGTTGCAGTAGCTAAATTTTAGCTGCTGTTTTGGTTTTGTTATGTGAAATCAATATGGCATGCTCTAAATTCTGGCAGTGGTTGGGCAGCATATACCTTCAGGACTTCTCTGCCAAGGCTTTTCCTGCTCCTGGTCCATTGGGAGCCAGTGCCGTGCCCAAACACCACCTCCAGGTGACTTTGCTTAGCCGCTGAGATACAGAGACATCTATTTCAGTAGATACCTTTCGCTGTTTATCTTATATGAGCTTTCTTAGTGGACCTGTTCCCAGAAAATGTATGATCTAAATACAGATCTATCTAAATGAAGATTTACTTAATTAGAATCACGGAATAATTTTAATTGGAAGGGACTTGTAGAGACGATCTGGTTCAAACATTCCTCAAAGCAGGACCAGCCTCAGGGTGAGATCAGGTTATCAGCTTTTCACGCAGAGGGGGGTGTGTGGGGGTGTGTGTGTATATATATCTATATATCTAAAGTTTGATTATAAGATTGATTGAGACATGTATATCTTTTCAAAAACAAAATGAAAAATAACTTTGAGAAGGTGCAGCCTTGAGAGCTTCTGTGAATGCAGTGTTTTATGTGTGCCTTTCACAGCTCTTCAATGCAGAAGCCACAGGCTTTTTTAAGAAAGACGATTAATAATTTGGTGGAGGGGATTATACAACTGAAAAAGAGAGCTGCTGAATGTGCCAAATTGTTTGTGATATGGATCTCTGGAACCTGTGTATTGGTATATACCTGGAAGCAGGTATATACAGAGGAGTGAGGGGTTCCTGGCTCGCTGCTTGCATCGTATTTAAACTGTATGATCCCGGGCTGGGTTTTGGGGAGGGGGCCCTTTCTGAAGATGTGGAGATTGACAGGGTGTTGTCCAGGCGCATTGGTGCTCTGCACAGAATTAAATTCTTGGAAGCATTTTATATGCTTTACTTAAAAGCTCAGGGTTATACCAGCTGCCAGACTTTGGGCTGGGAAAGAGTTTTGGATCAGACTTGGCAGGGTTGTTTTTATTCCCTCCCTTCCTGGCATTTTTGCTGAAGATTTTTGCCCTTGCTGCTGTAAGGACACAGGCACTGCTTTGATCTCTTCTCCCCCTGCAGCTCTTTAGAGTTGGGGGGTTTGGTCTTTCACTGTGGAGCTGAAGATTGTCAGGAATCTGGAAAGGTTTTGGTGGGCCAGGGAATGGTGGCACTGGTTGGAACGGGCATCATGTGGACCCTTCTACTCTGAGCATTGGTTATATGGCTGAAGGTAGATTAGATGTCAGAGGAATTTAGGACTACTTGGGATTAGGAATTTTTGAAAGAGGCTGGAAAAATCCCACCCGTCAAGTGTTACTAATTCCTTCTGTCTGCTCTTTCAAGATACCAATCTTTGCACTTAAAAACACGCAAGAAGTTTTCATCTTGGGGTTGTTACCCAAACACGCTTATTTTGCAAGACTGCTATAAAGATAATCTCTGATTACCGGAACATGCCTGGGTCTCATTCCGGCAAGGTCTATTCACTGGTTTGCTCTTGTCTGTCCCTGGGATTTACCTTTCTGCAGTTGCTATCGGCATTAGTAGAGTCCAGCAGTACGCGTGCCGGTGGGGCGAAGTGTGTAAGGAGGCATTGCTGGTTTGGTTCAACCTAGGTGCCTAGTTCCTAGGTGGACTGAAGTGAGATGTAGTTTGTTTTTTTTTTATGGTGAAAGCCTAATATTTTATTATTATATAAATATTTTATTTAAAACTATGTGTTAATAAAAATACATGGGTAATTCGCAGCAATTTCAGGGACCTGTTCTTGTATCTGGACTTTTTATGATTACTGAGGGACTTGCTCAATGGAAAGAAGCTCCAGCCCTTGTTTTTTAGGTAAATTTGACTATTTTTAGTATAGTTACCTTTTCTCTGGTTTGAACTTGTATCTTGAGGTTTTGCGTGTTGTGCAACAAGAGTGTAAGACTGAGTGGACTCTCAGGAAGTACTTGCGGGTCCGTTTGCGTTAAATGAATATTTTATCAGGGTTCTCAAAGGGAAAACGCAGGAATTCTTCCTGAATCCTGTGTGGTTTGACTTCATGGCTTTGTCTGTATTTCTTCTGTTTATGAGGAGGCTGCCAAATGGTGTTTAAACTCTTGACTCTCCATCCCCCTGTGACTTTGATAAAGTCCTTTAATTTCCAGGTGTGTTAAGTTTTCTTATATGCAGAATGGGGTGATGACTACTTAAGATTCTCAACAAGCTTTTGAAACCCTCAGGTGGAAAGTGCAGTAGCATCTGTTCAGTCATCATCTATTTTAAAAGGTGTATGAAACTTAGGTTCGTAAGGAAGAGGACATGGTTTAAGGAGAAGTGTAAAGAGTGGGGTAATTTTATTTATGAAAGAGATGGAATGACATGTTGCAGGAGAAAACTCTTGGGACTTCTACTTGCCTCTTTCCCTTCCACAAGAACGTCTTGTGAATGGAAAAGTGATGGAGGAAGCAAATGTTTTTTGTCTTTGTTATAATTAACATCTAGGGCCTAATTGTTGCAGAGTAAGATTGAGAAAGTCTTTTAATAAAATGAGGAAGAAAAATGCAGATTTAAGTAAAAGTCCTTGCATTTGGAATAAAGAAGGCAAATGTGATTTAGTCTTCAGGTTGAAGAGCAGCTGCGATTTAGAAGGACCTGTGTTGCCTGTGCAGCCTGTGTTTGGCTGGTAGATTACACAGAAGGCCAGCAAGATTTTCATAAATCGGGGAACTGGAGGCCAGATCCTGCGTTTTGCGGAGGGTGGGGGGGGACCTAGCGGGGCTGGGACCCTCCTGAGCTGGTCTGAGCATCGCCAGTCCCCTCCTGCCGCTGCCCTCTGCGTGGGCTCGGGGGGTTTTTGGTCCGTTAAAACTTCTCATTAGTCTGTAGATTGTGAGGATTAAATAGTGACGGGCCACTCGGCTCATCCACCGTCTCCCTGGAGGGCAGCTCTCGAGTGTGGAGGACTGGGATCAACAGCTGGTGGGTGGGAGGATGGGTGGGAGGATGAAGGATGGATGGGAGGATGAAGGATGGATGTCGGGGAGCCGAGAGCCGCTGCCCGGTGGGTTCCGGCTCCCCATCATCGCTCCCCCCCGCCCCCCGTGAGGGCGGCTCGGGGCGGTCCGTTGACCTATTTCGTTCCCCGCCGCCGTACGGGGGGTTGCGCCGGCGGCGCGAACCGGGGCCGGGGCGGGGAGGGCGCTGTCGGGGGCCGGGCGGTGCGGCGGGGCCGCCCTCCACAGCTGCCGTTGCCCAGAGACGGTCGCAAGCTCGCCGGGGGAGGAGGCTGCGAGGAGGAGGAGGCGGAGGCGGCGGCGGCGGCAGTCGCTGCGGCGGGGCGCGGCGGGGACGCAGCGCTCCGCTCCCGCAGGAAGCGGCCCGGGGCGGGGGCGGCCGCTCGCAGCCATGCCGGCCCCGGGGCGCTGAGCCGGGCCCCGCCGCCGGCCCCCGCCGCACCGCCCCGCACCATGGAGGAGGAGAGGTAGGCACCGCCGCCCAGCCTTTTGTGGNACCCTCCTGAGCTGGTCTGAGCATCGCCAGTCCCCTCCTGCCGCTGCCCTCTGCGTGGGCTCGGGGGGTTTTTGGTCCGTTAAAACTTCTCATTAGTCTGTAGATTGTGAGGATTAAATAGTGACGGGCCACTCGGCTCATCCACCGTCTCCCTGGAGGGCAGCTCTCGAGTGTGGAGGACTGGGATCAACAGCTGGTGGGTGGGAGGATGGGTGGGAGGATGAAGGATGGATGGGAGGATGAAGGATGGATGTCGGGGAGCCGAGAGCCGCTGCCCGGTGGGTTCCGGCTCCCCATCATCGCTCCCCCCCGCCCCCCGTGAGGGCGGCTCGGGGCGGTCCGTTGACCTATTTCGTTCCCCGCCGCCGTACGGGGGGTTGCGCCGGCGGCGCGAACCGGGGCCGGGGCGGGGAGGGCGCTGTCGGGGGCCGGGCGGTGCGGCGGGGCCGGGGGGTGCCGTTCCCCGGGGCTGCGCGCAGGCTGGCGGGACGCGGTTTGCGGGGATTCCTCCCCGCTCGCAGAAATCCCTCCCGCGCTGGGCGCCTGCTTGGATGTTGCAATGTCATGGTGACAGGCTGCTGGCCCCGCGTTCCCGCACCGGCGGCGCCAGGGGGGGGGTTTCTCCGTGGGGTTTAGAGGTGAAAAAGGAGGGAAGGGGAGAGGCGGCTCCGGCGGNGCGGTCCGTTGACCTATTTCGTTCCCCGCCGCCGTGCGGGGGGTTGCGCCGGCGGCGCGAACCGGGGCCGGGGCGGGGAGGGCGCTGTCGGGGGCCGGGCGGTGCGGCGGGGCCGCCCTCCACAGCTGCCGTTGCCCAGAGACGGTCGCAAGCTCGCCGGGGGAGGAGGCTGCGANCCCGCGCTGGGCGCCTGCTTGGATGTTGCAATGCCATGGTGACAGGCTGCTGGCCCCGCGTTCCCGCACCGGCGGCGCCAGGGGGGGGGTTTCTCCGTGGGGTTTAGAGGTGAAAAAGGAGGGAAGGGGAGAGGCGGCTCCGGCGGGTGTTTCCCGACATCGCAGGTGGAGCAGGGAGGTGCGGGGCAGGGAAAGGTGGGCTGGTGGGTTCGCTCCGTCAGCGGGATGTGCCCGCGCCAAACGCCGGGCTTGTGGCTGCCTTGCCTGTGCCTTGAGCCTCCGGCAGCGCGGCCACAACCCACCCGTGTCCGCCGCCTTCTCGAGCGGGGAATGAAAATCTCTGAAGGTCTGCGGAGGCTTCGGGGGTCACCTCGCCCCTCTGTGCGCGTGGGAGCCGTGCCTTACGGCGGGCAGGAGGAGATCCCGCGTCTCCCTCGCACGATAGCTGGGCCATCTATACTTTATTTCCCCCAAGACAGCTGTTTTGCTCCAAAACCTGTGCGCAGGAGCGCTCGCAGAGCCGACCTGGTGCCCGCTGAACGCCTAAAAGGGGTTATTGCTGCGCAGGGACTTCGTAGGTGCCGGGAGATGTTTGGTGTTTGGGCTCTGCCTTCTTCCTCCCTGCCGTCGGGGTGCCTTTCGCACACCAGAGCTCGCTTGTACCGCTTCAAACTAAACATTAAGCTGCTTTGGGGGGGGTTTTTTTTTTGGTGTTTTTTTTGTTTTCTTAAAAAAAACCAAAAAAAACCCAGGATATGTTGAGTGCTTCCTTTTGTGCTGGTGACCTTGCAAGGGGGTGGGGGAACAGAGAGGGGGCTTGACCTGCCGGCAGTACTAATTGTCAGGGCTTGACAGAAGTTTTGTTTAAATATGATACATTGGAAAAATGAAGCTGGGATCGACCTCCAAATTCTGGAATTTTTTCCCCTCTCTTGAGGGAAAACACTCACGGCAGCCTGTGGGAGTTGCTTTCCAAGCTCCAATGAGCAGACTTCTACCCTTATGTGACTCGAGGGTTGCGATTGTTTGTGTATTTAATGTGCGAAACAAAACTTTCAGCCTGCCACATCGCTTTTTCAATTCCAATCTAGGGCTTCTGCTTCCTCTAAGTGTGTGAAAGACCACCTCTGGGTATTAATCCAGGTGTTAATTAATGTCAAGTGCCTTGAAATCTTAGCTTGTCATGCTAGATACTAGTCCATGGAATGGGTTTTCCTTCTTTTTTTGTTTTTATAGATGTATAAATGAGGCTAGTGTTTGAGGAAGTGGAGCAGAGCTGTTTTGATACCCCAGGCTGGGATCATCCTTGGCACTATTACTTATTACCTTTTTTTACCAGCAATGGTAAAAAATGATTATTGTTTACCAGCAATGATCTCATTTTGACTTGAGGCCCTTGACTGGGGATACAGCGGTGAAAAAGTCACCGGAAAAGTACCTGGACGGTTTTGCCTTACCCATTTTTTTCCAGACCATCTGTTTTTAGGACGTGAAGGACCAACCCCATCAGTGTGTTCTCTGCCTCTGGAAGTGAGGAATGATTACCCAAATTGCTGCTTGTATGTCTAGTTTTTGGGAAGAGGAAGGTGATCCAGAACTGGTTGCGGGCAATAACGATGTGGGATTTGACTCTTGGCGAGGAAAGCTGGAAATGTTCACCTGCTCTCTGGTTCGAAAGGGCACGTCCTGTGTGACTGCGCCGAGGCAGCTTTGCCTGCTCTGAGCAAGTCCCGGGAAGAGGAAAGTCCCGGGAAAAATGACCTTGGTGGGCCATCACCATGGGCTGGTTCTGTTCCCGTTTTTGTACTTTTGCCCCGCATTTCAACTCAGATCTATGTCATGCAGATTGGCCCTCGAATTTTACAGTCTGTGGCTTTCATGACAGCAGAATTCCCTCTGGTTTTTGATGTTATTTCTTTTTCCATTTTTGTAGTCGGTGAGGAACACATTATTGGTGCTCGCATCGCCTCTGACTCTGGTCCCAAGCCTGGCTGGACTCAAATATCCTGGTAACCCGCACATCCGAGTTGTTCAGTGGTATCATGTGCCCATGTCATTGCGAGTGGGAAGAAGCAGCCAGAGGCAAGGGGGATTTAACCTGAAACATTCACATTTGGCAATAAATTATTTCAGAATCCTGATTTTTCTTTTACTGTGCTGACAGGGACTTCATTTTATGGAGAAATTACATAAGGCTGTATGATTGGGCATGGTACTCTGGTTCTGAATTTTCCTTTTTTTTGAATAGGAAAAAAAACCCCAGAATGTTAATTTTCTTGGTTGAAGAATTAAAATGCCTGTAATTTTAACTTTATCTTTGTGGGGGGGGGTAGTCTCTTCATAGTATTTGTTTGAGAAATATAATATTTGCCTTTGAGAGCAAATGGTATTGTCATATTTGAGTTTTTTTGTGTTGTTTCCATTACTGTCAGCAAAGACTTTTCTTCTCAGTAGTTCCTGAAGTCTGCTTTTCCCCTGAGGTCTCCTTTGATATGAATATCCTTTTGGGGATCTGTTATATACCAGTTGTGTGTTTTTTCTAAGCCATGTTTTTTCCATGTTGATGTAGGCACTGAAAAAATTCAAGAAAATAGGAAAATAATATTACTATA
This sequence comes from Chionis minor, assembly GCA_013398295.1. Classification (NCBI taxonomy): domain Eukaryota; kingdom Metazoa; phylum Chordata; class Aves; order Charadriiformes; family Chionidae; genus Chionis; species Chionis minor. Next base: position 1,095,780 of record VZSF01001891.1, on the reverse strand, counting down.
AAAAAACAAATAATCCTTTCCATTATGCTACCTCCCATATGTTTTAATGATAATACATGTCTCTGAAATCCTCTCAAAATCCATCTAAGTATTTGGATTCCTTCAGTCAGGTTTTCCACTGTCATTGTGGAAAGACAAATTCAGAAATCGAGATTATTATTTTTTTTTTTTAAATAAATATGCCATTACAGTGATATCTTTTTCTTACTGTGTCTGTCTGACTCGAGGCATAGAACTGTTGGACATAACATTTGCTCCATGATTTTGATTCTAAACAGAAAATTACTTCAGTTATGGTGAAGTGACTTGTCATTTTGCTAAGACTAAATTAGTATTTGGTCTCCATTTATCTTAGTAGAGGCATTTGAATTCTGAAGACTAGTAACTGGGTATCTATCACAATTTTAAATCAGAGCTATGTCAAACCTGTCAGAAACTGAAGATTAACATTTTGCAGCGATGATTGTAGTGTATCCCACAAAGAAGCTCCATAGGCTTTGAAAATTTGCGGTTAGGATGTCACTTCTAAATTAATATAAGGATGTGAAGTGCCCGCAGAGGTATTGGATTGCCCGTGCTGTGGGAGGATGGGTCAAAGAGCCCTGTTGACTCGTTGGCCAACCTTGGGGTGCTGAAGCTCCGCAGGGTTATGGGACAACCCAGGACAGCAGAACTCGACCTGCGGTTCGCAGGCAGGAGATGAGAGCAGCTCCCAGAGACACCTACCCCCAGCGCAGCACAGCGGGATGGGGCTGAACTGGACATCTCTGGGGTCCCATCATCTCTCCAACGTGAGAGGTGGGGAGGGACCTTCATGGTGTCTACACATGGGCTAGGAGCCCAGTGGCTGTTCTCCCAAAACACGAGCAGAAGCCCATCCTTCCCTGCTCTGAAGGAGAGCGTGTTTGAGATCTGCCCCTCCTTTAGGGTGAACTGGCTCCAGTAAAGCCAGTGGTAGAATTGGTTTTGGCAGAGCTGGGAGTTTTGTTCCTGGTGTTTATCAGCTCTCTGCACGGCAATAATCTTGCCAGGGGACAGTTTAGCTCCAAGGAAGGTTTTTATTCTTTCACATAATCTACAAAGACATCTGTAATTACTGCTGGTAACTAAGGCAACCCAACTTTATAGTTGATACAGAGCTACGGGTTATGGGTTCTTAAAATACCTTTCCGTTGGTTGGTATGCAGCCGCGCTCCGGCAGGAGCTGTGCTGTGAGCCCGCGGGTGGCTTGAGCTGAGCCCCGCTCGTACGTCTTGGAGAGGAGGAACATGGTGTAAACGGGGTTATGATTAGCTTCGCTGGCTTAATTGGGGACTTTCAACTTGGGGTTGGTTTGTTCTACTTGGGGACAGCGTTGAAAGGCGACGCAGGAGGTGGCCGTGGGGTTGGCTCTCTCTGGAAGTAAGAGCCTCTCTGCTTATTTTAGGAGAATCCTGCTGTGTCCCTAACAAGGATGTTCATCTGGCCCAGGGAAATTAAATCATTTGTCCGTTCGCTCAGTGCACGGCCTCAGATAGCCCAGGAATAGAACAAATTGCTCCTGGCAGCCGGCCTGCGAGTCCTGCTGGTGTGGTAGGACATCAGCGAGGCAAACATGAAGGTGCTGGGGGGAAAGTCTCTGTGGTTATGCAGGTGCAGGGCGGTTCCAGCACGTCCGGGTGGTCTTGGCCGATGCCTTTGATCAGGGCACCCTGTTCCTCCTTTGCTCTGCCCCATTTATATAGTAAGAATGTAATAAGTGTAATAATTCTCAGTGTTGTGGGGGAAAAACCATCAGAAAAGGGCTATGCAATGCACTGTATTGGTCTTCTTGGGTAGCTTTTGCTCGCAGCGTTTAGGTTCTTGCATTTTTACATGGGAAATGTGTCGGTGATCTCCGAGAGTGCGTGCACGGGGGTGTGAAATCTTTCTCCTGGATAAAATCATCCTCCGTCCATTACTGGAACACGGTTCTGTGGCAGCTGAGTCAGTCTCAAAGATGAGTTAAAGGCTCTTGGCCATTAATTTTTCAAATGTGTTTTTTATATGAGTCATTTGGAAAAACTTTAAATAGCATATCTTGATTTTTGTGAAACAAGTTTTTAACCAGACAATCTGCAGTGTTTTCTTACGGTGAGCCTTAGGTAAAATGTGAAATCCACCCCTGCTAATAAGGCTGAGGATGCCTTTCAGGATGCTTTTTAAAAAGTTACTTTTCACGCTTTTTAGAAAGAACGGATCTTTTTAAAGGAATTCTGAAGCAAGGTTTTTGCTTTTAAAACACACAGACAAATGTTGGTGGAGTTGAGGCTTTATGAAGGCTTGTTGATCTGACATTTACTTTGGTGTTCAATGAAACTTGCCGTGTCCTTTGAACTGTATCTCTTGCCAACGGAAAAGTTGGAAAATAATGAATCTGGTCCGCGACACCAGAGTGCTAATAAATAAATCTCAGCTGTGTGCTTTTTCTTATTAAAGAAACCTCATGATTTTTGTATGTGCCACTTGATTTTGGACCCCGCGAGGTCTATCATGATGACGACCAAAGCAGTGTCCTGCAGTGGTCCAGCTGTGCCGCCCCAGGAGCGAAGGGTACAGCTGTCCCTGCTGCTGCCTTTCGGTTTCACTTTCTTTATTTTGGCTTTTTCTTTTTTGTTTGTTTTGCTTGCTTCCTGTACGTGTTTAGGCTTTGGAGACTGAAAGCTTGGTGAAATCACTTGGACTTTGAGAGCCTCATTTTTCACTCTGGCGTGCCGCAAGGGCCGGTTTAGCTGTTTGAAAAGCAAGGGTTTACGCTGGGGTGTTTAAAGCTGCGGTCAAACTTCCCTTGGCCTAAGATTTCAACCGCAGCTTTTGACGGATACGACACTGAAACTTAGCTGAATTTTGGCTGTGTCCCTGGAGCAGGGAGATTCCCTCGCTGAGGCGTGCAGACTTGGGGAAGAGCCGAGTGCCGCCGCTGCTCCGTGCCAGTGAATGCCGCTGGCGGTATGTGCGGCGCAGAATGAGTCCAGCTTTCTTTGGGGACAGCAAAGCTGGCTGTGTCATTGCCTGGTACCAGTCCCTTGAACGTTTGACAGGAGGTACTCTTCTTTCTGAGTTTTTTCTTTTTTTTTCCTTTTAATCCAGCCATGCTAAGCTAATTGGGTGATGACTAGCGCAGTCTGGGAAGTTGTCTCCCTCACCTGGGACATGTGCTGAGTGATGTTGTGCTCAGCCTTGTGGCTTCACTTACGACTCAAAAATATTTCACTTGCTCAGCAAAGTGAAGGAATTGGACTTGGCTGGTTTTTGGCGTTAACCTTTGTCTGGGGCACAAAGCTGGAGGCCGCTCAGTATGCAGGGGTGTAGTCGAGCTGTGTACAGCCTGGCCGCTACTCGGCGTTTTGCTTCTAGAAGAAGGACAATGCAACCCCCCGGGGACAGCTGGGGGGGCAAAGAGCTTTGTGTGGTCTAAAGGGACACGGTGCTAGTAACAGCCACCGGTCAGGAGCAGGCAATGGAGGGGGGTGTAATGTTCAGCAGGGGCTTCCCACTGTCAAGGGGTTGTAAATTGTGAATAATTGTGTTTTTCAAAGAAAGAGTCGCTTTGTCTGAGTATACATCTATGTAGATAGGTATGTGCCTGCATGCACACCTCAGCAGAGGCTGGCAGGCTGTTCTGGGGAAGGATCCCTCCTTACCTGGCTTTGTACCCTTCTTCAGACATCGTCTTCTGGTCACCAGCAGAGTCAGGATGCTGAGGTGCTCAGACTGTTGGTTTAACACAATTCAGCCTTTTTGATTGCAATATAAGCCCAACTAAGAAAGGTGGCAGAGAGGAAGGGACAGACATGAAGCTGAGGGAGACCGTGCTGTGGAAGGGAAGCTCTAAGAAGGTCTCCAATCTGAGGCACAGTGGTGATAGGGTTGCCTCCTGAGGTCTGCCAAGCGAATGCTTGGGGTTGACTTTCAGCATGGACAACCTTGCTTGACTGGTCTTGTTTGCCTTTGCCTGCTGGTGGGTTTGAGGGGCGAGCTGTGGGTGGGAGCAGAACAGGGACCTGGCTCCGACTGCTTCTTTTTTCATAGGTGGAAACCTTTAGCTCCGAGTGATTTCCCACACTTTCAGATCAGGGAGGTAGAGATATTGACCTGATGTCCATGCTGTACAAAAAGCCAATGCCTCAAACAAAGTAATGAGGACGCGTATGTGCCTTAGGCACCTGTTGGCCTGGTTAGACACAGCACATAACTGGGTGCATCTGGTTTGACATTACCTACATAGCTGGTGGTTCTGGTGGGAAAGTCTGATTTAATAATTCTTTCTAGACGTTTCAGTGGCACTAAATAGACCTATTTCTAAGTGGGAAGTGGCCTCTGTAAAGCTAATGCTTTGGAAGCTCTGCGGGGAGTTTTAATAGTCCTTTTCTACTTGCCTCTATGGAAGAAGATACAAGTCATGTATTGTATGCTTGCGTTTCTCAGATGGGACATTGAAAACTAAGCTTCTCTTTCTCTGTGTGGATGTTAAAGTATCTGTGGTACTCTTGTAGTTCCCAGTGCTGAAGTCTATTTCTATTCAGTGAGGCAATTATGTTCTGGCTTGAATTTCAACTTATACTGCTTTCCTGGCCTGAAGCCTGTAAGGCTGGGCTTTGTCCTCAAGTATTTGGCACTTTTTCCTTTTCTTCCCTGCTGACTGAAATGTGGGCTGGGTTGGCTGTCAACATCCATGCAGAAGTAGCTGCGTTTTGTGGTACTCTTCCTATGGTGAACCTGAGCTGACTAGCAAATATGCAATTGACTTCATGCATAGTGCCCTGTGCTGCAGTTTTATCATACTTTTTTTTTTTAAGTGTCACTGAATCAATTTTCTACTCCTTTTTTGTCCCTGTTTTTAGCATTAAGCAGAGTTCCCGATCCTCTGAGGCAGCTGAAGATGAAAAGGACCAGCGCACAGTGACAGTCAACCCCTCTCACATGAGAAAGGCATTCAAGGTCATGAATGAATTACGGAGGTACACTTTTGACTTAATGGGCATCCTCTCTGGTTTAGCAGAAATGTGCTGATCGGAACAGAAGGGCTTCTAGGAGGCTTAGGGGGAAAAAAAAAAAGTGCCACCTTTGTCACCACTAATGGTTGGGTGTAGGGTATTAACAAACAAGTAGGAGGAGACAGCTAAAATATAGCCCTTTTGTGATGGGTTGCTCTTGCCAATCTCAGATCTCTCTGTCTTCCCAGCAGAAGAAAGCCAGGTATGGCTCAAAAACATTATCTGAGCAACAGCCTTCGTTTATAGGTGATAATTCATTTAGCCTTTTACATTACTTACAGCAAATTCAGCTGTAAACTATGTTTTTAACTGAGCTAATGGTCTGAAAACCAATAATAGAACGTTACAGACATTAAGACACCTACATGTAATTACAGACCAAAGATTATTAATGTACTGTTCTTATTCTCTTTAACTAGCAGCGTCACTCAGTCAGGGCTTAGCACTCTGAAGTAGGGGGTGGAAAAAAAAAAGCAGCAACTCAGGAAGAATGTCAGCTCTCTACTTGCAAATTCAAAAATCCTGATGTTAGTTAAGGGAGAACAGCTTGATCTCTACACAACTGCCTGGGTACAGGGAGAATGGAGGCTGAAAAAAACACCAGCAAAGACGGTCTTCAAGAACCGGCGTTGTCACATCAGCGATGTGGGGGCAGTGGTTAAACCCATGTTGTTTCTTGGTGGTTGTTTCCCATGAACCAGGTAGAAGCTCAGCAAGCCTTTCTCTCGCTAGTTTGTTTGAGTCTTTTACCATTCAAATAGTGACTTAAAACCCCAATTTTTAAAATAATTCCTATGGAAAGTACATGTGTCTTACATGTGAACCTATGAGCTGCCTCACTATCCAGATGGTATGATGAAAGCAGATAACACCCTTTACTCTTGTGCGCACTCAAAGTACCCAAAAGATGCTGTAATAGCCACCTCTCTTCTGTGGATTAAGTAGTTTCCCAATACACACGTTCTCCAGTGTGGAGAAGGATTTAGAAATGTCTCATTCCACAGATGTCTGACAGCGATTTTCAGTTGCATAGGAACAGAAAATGGAAATATCCTTCACTTGTAACAATTACATGAAGCTGAGTATGTGTTGTTTTTTTTTTTTTAATTGGCATCCCACTAGTCCTTTCTTTGTCCTGAAAGCAAAGGATCTGAAAATAGAGGTTTGTGCAGCTATATTCAGAAATCTATTGTGCTAGTATTATTCCTTTGTTAATTGAAGCATAGTGGGAATACCTGGAGACTGCCAGCGTTTCTTTTTGCCTGTAGTTAACTAGATCTTGTGCAATACCAAAGTGATAAAACATAGAAGACCGAAAGCTGCCCTTAGGCATCTGTTTGATGTTTTCTTCTTCTGGGCACTTCTTTTTGTCAGCTCCTGTGGTTGTTCTGGAATATACAGTTCTCAGGTCTATTGTATGTGCATTGAGCTTGCAATCCCTTCAGCTGTCAACAATCAGTGTTAATAGCTACCTTGAATAATAGCGCCTCCGTTCAAATACGTCCAGAAATCTCATACAGAGGGTCTAGAAAAATCTTGCCAAGCCTTTAACCTATTTGCTATATGTTGCTCACTTGAAATTTTTAGCTTTCAAAGGCAGATGAAATTAATTTCATGAGTGCTACTTTAGATAACTGTAGTCCAAAGGGGGACTTGAACAGAGCGCCTTTTACAGAAGCTGAAGGAAATGAGGAAGCCTCCATTGAGATGCTGTTAAAGAGCTCCCCTCATTGCCATTTCCCCTTCCAAACTGGGGTGAATGTAGAGCACAGACTACCAGTTGCTACTTTCTTCCTGTTTTGCAGCTATAAGCCTCCATTTTACAGGTATTTTGTTCATATATTCCGATATATGGAGAAGAGGAGACGTACCTAGTCCATTAGAAGCTCTGTGTGTGTTTATTTGATATGCAGTTTCCTAAAGACTAAGTGCAGCATGGTGATAAGCATTTATGAAGAGAAGGCGACATCTAGGTTTACAGACACTGATCCTTTTTCAGGCTTGACATTTGAAAAGAAAACCCTTATTTTGCATTTGTATGCTCAAACATCTTAAACCAACTTATTGGGAGGCTGAGCACTTCTAGCTGTCTGCGTTTCTGAAGCTCTGTGCAAACATTAACTAATGAATCCTCAAAGGACATACGTGGGGTTGGTAGAAAAGGTCACCAGTTAATGAAGTGACTTTTCCAAAGCTGTACAATGAGGCTGTGGGGGAGCTCAGAAGTTTTTTGGTTTCTGTTTGGAACCCCGTGCTTTATCCCAGTGAGTCTTAATCCGGGACTAATTCATGTGGTAAACGAAGTCCTCAGGCCCGTGGATAAACTCCAGTGATGGACATCTCACTGGGAGATGGCTGGGGCAGCCTCTGCACTGGTGAGTGCCAGGAGATGTTTTGGTGGTCATGTTCTGTAGGGCCAAACATGGAAGGAAGTACAGAAATAACTTCATTTTTCCACTCTACCTTTCCCCTGTGGAAAGATGAAAACACTGCGGGTGTTCCCTTGCCACGGTTATTTCTTGTCTTACAGATCTGCTAGAGCTTGGCTCCAGGTAGTGCCCAAACGCTTAAGCTCTTCTGTGCCTTCTCCAAGCCCTACTTGTTTGAGAGGTGGAAGGAGCCCTGTGCCCATCCGTTCTTCGGGCAGCATGTATGCCTTGTTTGGCTTCCAGATTTTTTTTTTTTTTTTTCTTCTGGGAAAAGCAGAACCAGAGGCAGGGCTGCAGGCTTTGTTTTGTAGGCAAACACTGATAGGAGCTGGTAGCTGAAGGATTAGAGGTTCCACTGGGATTTGGCAGAAGCTCAGGTGCCTTGTCTGTAGTGGTGGTTCTTCTGCTTACTTCTTCAGGCTATACCAACGTAGCTTTTTGCTTGCCCGGGAGTTCTGAAATGATCTTTTGTCTTTTCTGGTGTTTTTCCAGCAAGCGGCTCCTCTGTGATGTCGTGATTGTGGCCGAAACTGTGGAGATGGAAGCCCACCGCGTGGTCCTTGCGGCCTGCAGCCCTTATTTTTGTGCGATGTTTACAGGTACTCTTCTTGATGCCAGACACGGCACTTGCGTCGAACGGGCCGTTGCAAACCCAGGGGCTTCTGGTTGTGGCTCTGGCAGGAGCTGCAGCACAGGCAGTAGGCATGGCCTGCGGGAAAAGGGTTTCCATGAGAGAAGTCCAGTTAGATCTGCTGTTTGCTACACTTGGTGGTCACCCTTGGCTAATTCCTTGAGGCACAGTATGTGGGTATGGGGTGGTTATATGGGTATGAGGGGAGTGGGTAGCATATGAGTCACAGGAGGTTACTACGAGGTTTGCTTCACTGCTTTTTGGGTTGGCTTTTTTTTGTCCCCCCCTTAACAAGACCTTAGGTCATGCAAACACATCATTAACATCAAGCACGTGTGCAGTGCCCTGAATGTTCATGGGGCACATCAAAGAAGTTGCTGGCACATAAGTTGTAGTTTCAAGGCTCAGCCCTGCTGATGCTGATTTGCAGTCACGGATGTTTAATCTCCCACGGCACTTTTTGCTGCTGCCCGAAATAACACCGTTGTTCTCTCGGTCCCAGAGTGTTTTAGCAGCCCTGCCTTTTAGCAGGGTGCGTTGCTGCAGTCCGGTGTGTTTTGGTAATGGCAGATACAGCCTCAGTGTGAAGGGAAGAAGAGGACAAAATTAATTCTTGCGCTGATCTCCTGATCCCTGTAGCGTGGGCCCTTTGGAGGCTGTGCCAATCAAAAGGCAGGGGAATGACCAGCTTATTTATGTCATTCTAGTAAAATTAGTCTGGTCAGGAGCAACTTAGCTTCCTTCCTTTTCCTTGCCTTCCTTTTCAGGATAGGAACTGACTTAACCAAATACAAAGAAAATGATTTTACGCTCCAGGGAATGATTGTTACCATTCATCAGCTTCAGCATAAATGAGGTTTGGGGTTTTTGCCTGTTTCATGTTCCTGCGCCCGTGGTCTAGGGGTTGCTTCTTCCTTTTAAAAGTCTTGAAATTAGACCTTGTTTTATTTGCTTTACTGGAAGCAGAACACAGCATTTCTCAGGGAAAAAGCTTGCCATTTGGGAAGCTTTTTTTCCTTCTGTAATGGGGGCAGGGGGTGTAAGCAGATGTCTGAATGCGAGATGAGGTGTGAGGTTCACCATGGTGGCTTTATCAGTGCGGTGACCTAAGGTGGAGAGCATTTATGTTTCCCTGGGCACTGGCACTGCACGACGGGGTGGGTAGTGGCCCTGGTGGCGAGGCGGAGGAGCAGACCCGTCTCAGAGGCGAGCGTTTGCACCCGGGGGAGGATTTGAGGGTGCTTGTGGTGCTTGGTCCTGATGAGAAGTTAAAAAAATTATTGGAAAAACCCTCTGATCCTTAGAGGTCACCTGAGCGGGAAGGCGGTGGCGCGGGGCTGCTCATGTTTCCATGCAGGAATTCTCCAGGCTGTGTAATCCCTCACGCTGCCAGTTAAACAGTAATCAGCTAACCGCCGTCATGTGGCCGGCTCGGCAGCTCCCCTGGGCTGGGTGACAGCCTCGGTGGCTGCGGGTCCCCTCCCCCTGACATGTCCCTTGGGGCAGCAGGTCAGGCAAAGACCGGTTCTCCCTTCGCTTTCCTTCCAGTTAGTCCCAAATTTCTAAGGTCTGGATCTCCCTCTCCCTCTCTCGTCATCTCCTTCCAGCTGTGCAGTGGTTCACTCTCTGGAGGGGGAGGTTTTAAAATCTCAGCTTGAGCGCTGGCTGGTTGTTGCGGTTTGGGTATTTTCTTGCATTGCACGTCGGCGATGCAGCCCGGTGGCTGGGGGGCAGCCGCAGGACCGGGCAGGAGCTGGTTGTGGATGCTGAGTCCCTGCTGGAGGAGCCACTTTCTGGGGGCACGGGGAGCTGGAGGGGCTCCCGGCAGTGCTGGCAGCCGTGTAGTAGTGACCGATAGACGTAAAGCTGTGAGCAAGACTGAGATGTAAAGCTGTGAATAAAACTGCTCACCCACCTCTGCCTGATGCTTGCTCTGCAGGCCCTGTCCCTGCAGGTTGGGCCTGACTTTGGACTCATGAATGACCTTGGGATGACCTTGGTGTCTTTCCTGAGCCATCTGACATCCTCTGGTTTAGGCATTCCTCTTTGAAACAGCCTTGAAATCCAAAAATAAGCAGGCACATCTTAGGATCACAGAATGGTTTGGGTTGGAAGGGACCTTAAAGACCATCTAGTTCCAACCCCCCTGCCCTGGGCAGGGACACCTCCCACCAGACCAGGTTGCTCCAAGCCCCGTCCAACCTGGCCTTGAACCTCCAGGGATGGGGCAGCCACAGCTTCTCTGGGCAACCCCGGCCAGGGGGTCACCACCCTCATGGTGAAAAATTTCTTCCTAATATCTCATCTAAATCTCCCCTCTTCCAGTTTGAAGCCTCATCCTATGTTTATGCCCTTGTAAAAAAATCCCTCTCCTGTTCCCTCTTTCGTTTGTATCTTTCACTGCCGAAGGAGGGATGGGATCCAGAACTTCCTGAGTGTCCCTTCCCATACTGGCTTTCTAGAGCATTTTGGATGGTGGCTGATCCTCGTTGGCACCATTCTGTGGGGTTGATTTGGGACAGTAATTTCCATCCATTTAGAAGGAAATGCAGTAATTTCAGAAAGGACAGAAGGTACTTCAGTGACGCTGCTGGGGCTGCTCCTGCGAGATATCTGGGGGAACGTCAGAAGTGCTGAAGGAGGAAGCAGCAACGCAGAAACCTCCCTTGCAGGTCTCGTGCTGCTTCACTGCACTTGCCCTGTGGCCCAGAGGCTGAGGGTCTGTTATCCGGCGCACTCGTGTTCTCCTGCAGCACATTCTGACTTAGGAACTGACAAAAGCTGTAGCTGTGCACTGGGAAGCCTCTCCGTAGGAGGCAGGGCAAGCTGCGGTGCTGGGTAAACAAGGCACCGGGAGCTGCTGCGGTTTTGACTGTAGTTTGTCTTGTGACAAAGCAGGAGAGCTCTGCTCCCTGCCCACCGGAGAGGAGAATGGAGGAAGCAGCGCGGGGTGCTGAGCGTGATGCATGAAGGGTTTGCCTTCAGGAGGGGCTGGCGGCTGCAAAGCCCGTCCCCTAAAGAGGGTCTGCTCGGAGCCGCTCTGCCTGTTTCACCTGCCTTTGCTCCCTCCTGCCTTGTCCCTCGTGTCTGCCCGGCCGCAGCGGAGCGGGGACGGGCTCTGTGCAGGGCAGCCCTTTCTCAGCACAGCCCTTGTGTATGAGAGGTGGTGCTAATGCTTTGAATTATTCTGTAATTAAGGTGTCGGGTAAGGCTTGAATCTGAGTTATGAAAGACATCCTTGGGGTTGGGTTTTATGGGCTTTAAGGTGTGGGGTTTATTTCTTTTTTTCTGAAGGGATGTAGGATGGGATGCCTTAATTGACCCATGATTTGGAGGCTGCGTTTGCCTTGGGTCTGTGCTTGCAGGAGGGGGTGGCTCGTTGCCTGCTCCAGTTCTGCACCAGCCCCTGCCTTGCTTCACTTGTGCTGTCTTCAGGTTCTTCCTCGCTCTGCAGCGTTAGAGACGTGTGGGGAGCAGCACCCTCTGGCCAGTGGCAGGCACTGGATCACGCCAGCGTGGCTGGAGGGGTCGGATCCCATCCGAGCACGGGGCAGAGCACGTGGACTCCCCTCTGTCATCGCGCGCTGGGCTGTTACCAGAGCAGAGCTGTTAGTATGCAGGGCTGGCAGCTTGCTGGTGGGTGTGGAAGCCCACACAGTCTTTATTTTTGTTGCCTGTGTCACATGAACACCACGAAGACAGATGATGCTATTGGATCGGTCCCTCCAAGCGGTTTCTGCATCGATCTGCGGGCACGTGCCTCTGAGCCTCCCCGCTGCCCCGCGTGTCCCGGGGAGTGCTGCGGGGCTCCGGCTGTGCCCGTGGGCTTTGGCTGGGTGCTCCTTACGGGCACGTCCAGCTCCACGGAGGCTAATTGGGATTGGCCTGTTCTCAGAAGCCCACACTTCTCTCTGGAGACGTTTTCTTTGTGGGGAGGAATTGTGTGAAGATGATAACATTTATTTTGTCAATTAAAGAGTCCTACCTGCTTTGAAGGCCTCCCAAATGTACATCGCTTATCCCTTTCTACTTCTACATTTGTATTCAGTGGCTTCTCTGAATAACGTTTTGTTATTTAATTTTAAAAATTGAATTTGGGGCAAATATTATTTCAGTCTGTGTTTCCCTTGGGATGTTGTTGGCTCTTCTAATATTTATGGTCTGATGCGACTCCTATTATTTACCTCCTTATTGGCACAAGTGAAGCCCAGAAAGTTCAATTTCCAGGATCCAGATTTTGCTCAAGCTTTAGCATCGGACTCTGTGCTGTGCGCTCAATGTGCGCGGCCACGTCTTGTCGCACGCTGTTAAGAGATGTAGGCTGTAATTACTTCTCCCATAGGCTGCAGGAACTATTTTTCCTCTTAATCCCACAGCAGTAGTGACTCACCAGATTTCTTAGAGTAGTGATTATTCATGCTCAGGTTTAAGAATTGACATTTCTTCACGCTCTCCTTTGTTTAGCTTTGGTTTTTTTCACTTATTGTTTTCTTTCTGCTTGGGAGTTTGATCTTTCTTTTCTGTGGTTCCTCAAGATCTTGGTGATTAAAACCTAGGTGAGGTCACTGTGTGCGTGGGCCACGGGGAGACCTTTCTCCTCCTCCCCGCAGCATGTTTTTGTTCCTGTGATGTGCTCCTCTTACGCTCGGGGTACGTGCGTGTGGTGCCTGCACAGCGTTGGCCGCAACCGCGATGGGGAAGGTGCACATGGAGCACCGGTTCACGTCTCCGCTCTCACACAGATATGGGTTTTACTTGTATATCCGTAGGGGAAATTATTGCTCTAGTTCTTCATGTTTGGGTTTTTTTAAGTTATGTATTTGGAGAAAGGATAGAGTTTGGATCTGAAGGCTGCCTTGCCTCTGAGGTGTGAGGTTGGGAAGGCAAGAGATGAGAAATAATATCTCTCTGCACAGATTCTTGGCTCGAGGTAGGACTGTGTGGACAGATTACAGCAGGGTAATTTAGGAGAGAAGCTTGCAGCGCACTGGGTGTCACTGCTGGCACGTGTGTGTGTTTTCCTCAGCAGGTTTTGGGTTCTTCCTAAAGAAAGAGGGTAATGCTGCCTTGCTTTTATTGTAAGGTATGCCATGAAGCACCCTCACTTAGCTGTTGCAACTTACTCATCTACCTCTATCTACCTGTCTATAGATATATGAAAATTATATATATATAAAAAAAATAAAAAGATATACATATAAACCATATATATTAAAAATATTATAAAAATTAAAAGCTCTCCTAAGGTTTGTCCACAGTCTCTTTGAGTCCGTCCCTGTGATAAGACATGGTTGAGGGTTATACTGTTTGTTTGGGGTTTTTTTTTACACTAGTGTCTTCAGATGTTAAAGGGTTTTTTAGGTGGCATAAATAGACTTCAGGGAACCTATCTGGATGTCCTTTGACGGTGAGGGATAGTGTCAGGGCAGTCTTTTAGTCAGATGCCAGGAGGGTGTGCAGGATGTATGGGGAGCAAGGGCCTGCAGTGAGGGTCTGCAAAGCAAACTCTAACTGTCCTTTTGAAATGCGTTTCAGGAGACATGTCTGAAAGTAAAGCCAAGAAGATTGAGATAAAAGACGTTGATGGGCAGACCCTGAGGAAGCTGATTGATTACATCTACACTGCCGAGATCGAGGTCACGGAAGAGAACGTGCAGGTAGGTCTGGTTCAGCGTCTCCCACAGAGACCCAAGTAAAAAGCTTGAAACCCAAAGGCACACATCCTTTGAGGGCGAGTGATCTCTTCAGGCTGCAGAAAGTAAAAGGTTGAGCTTGAAAAGAGCTACTTCCAGCCTCTGTTTAGTCTTCATGCACTTTGCTGCTTTCCCCGCGCTTCAGTCATGTTGCATTTAGCTTTTGTGTCGAGCTCTTGTAAGGAGAGTAGGCATTTGCCTTCCAAGAAGCTGTGCTGACTTGTGGGTCAGTCTGTCGAAGGTCAAAATAGACTCAAACACGCAGCGAGTCAAATGCTGTTTTAAGGTCACGGCCGAGGAATCTCACTGTTAGTTTTTAAATTCTTCTGGGTAGTTTGAGTTGTTTGGTAGAGCTTTGAGTGGAATATGTTGTTCAAATGAGGCCATTCTTCCTTTTTTTTTGTGTGTGTGTGTGCGCATGTGCACTCCGTCTTGAGGTTCTTTGTGGTAAATATTTGTCTAGAAGTGGAAAGAGCAATTGAAAGGCAGCCTACAGATAAAGCGGGATGCTCAGGAAGATGATGTTTCACTGCGTCACATGGCTGTGGCTGCTGGTAAAGCTTTTTCTTTGACTCTCCTTGTATTTGTGGTAAGCAAATGGCCGTGCACTTAGCCACTGGTTCCTGGAAGGGACGCTGGGAGCTCCTGTGTGGACATGCTTTTTGGTTGGTCTCTGTTTTTGTTTGCAAGTGTCTGGTTTTTTTGTCTTCCTCTCTGTGACTTGGATGCTGGGCCGGGTGACAAGTTTGGGTCCATGATGCTGGAGAGAGAGGGGCGATGCTGCTGCGTGCTTTATGTTGACCTAATTAAGATGGCAAAATTAGCCTGGTTCTGCTTGGAATGACGTTCTTGCTGCGGATGGGACATGCTTTTGTGTTGCAGTCCCTCAGGGAGGGCACAGGTTCTTTCTGTCCCGTAGCATGTCACTCTTCCTGCAGGAACTTGGACAAAACCATGAACTATGTCTGCTTTTTGCCGTCTTCCGTGATCTAAGTCTGTGGGTGCCTTTTCTTGCCCCTTCTGCCCCTCAGCTGTGCAAACTTGACTTTCTGGCATGCTCTTGACCTGGCAGTTGTCACATTCGTAGAAGTGTGGACCCCAGTTGCCCTACGGTGAGGCTGGTGGGGACCATTACAGCAAGGTCCCATTACAGCAAAGAAGTGGCGGCTCAAAGCCAGCTCTGGGTTGCTTGAGGTAGGTGTCTATAAGCTGGGTAGCTTATACTTAATTAGCAGTCTATAGCCAAGGTTATAAGGAGCTGAGATACAGCATCACTTCAGTAATACAGAGTATGGGGGGAGGGCTTCCTTGGATCTCTGGGATGTTCCATTGCTGGAGGAGAAACAACATCTACGCACTCTTAGGCTGGTCCCCCTTCCCGTGGGAAATGTGAAGACTTCCATCCACGTGCTTTCTGCAACGTACGCTTTCCTTCCGTGCTGCTGGTCGTTAGGTGGCCCAGCAGCGCCCACTCGGCATGTGGGACGTGCTGAGCTCGGGGAACCATCTGGTGTGCTGTCCTCAGTCGGTCTGCCGTGAGTGAAGCTTCCCTGACGTGCCGACACGTGCTCTGGCTGTTTTCCCAGGGGAGCGTTTCAGTGCCGGAGCAGGGCTGCGCCTGGGCAGGGAGCTGGAGCAGCCTGGAGAGCCAGCTCGGTCCTGCCCAGCCTTGGCAGCGTGGACCTGCCCAGAAGGTCTGCGAAGAACTCCAGATGTTACCTTTTCTGAGCAAATGGAATGCTGTTTTTTTTTAAGTAAAACCTGAGCAAAGCCTGCCTGGTGATCGCTCAGGGATTACAAAGAGTTAAAGTAAGAGCCCTGTCTATATTTTGGCTCCTGTCTCAGACAGTAGGATCAAGAAATTAAGTTTGGTGAATACTAGGTTTTGGGCATTCACTTTTTTCCCCAGTCTAATAAAGCAGGTCCTTTTTCTAGGTGATTTATTTAAATAACTATCCCGTGAATAACTTTTTAGGCTGGAGGTAAATGAATTCATGGGACCTAAGAAACGAAGCTGATCTAAAGCAAGAGTACTGACTAGTTTAAATTTTATTATGTATTAAAAACATCCATGTTGAAAATGTCTTATGGCATTTATTATCATTTTGTGATGAAACGAATAGAAAGTTTAAAGAGAAATTTCCATCGTGCCTCTGGATGTTTTACTGCTGAGCAGAATGCCATAAACAGGTTAATATTCACCTGCAGCCCCAGGAAGAAAAATTTACAGAAAAAAATATTCTGTGATTCATTGGAAAGCTTCACATCAGTGAAGGCAAACAACATCAACAACAAAATATTAAGCTCCTTGCAGTCTCTGGTGTGGATTAGCCGTGTCAGTCTTAAGAAGTGGGCAGATTTGGTCCCTTAGGTTGTCACATCCTCCTGCTGCACAGCTGTGTGTCAGCCGTCCCGCTGGAAGGATGCCTCGGTAGTGCCGGTCTGCGATGTTTCGGTGAAGTTCCTTCAGGGTCTTGCTGTGGTGCACGGTGACACTTTCTCTTTCCCAGCAGGTATCTCCTGAGGTCTCCTGTTGCCATGTCAAGAGCTCTGATTTTCTAGCAGGGTGAGGGTGCGTTTTAAAGGGGTTTTGTGCAGTGTGACACGTGGTTTTTTGGACTCCCTCAAGAGCTGGAAGAAGCAATTTCTGGGTATAGGTGCCGGGTAATTTCATTGTAGAAACTACAAGAAAAAGAGATTTCTAAATGGCGTTAATGGAACAGATGCAGCCAAGCTACCAAAACGTGAATAGATGAAAAGAGAAGTTCTTGTCAACGAGTAAAATAAAATGAGAGCAGAATTAAAATGAGAAAAAGGTGGAGCAACAAAGGAAATGCAGGAATGAGTTTTCCCAAGTGTGCTCAAATGCTGAGCGGTGCCCAGCTCTTCACAACAAGCCTTTTTACAGTATTTTTGTTGTTTCTTGTCTAATAGAAACCTGTCTTTTTTTGCTTTTGTAAGCCTGGTGTGGTGTGGTGTTCAGGAAGCGAGACACTGTTCTTCTAAGCACTTATTTTTGTAGCTGATTGTCATTTCATTGCAGAAAGTGTTGTTTGGTTTGGTTTATTTTTTTCCAGTAAGGAAGGATGTGTGTACAAGGGGCCAAGCCTGTACAGTCAGTTCCAGTCATCGTCTACGTAGTGAATTACTGGGGGGTAGAGGGGGATTTCAGTCCACCCTAGCTCCATGAGGGAGAGCACTGAGCCCATGTGGGAGGGAATACTCTCTTCTAACTCCATTGGGAGAACGCAAGTGCGAATTGCCCCGACACATACAATCCTGCTTTATGCATTGGATCCTCTTTTTGGAGTGAGATTTGAAGGCAATGCAGATGCAGTAGTAGGAAGGCTCGGGGATGATGGATGATAGAGAGCCTTCTGTGCCGAGCAGTGTTTTGCCTCTGAACACACACTTGGGATTTAACCTCCCACTTGTTTGGAAGGCGTGGAGCAAGGAAGAATTTCTGTCTTCATTGAAGTTATGTTGCAGTCTCAGGAAAATCCATCCTGGGATTTGTGTCCCCACTGCCGTCTGTTGCTTCCCCTGTGTTGCACCCCACATCAAGGTTAGTTGTAAAGACATGTGATTCACGTGCATGACAAAAAGATCTCATTCATTTGAAGGTGGAGCTTGATAAATTTGTTTGGAAGAAAGTTGTGCTGTGCAGCGTCTGTAAAGGTGAGGAAAACTAAAATGAGCGTCTTGAGGAAGTTCACAGATGCTTATGTATAGCCCTGGTTGGCTTCACTGAAACCACATGCATATGTCAGACCACAGGGCCTGCTGCTCCATACTTGTACGGAATAGCTGGCTGTTTCAACCTCTCAGTTCCTTGAATTTTTCAGTTAGGTCTTGATTTTGCAGCTGAACTGGCTGCACTGCTGCTTGCTTTCCAACACTCACATCAAACCTGTCAGCTCAGCGAAGAGTGATGGGAGCAAAGTCCAGCGATGGAGAAGACGATCAACATGGTGTCCTTGAGCAGAGCTGAATGAAGAGATTTGGGAGGAAGCTTTTCGTTCTCCTGGCTGGTCCTGTGAAGACACCTGGACCTCTGGCTCTAGACAGTGAATACAGTCCCTCTTCAGTGTGTCCCACCTATCCTGACTGATGGCAATTAAGTACTTGAATGCAGCCTGTGAATTACCCTCCCAATTAAGAAAGTCACTACCATTAGGGTTGTAATGGTTCCCTAGGAAAAGTCCTGATTAATCTGATTTCACAATTAAATTCCTACGAATGAGGTGCAGCGTACCACGTGTAGTGTGTCCTTGTATACTACCACAGTTTGAGATGTGGCTCCTGTAGAGGGAAGAGGTGTCTGGAAATCAACTGTCTGGAGGAGACAGATGTTGAAACTGACAGCTTTGGAGACATAATAATTGTAATAAAAAATGGCTTGAGAAAGGAGGGAAAAAGCTTTGCTAGAAGCTGTAGCATTTCCTTTTCAGAAGTGTGCTTCTGCACCTCAGCTTTCCCTAGGGGCTTAGGGCTTCACAACAAAGGAAGCGGAGTATCTGTGGCAGATGCAGTTTTGATGATAAAGGGATGATAAGTGAGTCTTCCCCCTGTTCACTCCAAAAACTGCAATTATAGTAGGTGCAAGGCCGGAGGGAGCTGGAGAGTCTTTCAACGCAGCTTTAGGAGATGCAATAAATAAGGGCTATCTTCCTCCCTGGAGCAAAAGCTCCTTGCCTTGCACTGCCCTCCTAGGGTGCTGGAGAGCCCTGGTTGACAGCAAAGCCAACTTTTCTGGGCTGTTAGAGCAGTTGGGTTGGGGGCTCTTCCTGCGCCTACAGAAAGTCTTTTAGACTGGATTGGCCTAATGGAAAGGTGAGGAGAAACTTGTGGATGTGGCACCAGACGACTGTACTGTGTCTGATGGATGTGTGTCCACATTTTTATCTCACTGTTTGTTCTGTGCGGTCAAGTTGGAGAAGGTAGATGAGGAGGGAAGTTGCCAGTGGCTCCCCTGTTTAGTCTCTCACCTCTATATCCCTTCTCCTTCTTACACCTGCTTCTGGAGAGCTTTTGTGGCTCTCAGATCCTGCTGCACATGCCTCTGCCTTGGCTGTTTCACCCCGGGGTGGAGCACTTGGGTAGAAGCACCGTTGTTCACCCTCAGCGCTGCCTAGTAGCAGTTGGGGAGTGATAAAGCCTGATTGCCTTCCTCACACTGAAAAGCCGCATTCCAGTAATGTAGCTTTATCTCTGTTACTTGTGCAGCTTTAGAGGTGTTCGCGTAAACCCAAGTATTTAACCTGCCTTGCAAATGCAAGATCAACTTGTTTCTGTGGTCGTGGATTCCCCTGGGAGAGCACTTGGGAGCTGTCTCCTCTTTGGGCAGATGTGCTGTCCCAGCTGTGGCCCTAGATGTGCTGCTGAGGATTACAACCAGTACCCTTATTTGGCTTCCAATGTGACTAAATTGTCAAAGCAGCTTATGAGCTTTAATATAGCCCCTGCCTTGGGGAAATGCTCCTCTCCCAGTTTTGCAGAGGCAGAATGGGGTGTAGATTAACTCTTGGTCAAGGTACCCTGGCAGAGCAGGGAACTAACCCCACTCTCTGAAGTCCAGCGTTAACGCCCTGCCTATTGAATGAACCTTACAGCAACACAGAGCACTTTTGGCTGAAAGATGTCTCTAGCTCAGAGACATCAAAGGTTTATGAAAGTATTTAATTGCACAGGCAATGTTCTGTAAAACCTGAGATTGGTACAGAGTCTGCAGGGCGAGAGAGCACAGCTGGGGAACTAGATAATTATGGTTGTGCGTGTGTGTATGTACACACACCATAGATGAGGTTCTGGACAGAATTTATTTAGCGAGAAGTCAGTCTCAGTAGTAATAGCAGGTAATTTTGACATAGTTTCAAAAGACAGTCAGATTTTGGTACGGAGCTGATCTGGTAGAGGAGCCAGCTCTCTGCAAATTGTTGGAGTTCAAATATTAAAAGCTAGGTCCAGATCCAAGTGAGTAACTTGCCTGGATGTTAATGGGGTTGCAGTTTGGTCCTGCTACATGTTTAGGCAGGGCATTTCCTCTTGTTATTTCTAAAGGAAACAGACTTCGTGCTAGCGGATATCCTTTGCTTGCTTTTTACCTTCCCTGGTAAAAACAAGATGAGTGGCGAGATGTTCAGCTGGGAAATAAGAAAGAGAAAATTCAGTCATCTCTTGATAGGCTATTTATATCCTGGTTCTGAAAAGTATTACATGATGTTGCTTCGTTCCCAGTAACTGCAGTGGCGTAAGGCTCCTGCTGTGCTGCCCTGGCGAGGCAGCACGAGGCCGTGAGGGCAGAAGTAGGATGTGCAGGGGCTGTAGCGTGTGGGTACGAGTGATGGTAGGGAGCACCCTCTGTTTTAGAGGCAATACCCCCAAACTTTTCCTTTAAGCAGCCTACCTGGGTTTGCAGGCGTGCACACTGGATGGATGCATGAGGAAGATCTGGCTGGTTTGTGGCCAGAGATTGTTTGCAGGGAGTCTGACTTCTTTACCCACTACCCTTATGCGAGTCAGGTGCTCGCCTTTCTGCTGGTATAAGGAGATGGTTCAGCTAGATAGAAAGGGGTTTGCAGTTAGGTTTCAAAAATGCAAGAGGATTGCTATCTTGATTTCATCAAAACCACAAACTAATCTCCTCCTGGCATCAATAGGCTTGGGCCAAAATGGGCTCCCGGGTTAATTATTTCTTTTTTTTTTTTATTGTTGCCTGTTGGGATGGCTGCTTGGCAGCAGTCAGACACCCTACAGCTGGGCTGGAGCTGGAATGCATCAGTGGCTTAGAGAAGACCTAGGGCAGGTTCTGAGTGTCCTGTCCCGGTGTGGAATGGCACTGTGGGGACACATCTTTTTCCCTCCTCTGCCATCAAGATCCAGGGAGGTGAATGCTGTTAACCTGTTTGTTTTGCTTAAAAGCTGCTCGGTTTTTTTGAGTCGGAAATAATTTTCCAGAAATCTGTGCTCAGATGGTGAGCACAGATGCCCGGTTGGAAGGACATGTGTGAAGCAGCCAGAGCTACGGAAGAGCTGGGATAAGACACGTCTGCAGTTGCTGTACAACATAAGAAAGGAAGTAGCCGATGTCACGGGCTGTAACATCCCGGCTGACTTTTATTTTCTACTTCCTGTCCCGCTCACTGGCCTCAAAGGTGGTTTTTCCAGCAGATGTCACATTCCTGATCCACTTCTGTCTCCCTTCCCTGCACTTAGTTTTGTAGATACAAAGCAGTACCTCATTTCCAGATGCAGTCTGAACGAACCGCAAGTGTCTGCAGCAGTTTGTGTGAGTGAAAATGAGGGCTGTTGATTTGAACAGTTGGCCCCAACTTTCCCGAGAGCCTTACCGTCACCAAAACCTGCTTGAGCTTCTGTGAACTCCCTCTCTTACGTGGCAGTTTGGGCAACCTGCTCACAAGCCAATATGGTTTTGTTGGAAATAAGAAAGTTCAAGGTTTTCAGGAGCGCTGGGCTGCTATGGGCTTTGAATGTGATGGTAATGCATATAAATAATACAAAGCTCTTCAGGGGAAGAAAAAAAAATAAATCTGTGTGCAGGACCTACCTGCAGCAAAGCTAGAAATTCAGATGCATCCGTGGTTGCTTGCGTTTTGTCCTCCCTTTACCTGCTCTGAGGTCTTGTGGGGAGAAGGCATGAGAAGAGCTGTGCTTTTAGCCCAACACAGGGTAGCTGTTTCCTCTTCTCGGAGCATGGACAGGGATCTTCTGCATATGGATAGTGCTAAAACTTTAACCTTCCCTCTTGTACCCCACAGGAATCCTTCCCCGTCTGAAGGGGAATTGCATCTAATTTGTGCAAGCTGTGAATCAAATTTTCTTTGTTGCTAACTCTAATTCCCCATTCTTGCCTTTGCAGGTTTTGTTGCCAGCTGCTAGTTTACTGCAATTGATGGATGTTAGAAAAAACTGCTGTGACTTTCTACAGTCCCAGCTGCATCCCACGAACTGCCTTGGAATCCGAGCTTTTGCCGATGTGCACGCGTGCACTGAACTTCTGCAGCAGGCAAATGCCTACGCAGGTGAGGGGAGGGTTGTCCGTTTGATGAGTTAAACCTGCTTCCAGGTACAGCGACTCACAGGTCGAGCAAGATCAGCACGTCCTGGTTGGTCTCTTCGTGCTTCTGGTGTAAGAACAGGGAAGGGAATTCTTTATTGGGTTGTAGACTTGAAACTTTCTGCGATGCTGCAAATTGTGAAATGTGGTTTGGTCGCAGGGGAACACCTAAGGCGGTAAAAACCCCTGATCCTTCAGATCCCAGTCCACAAAATAGTTCCTCAGTGTGTTCCTAGTAAGCTCTTTGGCTGCTTGCTCAACAGCACGGTGTTGGTGTGGTGGTGTCCTCCCCATGGACGCTGCCCCGTGAGAGCAGCAGGCAGTGCTGGGGATTTGTGCATTCTTGGAATAAATGGCACCGGGCAAGATTAAATCTTGTGGCTGGGAGTGGGAACACTCAGCACACAGTCTGAGCCTCTGATCCGTGGAGCAATGGCCACTTACCCCAAGGGTGGACAAGACTCTCTGTTTCCTAGAAAGTGGATGTGTTTGGTTGCAATAAGTAGGTGCAGGCAATGGCTTTCAGCATTTCTCCTCTATGTCCTAAATGTAAAGCTGTTCCAAGCAGCCCCATACCCTTAACTCCATAGCACTTTCCAGTCTCCTCCGGCAGAGTTGACCTTGACCTCTGCTTGAGCGAAGCTGGTAGTCTTCTCTACTTGGTTTGGTTTTTTGCTTTTCTGCCTATTTGTACAGGGAAAATTACACCTGCTGTCTCCCAAGGCACCTGCTCTATCCTGCAACATTTTCTTTGGTATAGTTTTGTCCTTAACTGGACCATAAGTAGGCTCAGTGGAATAAAAATGTGCCCACCAAGTTCTCCCATATTCTCCTGCAAATAAATAAAACCTTTTCAGCTGCTCTGGCTGTATTATCCCCTGGAGGAAAAGGTACCCTGGAAGGAATGGTTAATTGTATAAAGGCTTGCTTGTAATATCTCATTATCCTTGCTTCCAGGCCCTGTTTAATCTTTAACCCAAAAAGCAGTGCATTCATTGTATATTTATTTTGTTGGTTGGCAATTAGAAAGTCTGCTTTGTTGTTTTATTGGCCTTCATAAGTCCCAGTTAGTACAACAGCCCATGTAATGTTAATGGAACTCCATTAATAAAAATGCCATTAACATTCTTTTCAGTATGTTGTTTATGTAACAGTGTTAAACCAAGACAGAAGTCCCCAAGCTCGAGAGTCCATGTGTGCATGAGCTCAGTTACTTGAGAAATACTTAATTCTGTCCAATGGATAACTTCAGTAGGTGGAGGAGCCTTCTTGATGCAGGCACACGTTGCTTTATTAAAATCAGTAAATATTTTTACTTGCTTCCAACTAATAACAAGAGATCAAATGTCTTTCTACTGCCAGATGCCAGTCCAGAATGAATAGGTGATTGTGTCCAGAAGCCAGAGTGCATCCAGATTACTGTGTGGGGAGCATTTCCTGCTTCTCAAGTATTTAAGGCCAGAAGAGTTCGTTAGATCTTATATATCATTTCCGGCATAACAGAATATTAAGCTTTATCCAGATACTGCTTCTTTTAGTCAGAACCTTTGGCTTAGCTGTGGTGTTTTGGTCCCCAATAAGAGGGCTCCATGGTTGGGGATGCTCCGTGCAGCACCAGCATTGGTGAGGAGTTGTTCAGGTGCGATCTCCAAGGAGCTCCTCTCTGAAAGTTATGCCAGCTCGTGTCCCTGGAGTGCTGCTTTTTGGCAGGCAAAGTACTTTGCAGAGGTGAAAACTAGAGGCAGATCTTGCTGCGGAGGGAGCTCTTTGGATACACGAGTCTGAGCTTCTGAAAGCTGAAGGGATTAGGGCTTGCAAGAAGCTGCTTCAGATAAAGTATCTGAGATTCATGTTTCCCTATTTCAGTCAAAGATAAATGGGACTTGGCAAATGGCAGGTGAGATTAAAGTGGCACATATCTGTAACAAATGCTTGCAAAACTAAGCTCATCTGCAACTGGCTAACAACAGTTTTGACCTAGAAATTATTTTTTAGAAGGTAATTTTTTCCAAGTGCCCTTTGGCTAGAGGTAAAGCTTGACCAATTTGATGATCCTTTTTGGACCTGTATTGCAATTGGTCATCATTCTTCCAGTTTGGGATTATAAGCAGTGATGTGTATTTTGTTTCCAAGTGGCTCCCAAAACTACGGCATGGAGGGATTTGGAGACAAAAAGAAATTTGTGCAGTTGCAGACTTAAGTGAAAAGGGGCAAGGCTGCTGGGGAAGGTGGGTGCTGAGAGTTTTGAGCAGGAGAAGAGGTTAAATTTACATATTTTTGGGGAAAGAAGTAAAAGTTGGAAGGAGAGCTGATGCCATGTGCATACATGGGACAAGGATCTCCCCCTTGTCCATCTCTCTGCCTGTCCTGTTGCACACACAGGTTCAGCTGGATGCCCTGGGGTCCGTCACTATTAGTTGCTGAGTACATGCACCAAACTGTTTGGCTGATTCACATTAAAGACAGGCTTCCCTTTGAATACCTACAGGTCCCCAAAACCCTCGCTGGAGTCTCTCATCCAGGTGCCGAACAGATCTGATTCTGTCCAGCTTGTTGAAGTGGGCAAGAACTGAATCTCAAGGTGGCCAGGTTATTTATACTACTTTAGAAAGGCATTGGCACTTTTCTCAATTGCTGTTTCTAATAATATTTGCCACTGGAAGGTGCTTAGTTGCTTTGCAGGAAGTTAAGTTCCCATTTAGTGTCATTTATGAAAGTGTCTCATGGGGCTTGCGTTACTTGAAATAACATCAAATGTCTTTAGCCAGCTCTGAGACTATTTTCTTTTTCTGTCCTGCCATGCAGTTGTGGTGCGTTGTTTGTCTCGGGTGCTCAGAGCTGTAATAATAGCAGTTCTCTGAAGGCTGTGGTCCTTCCATTGACGTAAAGCGTGGATTTCATTATAATTTTCTGTTCCCCCTTTTCATTTGTTGAACAGAGCAGCACTTTCCTGAGGTGATGCTAGGAGAAGAATTTCTTAGCCTTAGTCTGGACCAGGTTTGCAGTTTAATATCAAGTGACAAGCTCACGGTCTCCTCTGAAGAAAAGGTACAGTAAATTGTATAGCAACAGTGAATGTAAGAATGCTGGACTGTTTCTAGCTATTACATCGGGAACTGTTTTCATGTTATGCTCTTTAGAGGCTGTTTTCCAACTGAGCTCGTGTGGAAAGGAAAATTAAAAATAATGTGAATCCTAAAAACACATAAAAATGACCTTCACTTGGTTGTTTGTAGGAAGTAACGATTCTCAGATCCATATCTCTTCCAAAAGCCCTGGGGGACAGGACCAAATACCTTCCCCCTCTGGAAAACTAGGACCCTCCCATCTGCTGTTGGCGTAAAGCTCGTATTACCTGCCATAAAACCTCAAAAAAAGGTGAATTTCATTAGGCCAGTGAGGAGTATTGGCTTCCGTTGCACATCAGACAAAACAAATAGAGGAAGACCGCAACCGAAAAGAAGGAAGGAAACTTTTTGTCTAGCATCATCAGCGCTTTTAATGGAAGAGAGGAGGAAAGGCACTGGTTGATGTTATTTTTGTAGCTGAAATGTTCAGCGCATCTTGTGTAGTCCTGGGAAGGAGGGCGAGCGGTGGTTACGGTGCTTGGTGAACACCAGGTCTAGCCCCTTTCTCTGGTGTGGGCTTCTCGCCTGACCTGCAGCAAGTTTCTGGGGAGAGGTGTGTGCCTCGAGTCCTTCAGCTCGCCTCCGAACCGTCGCGACAGGGAGGTGGCTGCGGGAGAGCTTGAGGATTATGTGGCTCGTCAGTTCAGGAGCTCCGTTTCACGCCTACGCGCTGGTGGGATGAGGCTGGACCTGGGGGTGCTGCTGGTCGTGCAGCGCGTCCAGGTGTGCGCCCCCATCCTGCCCGGCTCCCCCGGGCTGCGGACACGCGGGTGCTGGGGCCCACGGGCACTGTAAAGCTTGCCAGAAGACCTGCACCATCTGCGGTGTGGAGGCAGCGACGCTTCATTTGGATCCCCAGCCAGCAAACTCGGAGGCTTCGGGAGCGCGTTTCCACAGGCGGGGGGTCTCAGCGGGGAGCTGCGAGGTGCCACACAGGCAGAGCCAGAAAAGGGGGGGGAAAAAACCAAACAGTGTGAACTCGCAGCAGAATGGCTTTGCGTGAGCCAAGCAGCCTGCAAAGGGAAGTGCAAGTTTAGTAACCAATTTTTCCAGTTCTGTGCAGCATTGTTAAAAAGCTTTTACTGGCCTCGTGCCCAGAGAAATCAAAGTACTCCCTCCCTCAGCTGAGCTTTATACAATCAAAACCAGTATTTCTTTAGCTGATTGTAAAAGTTGAGAATGCAAGGCAGTGGAAGGAAATGTAAGCATAAGCTGCATGTTCAAAACACCAGATATGAATAATAGGAGAGAGGCAGGGTATGGGATTGGAACATAAACATGAAATATGTGCTGGAGTCCAAAGAAGTGCTGAAAATTGAGGACAGACTCTTAGGCTGCTGTTTCGTATTAGCTTCATGACAGAGAAGCAGTTTTCCTGACCTTTATTCTTCCTATCTGCTAATGTGTGAGATACATATTATTTAAGAAAAAATAAATGTGTGTGTGTATACATATATATATAATAAAAAATCTGAGAGCTAAATTGTCACAGCCAGATTTCATGAGAGGTTCCCGTTCGTCTCGCACGTGTAAGGCAGCCTGTGAGCCGGAGCGTTTCCACCTCCGGGTGACCAGGAAGCAGAAGTTATAGCTGCGTCCTACCAGGGCCAGAAGGTGACGTGGCCAGGGAGGGAAGCGTTGCCCTTACAATGCTTCAAGACCAGGCATGTGTGCCCAAAAGCTTGGGTGGGCTCCCCTTCCTCTGCCACCCCCAGTTAATACCCATTGGCCTAATAAAATATATTCTTTATCTCCACAGACTTTGGCATACTTCTATCCCTAGGCCATCAGGACTACAAAAATTGTCTGCTACTACAGAAATCTATTTTAGTTGTAAAATGGTGACAATGTTTCCCCCTTTATTCAAAGGTTATCCTCCTTGCTCTCCCTCTCCCCCTTGCCGTTGGCAGCCTCTGCTGTTGCACAAGCCCTTCTGGCCTAGGGCAAAGGTTTATTTTGGTCCCTGCCTGCTCTTTTGCTATAGCTGAGTACTTTGAAGACAGTTTTATCGATGCTTTCTTTACCTAACCTAATTGGCTCTCTAATTATAACTGTACGCAAGCAAGGAAAAAACTATAAAACAAAATAATAGTCAAGCTTGTTCATATTTCTTAATGATGTGTGAAACGGAGGGGCGTCCATGACTCCTCCCAGCTCAGAACAGTGACAAAAGAATTAAGAGGGTCAGGATTTTTGGATTGGGAATTTTAAAAAGAGCCCAGTAATCGACTCATCGTCTCGTGCCACTTATCGTGCAGTAGAAGCTGGTTGCACAGTTTGGTCCTCACTCCCGGGAGTATCTATCAACTGGATTTTTGGCTGAAGAGACTGGGAAAACATCGGGGCTTGTTCTTTGCTTAGGTGGTTTGCAGGAAGGGGGATGTTCCAGGCTTTTACCCTTCCTCCAGAGAGTAGGAAGCCTACTTCTCCCAAGCTTGGGACTGCTCCCGCAGCCAGGCAGGTGCCAGCCACTAGCTCAGCCTGTGCCCGAAATAAAGCTGTGTGTGTCACTGCTTCATTTCATCACACCCCAGCAGCGGGTCCGGCATGGCTGGAAAAACCCTTCTCCTGGGGGAGCGGCAGCAGCCGGGGGCTGCAGCGGGCACAGCGTGCGCAGGGAGGGCATGGCAGTAGTGGAAATGGATGGTATCCAATAGAGTTATTGGATAATAATAATTGGATAATAATAGAGGTATTGCTGTCTTAGATTCAGATTATTTTTTTTCCCCCACTTCTCATAAAATCAGAGCCAGCAGAAGGTGCCAGAATCTGATTTTTTAAAAAAATTCTGTTATTTTTAGAGTAGGCACAGCAGCAGGGCAGTACCCCTGTATGCCCAGCTCAGGAGCGGTCTCCAGCGCTGAGGAAGCAGTTTATTCCTTGTGCACATTTGCTTTACCTTCCCTGAAGACTTGTTCGCTGTCATCTTGGTCGGTAGCTGGGTATGTTCCAGCCCTGTGACCTGCTCTTGTAGCTTAGCATTTGTGCTGAAGAGGTTAATGAAAAAGCATGTTTGTTGGCTAAACATTTGCTTTATGCTTCTTCCACACTCATTTCCAATTAAAAAAAAATCTCACGACAACCTCCTTTCTCCTTTAAAGGCCTTGTAACCCAAGTGAAATTGTTTGTTTGTTTATTTATTTTCATTTTAAAATTCCTGAAGGTTCTGCAGTAGTTATTTTCCTCTGCATTTGCTGGGGTTTGATTACATGGCTCCCTGTTGCGTTGCTTAAATCCTCCTTGCAGTGTCCTGAATTCCAAACAGTTCAGCAGGAGCATTTGTTGGCATAGGAAATGAGGCTGGTGCTTTACTGCTTTTTTTCAAGTATATAGTTTAGCCTAAAAGGCAGAAACCCCTTTCTGCTCTGCCTCTCCTTTGTAGGAGGACGCGTCTACCAGTGCCTCCTGCACCGTTTGCCAGCAACTATTGGGGACTGGGAGATGGTGCCCTCAGTTCTGGTTGATTTTGTCCAATTAGTGACCTTGGACCAAACAAAATGGTTTCTCGGGGAGTGATGGGAGGGGTGGAAAGAAGGAAAAAATATCTGTGCAAATTGGCCTGACCACTTGGTGACCCCGGAGGGAAGTTGAAACCCGGGGCATGTGCCCGGTGTGCCGGGGCGCAGGGCCAGCGATGCTTTTTTGGGGAAGCCTGGGATGGCTGGGGTCCGTGGGGTAGGACCATACTCAGGTCCCCTGAGTAACCGGGTAGCGAGAGTATGTGGGGAATTTTGCCTGGAGATGCGACTTAAGGATCGGAATTTAATTCTGATTTTGTGAGGAAACACGGCTGCAAGGATCCAGGTCCTGCTGCGCAGCATCTGAGGCAGCACCAGCCCCTCTCTGGTGTTTCAGGAAGCCTGCTGGGTGTTTCAGGAAGCCTTTCCCACTCCTGCTGACGTTTTTAGGCCTTTTATTCTGGGAGGAGTGAGGCTCACAGTTAGAGAAGCACTTGCATATTCATGCAGGACCCCACATAGGACGCTTCTGCTCCTTGTGCAAGGCTCTGCGGGGCTCCTGCTGCACAGGGCTGTTCGTCACGGAGTCAAAGTTTGGATGCATATCTGAACCGGTTGGATCTGGGAGGAAAACTAGATGTTGTTTCAGACCAGGAGCCCAGCGTGCCCTTGTTTCCCCGCAGAAGTAACTGGCTCTTTTAGCAGTGAAACGCGCGCGTGGCTGCAGACAGGGGTTTTCCTGTGCCAGTGGTGAACTTGTCCTGAAGACTGACTTCTTGATTTTTGGGGGGAAACTGGTGCGGTGGTTAAACATGACGGTGAGCGCGGTGACTTACTGTGTGGCCAGACTTCTCTGTTATCAGGAGTAATCGTTGTGGCTGATTTCATGAATAATGTCCGATGCAAATGTCAGCGGGCTAATTAAGTTTCCTGGCTGCCTCCCAGTACTAATGTCCACGAGGTATATGATTGTCCTGGACACACGCTTAGCTCTGAGAGTGATACAGCACATCTAGATGTGAAGTTGCTTATTAATATGCATGGTCAGCTCACCTCTTCGTTACCGTGATGCTTGTGCTCTGTGCGCAGTCACGACTTTTTCATTTGTTTGATAGAGATCTTGCACCTCCTTCCTTCGATACTGTAAAATCACAATGCTCCTGATTTTGGGTTAGGTGACTGTACAAGCCAGTTCTCTCTTCTCTGTTTAATTGTACTTTATCTGCTTAGGTCTTTGAAGCAGTTATTTCTTGGATAAATTATGAGAAGGAGTCTCGCCTAGAGCACATGGCTAAACTGATGGAGCATGTTCGCCTGCCCCTCTTGCCCAGAGATTATCTTGTACAGGTTTGTCTGCAAATAAGTAATTAATACTTGCACTTAAGC
The DNA here is from genome assembly GCA_013398295.1 of Chionis minor. Lineage (NCBI taxonomy): Eukaryota > Metazoa > Chordata > Aves > Charadriiformes > Chionidae > Chionis > Chionis minor. Next base: position 1,065,963 of record VZSF01001891.1, on the reverse strand, counting down.
TGCTGCTAGCTCCTTAATCAATGGCTTGGCTGCTTGTGTCTGAGGTGGGTAATTTGGCATGTCGCTAAGTCTGTAAACAGAGGAATAAAAGGAAAAACTGGCTGAATTCTGAAATTAATGTGTGTGTGTGTGCAGAAACCTTCTTGTAAACGCGACCTGTGCTCTGCCAGGGAGCGCCAAGAGCAGAGGTCCTGCCCCTCTCGGTGGAGTCATTTAGAAGTTAGTATTTTGGGATTTTTCACCCTGAAAATACCCAGGTGGTGGTGCTAGAAGCTTGTGCAGGTTTTTTTGCCCCTCATGCACCTAAATTTAGCTTAGTGAAAACACGTCACGTGTGATAATTTTGGCTTAAGATGTGTTCTGCGCATAGAGGTGGGTCTGTGTGACTGGCAGGGTGAGATGCTCTCTGCCTTAGTCTGACTTACAGATTATTCTTGATGATTGTTCTTGATTCCTGGGATCTGGGCCTTGATAATGAGCTGAGAATCCCCGAAGAAGGGGTTGGCATCTGGGTTCTTTGACTACTATGCTTTTATCATGTGTCTGAAAAAATCAGTACAATTGAAATAAAATTGGTGTTCGCAAGATGAACCCATGATGTGTTTTTTTTCTCTCTCAACTGTATCTTCTGATCCAGTAAAAGATATTGCTGCTGCTTAAAAATTCTGACTCAAATTAAAAAAATTACTTTTTGTACCCAGACTCCTGGTGAATTCTCCTCTGCTGAGTTAAGTGTCTGGCAGAGGTTAGTAAAACAGAGGGAGCACTACTACTCGTGGGGGATACTGGAAAAAAGAGAGAAGCTTGGATGTTACTGCATGTGTTTCTTTGGGAAGAGCTGGAAGTCTCTGTTTGCCTTCTGCATTTATTTTTTTTTTTAAATTGATACTTTGCAAGAGAAATTCCGGGTTTCACATTCTTTCTACAAAGCTCCTTGTGACCTGTGCCATCAAGTACTTCAGCTTAAATGATCTTTTGTGTGTGCGTGTTCTCAGACAGTTGAAGAAGAAGCTTTAATCAAGAATAACAACACCTGTAAAGACTTCCTTATCGAGGCCATGAAATATCATTTGCTTCCTCTGGATCAAAGGCAACTGATAAAGAATCCCAGAACAAAGCCGAGGACTCCCGTTAGCCTGCCAAAGGTAAGCCGAGTTTGTCGCTTTGTGTCACCTCACACCGTATTACTGGTGGCATTTTCTGTCTTTGAAGGGAGCTTGCGCGCTTGCCGCGTTATTGCTCACTAACTCCACGGTCGTCCTTCAAAGTGTTTTACTCCTCTGTCTGGTGTTGCCTGTGTGCCCACAAGGATACATAATTAAGTTGGATAAACTTAGATAAACCCTTAGGAGAAGCAATATCTCTGCTGCGAGGGGCAAGGGTCTGCTCTGGAAATACTGTCAGCCACAAGTGGTTTTGTGAACAGGGCTGTTGCTCCTGGAGCTGCAGCTTGAGAATCGCTGAGCCGTGGAGCGGCAGCGGCTGCCGGCAGCTGCCTGTAGGTCTCGCAGGGCTGGCGGAGGTTTCTGCTGGCTCGTAGCACCGCCGTGGAGCCCTGCCGAGGAGGGTCGTGGTAGGTGTCTTTCCTTTTCCCGTATCCGTAATCGGAAGCCAGGAAAGCAGGAAACAACGACACCCAGACCCACAGGCAGGAAGTCTGAAGCAAATTTCAATAGACTCAAAGCAGCTACTGAATAAATAATCCTTGTTACTCCCCGCATTTATCCTGCAGGCACGTTGATGCTCTGGCCGCCACTTTATTAGTGAAGAAAAAAATGACAGCAGATACTGCTTTCCCCTCACCCCAGAGATAAATGCGGTTCGGCATGATGTCTCTCAACATCCTGCTGCTGAAGTTACTAATAAGCGTTTCGGAGATTTGAAGACATCAGAACCACAATGTGGTATTTTTCTAAGCACAAGTCGTAGGGAGCTTGGTTTGTGGGATGGTGTATGAGATCTGTGCTGTGAGAGACCATTCAGATGTTTAGGTATCAAACTGTTCATCGAGAAATTGCGGTTCTGCAGAGTGTGTTGGTGTGTTGTGTCCTTTCCGCCTGCTGGTACCGGGATGAAGTTGGCAGAACACATCTTTGGGGGTATAATGAAGGGCTGATGTGACCCTTGTTCAAGGACTAAAGTATTTAAGGATAAAAATGAACAGTGAACCAGTGAGTTCAGAGGTTCTCTACATCTTCCATAGCATGACCTGTGAGCACAAACCCAAATCTTCTGCAGGTCTCTCCTTCCTTCTTTTTCACTGTAAAGAAAGAGGAGAAGGTGATGATCTTCCAGCAATCCTGTTACAGAGAAACTTTCGTCTGGTCTGTTGGTCCTGCTGATGAGGGAAAGCTCTGCAGCTTTCCATGGAAGACTGTTACACAACTAGTGCTGGTAGTCAGGCTGCCAATTTAGACTGAATTTGCTTTCTAATGTCATGTTCTCATCTTTGTAGATCAAACAGTCCACTGTTTTCATACTCTTCAAATTCTTTAAATTGCTGTCTAGCTCTGTACTTTTAAAGCAAGCGTGATTGGAGTTGAGCGCATTACCCGAGTGACCTTGAGTGACAATCTTATCCCCTCAGCTACTCACAGCCAACCTGCAGAGGCTAAAGCCAGTTTCCCATCTACTTTTTGACTGTACTTGAAGCCCTGTTATCTTGCTTCTAGCTCATTGGCCTTGTAAAAATCAGATTATCTTGGGTAGTGTTTGCTCCTGCTGATTTGCTGTGATAGGGAAGCAAATCCTCCCTCTTGATAGCTGTGGAAGGTAGAACCGTGTTCAGAACAAAGGGCAGGTCGAGTTGTTTGTAGGTGCTGGTGTTTTGGACGGTGCCTGTTGGTTCACAGCACCCATGAGGGGGACTCAGGAGTGCTGGGCAGCCCTCGAGTGCTGAGCTGTTGGTTCCTGGGACCACCACCCCATGGCAAGCCAGCCAGTCCATGGGGAGTTTGTCTTCTGGTGGCAGACAGGGCAGATTTGGGAAGGACCACGCTGCATGCTGTCCATGTCTTCTCACTTTTCCACCAGCATCCACTGCTTGCTGTTGCTGGGAACAGAGTCTGGGGCTGGATGGACCTTTAGTGTGATCTGGCAGAGTGGTTCTGAGATTGCCCTTGATCACCTTCACATAGATCTTCCCTATCTGTAAGGAATTTCGGGTTTAATTACTGGATTTGCATCAATACGTGTAGCAGCCAAAAGCCTTAATGAAGCTGACAAATCACTTCCTTCGGCAGCCCAGCACCCTGGGTCTTAATAGTCCTGGTGATTTCCCCGAGTGTCGACTTCCCCGCAGGTGGCAATACAGCTGTCAGGTTTTATTTGCTAAGTGGCATCGATTATTTTTAGCACCACCATGGAGATAGTGACTAAACAGCGGGCTGGCTCTGGAAATTACACTGGGATCTTCTTCACTTAAAAATACTTCTGCAGCGAGTCTTGCGTGTGCCGTGGTGCAAAGCGGTCCTGTGGTTTGTGGGGGAATAGGGCAGGTTGCTCACCTTGGAAGTGGTGAGGAAGAGTTAATGGACGCTGAAATATTTAGCGGGCATTAAATTGGAGATAACTTTTTCCTCCACTGCAGAGGCTTTTGGTAGGCCTGCAGAATGTTTTTGCCAGCTGCTCTTGACCAGGATGTGGTGATGGTTTCTTTGCAGAGAGCAGCTGCCTGGGCTGGTGTCTGAGGTTTTCTAGCTCTTGTCTTCCCTCTCCAGGTGATGATCGTGGTGGGTGGGCAAGCACCCAAAGCCATTCGCAGTGTGGAGTGCTACGATTTTGAGGAGGAGCGGTGGGATCAGGTTGCTGAGCTTCCCTCTCGGAGATGCAGAGCAGGTAATGGGAACACTTGCTGTAACCTTTTTTGTATTTCCAGTGCAGTTCTTCAGGGCTGGATGGATGTCTTCAGTTGTCTCTTCAGCTTTCCTCTGTGTCCCTGGCCTCAAGCAGCTCTTTCTTTTTGCCATTCCTTCCTCCTCTTTCCTTATACACGTGTATCATTCTCATTCAGGTGGACAACCTGCTCTCCAGGGGGGTTGCTCCTGCCTGTTTGCCCTCCGTAGCCACTGTCTCCCCTTCATCACCTCTCCTGGCTGCTACTCCGTCAATGTTTCCCTGCCTCCTCCTGCCCCGCTGGCCTGGCAGCCCACAGTGATCCAGCTTTCCGTGCTGGTTTCCCAGTGAAAATCAAAGAAGCTGAGTCAGGCCCTCTTGGTGCCGAGGAGTGGGTGATGGAGAACAGATCTGTAAGTTGGGAGTGTTCCTCTGAAGACGCCTGAGAGCGTTGTGAATGTGGATCAACATTTGGTGTCCTCTCTGGCTCAGGAAATTACTCATTCAGGTGTGAAATCCATCTGTGCCTTATGTTGCTGTGTATTTATGTGCATTTCACCTACCATACAACACGTATGTTTTATCATACTTGGCTCCAATGCTCTTAACCTAAAGAAAATGCCAAAGACTTCCCCACATTCTGCTCTTCCCTGCTGTCTTACACACCCCGACAGAAGTCTGACGATACTCGCTTCCCAAACTATTTGTAAACCTCCGTAAAATCTCTCTCTTTTTTTGTCAGGTGTGGTATTTATGGCCGGCAACGTTTATGCTGTTGGGGGCTTTAACGGATCTTTAAGGGTACGGACGGTTGATGTGTACGATGGTGTGAAGGACCAGTGGACGTCCATAGCCAGCATGCAGGAAAGACGAAGCACTTTGGGTGCAGCTGTGCTCAATGATCTCCTGTATGCAGTGGGCGGCTTTGATGGCAGCACTGGTAAGTCATTGAGCAAAAACCAGGCAGTGCCTGACCCAAATAAATGTTTTCAGAGACCCCTGCAAAGATTTCAGAGCTTTAGTTGAGGTTCCTGCGCCCTTCCTCTATGATTTTGTAGAGAAAGCACCAGAGACTGGGTTTATTGTGTGTTGTACCTAACCACATGATGTTCTGACCCATCAGTAATTGCAGAGAATCCCACCCTAGTTTGTTTTCTTTAGTGATACAGTTCTTTCTGTCTTGTTCTCTGTATAAATATGCTTATTCTGGACTGAAAAGATTTTTTTTTTTCCTGGTTTTAGTTAAATTTTGCATAGCAACATGAATAAAATGCCAGCAAGGCATCTTATGGGGTACGTGTGTCTGGGATTTATCTTGGCATAACTGCATGTTTAGATTCACACCTCTGCCTCTGCTGTAGAGCTTTGCCACTTGGTTAAGCCCTAAACACACTGTTTCTGTTAGCGATGAGTATGATGCAACAGGATCTGGGGGAATTTTTAAACCTTTGCATGGACATTTTGCAATGCTTGAAAGGACATGGGACTCCTGGGCTTGGAATCTGGATTCTGCCCCTCCTTGGTGTCCCCAGCACATCGGAGGGGCAGCAGTCCCAGGGCAGAGGCCATGGGGTAACAATTTTTCCAGCTGCTGACGAAAGTGGCGTTGACATGCTGGCCCCACGCTGAAAGGCAAGGGACTAGAAAACGGGGTTGCAGCAATTGGGGGGGAATTATGGGCTTGGGGAGGAGGTGGAAGGCAGATGAAAGTGCAACACCAATCTTTTTTTCTTCTCTTTTTTTTTAATTAGAAAACCTGTGTATCCCCTTTTTAACTAGGTCTGGCATCAGTTGAGGCCTATAGCTATAAAACCAATGAGTGGTTTTTTGTGGCTCCCATGAACACAAGAAGAAGCAGTGTTGGAGTTGGAGTTGTGGAGGGTAAGAAAATCAGCAGCCATTTCCATCAAGCAAATGTTACTGTATCGAGCAGAAGCCTGAATGGTTAAGTGCAATAGGAGGGAACTGCAAGAACTGTTCTCTAGGCTGTCTTTAGTTGGTAAAGATTTATTTTTATATGACGTAATCCCTGCAGCTTATTCCATTCTCCTCTTTATCTTCATGAAAAATCATCTGTAGCTTTCCAAGAGGCTCAGACCCATATCAGCCCAGCCCATGCCTCCTGCGAATGCCAGTAGGTGTGTGCAGGTTTCTTTGAATCCTTGTTCTTCCTGGGCTGCTTCTGGCCGCTGAGAGCAAATGGTATTTATTGTGCAGTGGCTGCTGTTGCTATCAGCAGATGCTGCGTGGACGGACTGCTCAGCGAGAGAAACAGAAGCGTAGTTCGTCCCACAGCCCCAAGCTGGTGGTTTGGCAGGAATACTAAAACCTGTGTTTATTGACATCAGGCTTGCCGGCGCGCACGGCACGATTTGCTCTGGTTCGTAAAGGAGCAGGGACTGACGACAGCGAACGCTGGCGCTGCGGCAGCTCGGGAGCGAGGTGGGTGGAGAGGATGCTTGGAGGGATCGCAGCGGCTGTTGGCACCTATGTGTCAGCACCAAACTCGAGTGAGCTGGAACTGAGCAGCTTGGTTTGGATCCAGGAGAAAGAACAGCTTAGCTAGGAACCTTTTCTTCCGTTAGTAAAATCAATTCTGAAGCAACTGAAAGGTTTTATTTGACCTTGTCTTTAGCGTGGTGTAGCAGGTTCCAATTAGTACAGTGCGGAGCAGCCACTGGCACGAGCCTTGTTATAAACTGTGCTTTGAAGTGGCTCAGTTTGACCTGTGTGAATGGGAAATATGTGAAATGTGCTTATGTACATGAAATGTGTTTATGTGAGAAGGGAGAGGCAGATAAAATCAGAAGAAATAGCAGTGGTTGTGCTAAATTTGCATGTGTAGGAAACATCTCCTTCAAAACTAGCCCGTGCTTGTGAAGGGCTGGGCTGCTGTAGTCAGTGGGATTTGCTACAGTGGGTCAGTCATTTGAACGTGGAACAAATATCAAGCACATCCCTGAGAGATGCGTTTCTACGGGCAGGTTTTCTGCTGGAGACACATGCAATCCTTTTCCTTTGTTTTGTTTGAAAGCACAAATAAGTGTTGCACATGTTGGAGTCGGATTTAAGAAAAAAAGAAAAAGAGGGCGTGTGATGGGGAAGAAGAACTGATCATATTGGTGTAGGGAGCAAGCTGCAGCCTGCAGTTACTCCACAGTGTCCATCTGAACGTGATGAAGATTGATCTGATGTCTGTGGATTCTCAAAATATCTAATTGATGCCAGCCAGAGAACTTTATCTTGTCTTGCTTGGTCTGGCTCTCTTGCCTTGGTTCATTGACTAACATTGGGCAGGTGAAACCAACAGCACAAATAAGAGTTGGAAATGTTTATAGAGACAAGAAGATGCAGAAGGAGCACAGTCCTGATCCTTGCAGACCTCAGCCTGAGGAGGCTATGAGTGGAGATGTAGGGGAAAGAAAAGAGCTGGCCTGTTCATGGAGCCTTGCAAGCATCGAGGAAACAGGAGGATGCAAAAGCATAAGACTGTAGATGATAACTGCTGATGGGAGTCCAAGTTCCTGCTTGACTAAGCTGATCTTCTATGACAAGGTGACCTGCTTAGTGGATGAGGGCAAGGCTGTGGATATTGTTTATCTGGACTTTAGTACAGCTTTTGACACCGTTTCTCACAGCATTCTCCTGGAGAAACTGGCTGCTCATGGCTTGGACAGGCATACACTTTGCTGGGTCAAAAAGTGGCTGGAAGGCCGGGCCCAAAGAGTGGTGGTGAATGGAGATAAATCCAGTTGGCAGCTGGTCACAAGTGGTGTCCCCCAGGCTCGATAGTGGAGCCTTCTTCTCTTCAGTATGTTTATCAATGACCTGGACGAGGGGATCGAGTGCACCCCCAGTAAGTTTGCAGACAACACCAAGTTGGGCAGGTGCATTGACCTGCTTGAGGTTAGGAAGGCTCTACAGAGGGATACGGACAGGTTGGATCGATGTGCCAAGGCCAACAGTGTGAGGTTCAACAAGGCCAAGTGCCGGGTCCTGCACTTGGGTCACAACAACCCCATGAGCACTACAGGCTTGGGGCAGAGTGGCTGGAAAGCTGCCTGGTGGAAAAGGAATTTTCCTACACATTTGTTGAACTTTATTAATGGTTGGTTGTTGTAGTGTCTAGGAGGGCCTGATCTTGAACTGGAATGCCTTTGTGCTAAGTGGTCTAGTAAAGAAGTGCAAAGAGACCCTCTCTGCCCAGAGAGTTTACTGCCTAAATGCAAAACAAGCAGATAGATGATGACACAGGGAGACGAGGAGTGAGTATTAGTCAGGCCTGTGAACAGAGGACATGGAGGACCAGCCTTGTTTGATGTATGGTGTAGTCCTGTGGCATCTGATTGTGTTTCACTCTCACTGGGTGTATGTTATTCAGCTTGCACTGAGTCGAGGGAGGGAGGGACGGAGAGATATCCCATGCTGTGAGGGTCTCCTGTGGTGTCTTCTGCGTTGTGGTCACTTGGCACAAGTGAGCAGGCTGACCCCAGCTGTGCTAGCAGCATTGGTTGGTTTCCATTTGGCCCAGGTTCTTCAAAATCAGGTCTAAGTTTCTGTACAAGCATTATATTAACATAAACAGCTGTTGCGTATTTATTGCTCATGTGATATTGTAATTAATGTACAGCATCGACCTTTGACAGCACACCTTGCCTTGTGGCACCTCAACAGGAGGAAACACTTCAGCAGAACGTGCTTTGATGTTACCTCTTCTGGGCCAACAAGTCATTTGGAAAACCCTCTGGGCTTTTTGGCTTCTAATTAGACCATTGTGTCATGTTGTTTCCTTGTCTTAGTTGACAGCTTCAACAGGTTTAAAAACAGTCCCACCTGTCTGCGAGTCTACTTCAGATCCTTTTGCTAGGATTTTCCCCAGACATCCCAGCAGGTTTAGGCATATCTCCCCGGGCCTCCCTCAGCCAGGATCTGTCCTCACCTGGGGCCGTCGGGCATGACGGTAACGTCAGTCGGTCGTAGCCGTAACACTGATGCCGATGTGTGTCTCTTCCAGGTAAGCTCTATGCCGTGGGGGGTTACGATGGAGCGTCCCGTCAGTGCCTTAGTACCGTCGAGCAGTATAACCCAGCCACGAACGAATGGACCTACGTAGCCGACATGAGCACTCGGCGCAGCGGTGCAGGTACTGGCTCCGAGATGTGTTCCTGAGTGGATGATCGCTGGGTTTTCCTCTGCTTGCGGAAAGGAAGGAGAAGTGTGTTTTGGCGCTGCTGGGCTGGCGAGTGCAGCCTGTTATTTCCCCCTCCTTCCCACGAGGGGAAAAACCATAATTGCTTGGAAGCTCTCAACAGCTCTCCTGACTTTGTTAAAATCTGCCAAATTGAAATTAATTTCTAGATTAATGATGTAATGTTCAATGTTTCTAAGTGGCCTCGCTAACAGATGCCTCTCACTTGTAAGCAGAGAGTTATCTTTCCAAATCGCCAGCTGCAGGCTCAGCTGGGGATTGGAAAGCCAAGCTGCACCTCCTTCTCTCCTATCGTTTGGGGGTTGTCAGATGGATTTTCCTTTTGGATCTTCTCTGCAGGCATCCAGTGGGTGGGTGCTTGGCAGCACAAGGCACATCTGCACTGGGTGATGTGCAGATCAAGTCAAGGTAACAAAATTAATCTTGGATTGCCCCTGGTAAGCTAGTTTTTAGTGTACCTTTGGCTGCCAAGAGTTGATGATCTGGAGGACTAGAGGAAAGGACGTGTTAAAAAAGGATTATATTGTAGTCTTGATGGTTTCTAATTCACTGCGTGGCACTAGACCAGGTAGGCGCTTGTCCTCTCTGTGGCTGCTGTTCTCTGAACAGGATAAAAGCTCTTATCCATTGCACTTGAAGTCATCTTTGGATGAAAGGGAATGTGTCAACGTTGGTCCTGTTGCTCAGCGTGTGCACGGGGTCCTCCCCGATGTCGGATTGCAGAGTTCTCATTGTACAACAGCCAAAGTGGCAGTTGGCCAGTGGTGGCTGAGCCCAGGGGCTGTCCTTTGTGTGGGGCTGAAATAACCCTGCAGGGTAAGCTATGGTGGGGATTTCCTCCTGAACAGGGCAGTTGAGAGGCTGCTTTCTACACACCGTCTTTCTTTCCTTGCTCTAATACCTTCAGGTGAGGCAAATATGGTCACACACTGGTGTTTTGAATTCAGTTGAAGAGGTTTTTAGTAGCTACTTGATGCGTAATCCTAGCCCAATGTGACCTTATAGGAGAATAGAATGAGGTTCTATTGTTGACAGCCTGTTGAATCCCAGCAAAACAGTTTGTGCCTCGAGTGAGATGATTTTTAGTGAATTTTCTTTGTTTGAAACACTCTGTTCTGAGCACTGCTTTGCAAGTACCATCTCCACACGGCAAGTCGGCTATTAGGGATGCTCTTACTTGCCTGCCAAAAAGCCTTACAATTTCCTGTTCCCAGCCCGAAAGCTGAGCTCCTCAAGTTCTGGTTGTCACCCAGATGCCCCTCCAGCAGGCAGCGGGGAGGGGACTGCCCAGTGCCACTCGCGGTGCTGCAGCACGACCTGTCGTACAGCTCCAGAAATGAAACCGTGCTTCGAGCTGGCGGCATTGCTGTCCCGATGCTGACATCTAGCGGAGGTGAGGATGGGTGTCCCCGAGTCCCCAGGGTGACCCCAATCCAGGCAGTGGAGCTGTGTGGATGTGTGGGTGCTGGCAGTGCTGGCTTTGCTGGGCTTGCCCTTCCTGGCAGGGATGTCCCATCCTGAGGGCATCCCATAAAACTGAGGCAGTTTTAGGTGGAAAAGCCTCGGAGTGTTCCTGACTCTTATACTCTCCTACTTGCTTAAATTAGTTTACTAATTAAATTATTTCTTAAAAGTATGAAATTTTTGCTAACAGCTGAATATAGTTAAATGCTCAGTTGGGCTCAGATATGGTCAGCTTTCCTCACCAGTTAAATGAGTTCCCATTCCCCAGTCAACTGGGAGGCACCAGCTCTGGGACCAGAACATGTACTGGGATGTGTTCTGCTCTTCTTAGATGGTGCATGTTGGAGTACATCAACCAGACGGAGAATTTCACCCAGTAAGGTGGATATTTATGGCATGGCAGTTAGAGGTTAATTACCAGTCTTTTCCAGAGATGAACCATGAATCCTGATGTCATGCTGAGATTTCAACACCTCATCAAAGCCAAACCCAGCAGTAGCAAGTTAAGAAAATCTGGAGAAGAGAGAGGTGATGGTGGTAGACCTGCGGCAGCATTCCTGTCCACTGAACTCTTGCTGGAGTTTTAATTCATCAGTTGGTCTTGGTTAGGTACTTGCCTGTTTTGGGGGTGAGGGAGGAGCAGTAATGCTCAGATGGTTTCTCTCCCCACCTTGTGTTGCCATCTTGCAGGTGGAGCATGGCAGCTGCTGTGGTCCGTGCTCCTGCTGACTGTGGCAAGACTCATGTGACACATCGTATTTTTGGGATGTGACACATCACTAGGAGATGTTGGACTCGATGATCTTGAAGGTCTCTTCCAACCCAAGTGGTTCTATGATTCCATGTTCCCTTGGCGCAGGAGCTCCCGAGCCTGGATGGTGCCTGCTCTCTCTGGCTCACCATCACAGCGCTGTTCCCTTTGCTGCACGGGGCAAACAGGAAAGAGATTTGCACAGGGGACAACTTGAAAACCCATCGATTTAATGCTGACAGGGCCCCTCTCCTCCCTGCGCGCCCCTTCCCATCTCTGTGCCTTCTCCTCCGCCGCCAGCACCGGTGCGTCTGCGGGGCGCGGGGGCCGTCCTGCTGGGTAATGCCCGTGGTTGAAATGATGCAATTCAGATCTGCATTTCTGTTTCACTGACATCCCACCTTGTTAATTTTAATAGAGGCCTTTGAACCTATTAATGAAGATATGTTGCTGGAAGTTTTAACTCTCATGGATTGGTGAACATTTTAATTAATTAATTTACTTAATATTAGGCAGAAGCACCCTTCAGATCCCTGTCATTCCCAGAGATTGAGCCAGAGGCCTGCAAAAGTGACTGGGAAGGTGGCCTTGGAGGCGCCTTGTCTGTGCCAAGTGCCGCTGCCATGTCTGGGGACACAAGTGGGGGCGCTGGGGGGAGAGGAACCCAACGGCAGTCTCAAGAACTGGAGCCCATAAGTTGCTGAGAAGAGGAAGAGTGTCCGAAGGATGAAGCCACCTGGCACAAAGGCAGTAGGAAAAGCAAAAATAAAGCTCCTGGAATTGGAAATCAGGCTAAAAGCAAAGGGCCCCATGGCAGAAAAGATCAGGCAGATAGGGATGAGGTGGGGTGGGATGCAGCGGTCAGGGAGGTAAAGGGAAGAGAGAACAAGTCAGTCCAAAGAGACTGAATAAAGGCAGTTGACTGTCGTGGGAGTGGACTATTGATCTCGGATAGACTCAGATCTGCCTGAGAAGATCTACTTTCAGTCCTGAAAGACAGGACATCTGCCAGGCGTTACTGCGCAGGCCTGCTGTAGTGCCACGTGGTGGCTGGGGGAAGAGTTGACCCAGGCGATCTTGAGGCACATGTGGCCCGTGTTTTGGAAATGCCTTGGAGAGGCCAAGACAACACCCAGTCGAAGATCCAGGGACACGCAACCCTTTCCCCTGTACGTTTGGCTAACGCTGGGCTCTGTTCGGCAGGTGTTGGTGTCCTCAGTGGGCTGCTGTATGCTACCGGGGGGCACGACGGGCCCTTAGTAAGGAAGAGCGTGGAGGTCTACGATCCAGGAACAAACACCTGGAAGCAAGTAGCAGACATGAACATGTGTAGAAGAAATGCAGGTAACCACAGGAAGCCTTTCTGCAGTGTTTGTCGGCAGTTGTCTGTGTGGTTTTTAGTGTGACTAATGTGCTAGTGATGTAAGCGATCAGCATTGTAAGATGAAAAGTAAGATGAAGGTGATGAAAATGGAAGATGAGGTATCTGCTTGGGAATGAATCAGAACGTGGCAGGCAACGTGTCTTGGGGGATGAGTTAGCCTGTGTCTAACCATCTGCGCTCTGCTTTGAGGTGTTTGTGCGGTGAATGGTCTCCTCTACGTGGTGGGAGGAGATGATGGTTCCTGCAATTTGGCCTCGGTGGAATACTACAACCCCATCACAGACAAGTGGACGTTATTACCAACCAGCATGAGCACGGGGAGGAGTTACGCAGGTAAATAGTCAGTTGGAGAGCTGGCAACAGCTGGGGTCATTCGTAAACTTGAGGGCTGTGCCTCCCGAAGCTTTTAATGTCATGGTTTTGTGTGTTTTATGTTGCTTTCAGTAGAGGAAACTTTCGTAGAAATAGCAGACACCTCTTCCTCTGCTAGCCTGTTGCTGGTCTTTGGCTTTGCAGGATGATCTTAGCCACATGGTGGCTGCTCCCATGATAACAGTGTCTGTCCATTCTCACAACAGGTGTGGCTGTGATTCACAAACCGTTGTGACACACGATCAAGCCAGCATGAGGAGCAGAAGTGAAGTGGATCCAGCTAGGTGGTGTTGGGAAGATGACTGACTTCTGACTTGACCCATCTCATTGCTGTTGACGTCTTAGCATGACAAGTGATACGTTACAAACATCATCTGCTCTGCGGTGGATTGCCTAGCAAAGCGAAAATCCCTCTGGGGACACGTTCCATGCTAGACACGAGGTGTTGCTTGTTATTTGTGGTGCAATCAACTGTTCTTCTCAATGGCTAGTGTCCTGAGATAAACACTGTGCTTGAACTGCAGGCACTGAATTTCTTGTGTGAAACAAAACTGCTACGTTTGGGCACGTGAGTAAAAACGAACGCTTCTGGATTTCTTCACTACTGATGCTCCATGCACATTATCAGTGGAACTACTTACTCACTGTGCCTGGAGGGTGGACTTTACTACTGGCAGTGGAAACTTCTGAGTACCAACTGAGAAAAGCAGTCAGCAGAAACGGACTGGAACAGGGTGCTCTGGCTTGAGTGTGACGCTGTCTCAGTCATACGTTTGTATATGCCACTGGACTACTGTATGTACCCCTGAAATGCTTGTCGTATGGTGGAAATAAATACCATGTGATTTTTTTTCTACTTGCCATGAATGCTGTTTGCTGTACGTGGTGGGACCTGCCGGGCAGTGCCTTCCCTGCGGCTGAAGTCTCAGCGCCTGAACCACACAAACCTTCGCAACCCCGCAAAACCTGTGCTGCTCCAAGGGGGTTTGTTGCTCCCGTGAAACAAATGTTGCTTCGAATAGAAAATATTCCCACCCCGTGCATTTCAGCTGTGCTGAAAGCCCCGGTTCTAGCTCTGTCCAGCATCTCAGTGCCATTTCATAATAGAGCATTTAGGTGTTAAAAGAAATACCTTGTGGTGCCATTAGCGCAGAGACATTGCATACAGCGAGAGCCCTCTGTCACGCAAGCTGTGATTAATGAGCAAGGTAAAATACCTGCAGTGTTTTAACGCTTCCAGAGTATGGAGATTAACTAATCACTGTCACTGTAATTGCTGTTTTAATCTTGCCTTGAAGGCGTTCCTCTGTTAGTATGAAGAATTTGTAAGATTATTCAAAACAGATCTAGATCCAGCTGTAAGGTAGCTGTCTTGCTTACGTCCCAGATTCTTAAAGCTTTCTGCTTAAGATGATGTTTGACTTTAAAATACCTCTGGTGTGCTTTTGCATATGGGGGAGACTCCCAAAAGACTCCCCAGCTACAGGGAACCAGTGAAGAAAATTTTTTTTCTGCCCTCTTTTTTTCTTTTTCTATTTATTTTTGGGTGATTGTTGTTTGCTTTTTGTTTTTCCCCCCTGTAGATCAGCTGAGGCTTTCTGTAGCAGGCAGCTGGCCTGCAGGACCAAATCTGCCCCTTCTACTGTCGAGCTCCAGCACTCTTGTTCTGCTGGTTTCTTTCTCCATAGATTTCCCATCAAAAAGGCTCCATGGGACCTTCTACAGTAGAGAAGAAAAATACTTAAACATTTATTTCAGAGGGATCTAAGGCTACATCCCCTTGTGCAGCTTTGGTAGAGGAGTGGGTTACTTCTTTAAATAAGTAGGTTTTTATTGTTGGAGTTGACACGGTCCTTGTAAGCTGGGTGCCTGTTCGCTGCGGGAGAAACAGCACCTACCTTTGCTGTGTCACCTCCCACAGAGGGTCTGGCCCTTCGTGGGGAACGCTGGGAAGCACCCACTCCTCTTTGGATTGTCTGGTTTTTACAAACAAAAGCAAACTGTCCAAAGAAATGGCAGTATTATTCTTGATGTCTACCCTTCCGTTGTATGTCAGCTCAGAGGTCTTGAAAATAGTAATTAAAAAAAAGAGTTAAGTCTTTTCTGTAGTAGCCTTTAAACTTTTTGCTTTGGGTTCTGCAATCTGGGGTAAAATGTGCCAAAATAGTAGTCCAATGTGCTGCTCTTTTATGAGGTGTTGCTTACGGTAAAAGCTGTTGAGGCTGGTGGGAATGTATCCCTGACTGCAGCCACCTTCAGAGCGGTCCTGAGACGCGTCTTTACAGTCACGTCAGCGAGATGATGCCTTGGCTTGGACTGACTCACGTTCCCTGTCCCAGAAGCAGACACCAAAAGGTGTTTCCCGTTCATGCAGCCTGCGGGAATAGAGGATAAAATGGGACGGGCAGAGCGTTTTGGTCAGTTCCCGTCTCTTTTTAGACTGAGATGACTGGCGAAGGGTGGACAAGCATTTGGGCACACCTTGCCCTCGTTAGGTCTGGTACAGACATGGAGAGTGTAAAGAGAAAGAGCTACTGTATGGCCCAACCACAGCTCAGTAGCTGGAAACAGCTGCCAGCTCACCTCCTCGCACTGGGGCGTCCCTGGAGCAAAGGCAAATGTTACCCAGAGAGGGAGAGTTTATGTGGGGTAGAGATGAAAACTAGTAGTTCGTGCTAGAGAGAGGCAAGTTTGAAGTTGGCCGTGTTTTGTCAGATGTCGTGAAAGGTGACTATGCCTAAAAGTTGGATAATTTCCCCCCTGCTATATGTCTCTTTAAAAACATTCCTTGTTTTTATAAGGAAAACAAGTTTTGGTGTTTTTCTGCTATTGTAAAATGGCATTTCTGCCCACTGCTGACCTGTGGCTTGCTGGACAGGGCTAGGATTCGCCGCCCTCGCCAGGGATGTGTGATGCTGTTCCTGGCTGCAGCCAGTTCTTCTCGATGGCAAATGACACGTTTGTTTCTTTCCTTCTCAAACGTTGCAGTGTTATGCAAGTCAAGTGACCTCGTTTTCCAGCTATGCAATATGAACAACCGTAACACGTGATGAACCAGCTGTACCCCCCCCCTTCCCCTTGAAATGCTTTTCGAATTTGTCTGTCCTTGGCGTGTGGTTTCATGTTTGTATTGTTAATTCTGAGCACCTGAGCCAGATCCTTTAAAGATTGCCTTTTTCTAGGACTGAAAACGTAGCATTAGCGCTAACAAATTTTACTGTAAATATTTTTATAAGACAATTTTAAACAATTTTTTTGGATTGCTTTTTATGGTCGTCAATGACACTTCTGCTAAATTCTGGATCTAATTCTTACACTCTAGTGCAGTTTCTGCTGGCCATGACGTAGGTGTGAATCTGTATGTTTTCTGCACAAGAAATCAAATGTTGTAACGAAGATCTGGGATAGCTCTTAACGTTGATTCTAACATAGTAGAAGAGGACAGCATTGGGCTCAACGTTACGAGATGAATTAAAATCCATTACCTCAGTCACCGGGACGCTCTTAGATGATTAGTTCTTTTACAACAATTTCAGTACTCTGATTTGATTTTCTCGTGCCATGTCTTTGCTTCCCGGTCAGCTTGGTGGACGAGCTGTCTCCCAATGATTTAGTTTCTGGGCTCCTGTGTGAGCGTGGCGCTGCTCGGAGCCAGAGGATGCCGTGAACACAGCAGCGCGCGTGCAAACCCCCCCGCGCTGCCGAAACCGCGGACCTGACGGCGGGAGGTTGTGTAAAAGCTTTACGAACCGAACTCAGGCTACTTCCTCGCAATGCTCCTTGGTGACCAGGAAGGCTTTCCTCGGCTCTCTTCCCTTGTCGGCTCTTCTTGCGGGGGATCCCTCGCCAGGCGGGATCCCGGCCGTGGGTTTCCCAGAGGTGACTCGGCTCTTGCGGAGGAAGCGCCCCCGGGGGGGAGCACGCTGCTGGGTTTGCGAAGCGGGCGAGCGCGTGGAAAGCGGGATAGATTTGCCTCAAGCGAGCTGTTGCTTAAACAAGTTTGAATCGAGTCCATCCTCTCCATTTGTGCCTAATAGATAAATTGGGGGTGATTAAACCCAATTTTCAGTTCATTCAGTTTATCCAAATACTTTTTTTGTACAGATGTGTACAGCACTGTAATTACCATAAATACACTTGGCAGCATTTGCATGACACCACCATGAAAGCTTAATACTGTTCTCTCGTTTGGAGACCAAAATCCTTAATATCCAGCGATGTGTCATGCCTATTCATCAAGCTAACATGATGGTTCAACAGATAAATGCAGCTTCTTTTTAACCTTTGGGATTCGTTACTAATAAAATGTAGTATCGAAGCAGTTGCCCCCTTGGCTGTACATCATGCCCATAAATCACATTCACATAAACATAATCTGTTGCTCAAAGCTACAGTGTTTGGGAGTGTGTTAAGACATTACCGTCTGGAAATGAGTGCATTTACTTTTTTCCTCTGCCCTTAGCTTTGTTTATGGGTTTATAAATTATTTTCCTCTGCAATGACAATAAATAAATGTTGGGAATTTTAATTTGTATATTTTATGTATAAAAAACCCTTTAAGAAAAATGGACGATTGTGAAATAATTTACCTGGGTGTGAAATGCTTTGTTTTTGTAAAACAGACTTTGTTGGTTCAATAGCTGACAGTATAACATAATGAGTTGCTTGACTGTTTAAGCTAATTTTTTTAATTAAGGATTTTTTGCATGAGTGTGAAGGACCAAGGACTTTTCAAAGTAATTCTCTTGACAGCTGTCTTGTCCAGTGTGACGAACGACTCAAGAAACAGTCTTCACTGGCATATTTATATTATAAAAGAAAATCACGTTGTAGTTCCCCATCCTTTAATTTGAATAAAAACTGGACTAATGAAACTCTTCTGGGTGTGTTTTGATTTCAGTGGCTTCTGACAGCGAGGAACAATCTCATGACTCCACGTGGCTTTTTTTTTCCTCTTTAATTCCAGCAAATGTAACCCTGGGTTTACTTTGTGGTGTGTGGCGTGGGGCGGTGGTACTCACACGTGCTGATGCTGGAGGAGCTGCTGCCCTGACGCCTGGCTCTGAGGCTCTCCTGGGGTCTGTGCTGCTCCTTTTCCAAGGAAAGTTTAAGGCCATTTTGATACTGGGTTGCAGGAGAAGAGCATTTCTCTTGGGGGTGGGAAAGCCCTTGGTTAGGGGCATTGATGGCAGAAGGCGTAACTTTTTAGTGAATGCGGCTGGAAGCTGGAAAACATGAAATAGGAGAGTTTACCCCCGTGGGCTCAATAGTTCTTAATAACACCATCAAGTAACGTGTTTCCTACGCTGCCGGAGAGATCAACACATTTAACAGGTAGCACAACTCATTTTGTCTTAAGCTTACGATACGTCTCACTGAGCTCTCTGCCTTCCCAGAAGTGCTCCTCGTGCCTCATCTGTTAGCAACGGTGTGTGATGTCAAATTTACCATGTGGGATCCTGAAATTTAATTACATGATGAACAGGTAATGACAGATTGTGGGTTGCTCTGTGCAGCTGGGGGACTTGGCAACTATTCCTTATTTTATTTCAAAATTACTTGTCTCCTGCACGGTTGGCCCCTTTTTTGTTCGTGTTTAAATTGATAAATCTATAAATCTATGAAGCTGCAGCTAAAGAAAATCCTGTGCAATACAGGAAGGAATCTCACTACCTTGATTTTGCTGCTGGAATTTTTTTTGTTATTATTGGTATATCTTTTTGCATCCTGCATTTTAACCTTTTGGCATGTGTTGCACCCTGGATTTCCCCCTTGGCGTGGCAAGGACCATCCAGCAGCAGCTCCCACCTCGTCTCATCCACTCAAAAGGGCAAGTGCTTTGGCAGCAAGGAAAGGAATAGGAAAGAAATCTGGGGGAAAGTCACCCAAGCGGGGTCGTATGGCGGAGCAGCTCTGGTCCCTGACACTTGCTGCGTTTCCCCCTAAACGCTCCCTCTAATAGGCAAATTGACCCCTTGAACTTAGATTGGATATTAGGAAAAACTTCTTTACCGAAAGGGTTATCAAGCATTGGAACAGGCTGCCCAGGGAGGTGGTGGAATCGCCGTCCCTGGAGGTATTTAAAAGCCGGGCAGACGTGGTGTTGAGGGACATGGTTTAGGGGTGGTTTTGGCAGTGTAGGTTATGGTTGCACTCGATGATGTTGAAGGTCTCTTCCAACCCAAGTGATTCTATGATTCTATTCTATAACTCCTCGGAGACGATGCTCATTCCCGTGGTTCCCCCGTGAACTCCCTGGCACCCACGTGTTTCTCGGGCTGGGTTCCCCAGTCTGGGTTGCTGTTGGCAAGCTCAGAAAAACAATCTGGCAACCTCTCCCCTTCCAGCTGCTGGGCAGCAGGCGTTTTGAAATAACCCAGGATGAGATACGCTTCTGCTGCAACGGCGAAACTGTATAATTTGGTGAGTCTTCCGGAAACGGAATCGAAGGTAGGGCAGGAAACAACCTCAGCTATAGAAATTGCAAACATCTGTTAAAAGTTGCACCTATTTACCTGTAGACACAAATGAATAAATATGGCCAAAGAGGGTTTCTGTGCATCCCTGTGGCCTGAACTGCAGTGGGAATTCTGCGCAGGATCTCCTTTTTTCCAAGCAATGGCGATGCGGCCTAGAGAAGGGACATGGATGTGGTGGCTTCAGAAGGCTGAGAGAGTTGGGATTGTTTAGCCTGGAGAAGAGAAGTCTGAGGGGAGACCTTCTCACTCTCTACAACTCCCTGAAAGGAGGTTATAGCCAGGTGGGGTCAATCTCTTCTCCCAAGGAACAAGCAACAGGACAAGAGGAAATGGCCTCAAGTTGTGCCAGGGGAGGTTTAGGTTGGATATCAGGAAAAACTTCTTTACCAAAAGGGTTATCAGGCATTGGAACAGGCTGCCCAGGGAGGTGGTGGAATCGCCGTCCCTGGAGGTATTTAAAAGCCGGGCAGACGTGGTGCTGAGGGACATGGGTTAGGGGGGGTTTTGGCATAGGTTTATGGTTGGACTTAATGATCTTGAAGGTCTCTTCCAACTCAAGTGATTCCATGATTCTATGAAATTGCTTCTTCTCTGGCTGGCAGCTTGTTCTTCAGCTGTGCTGATGGTGCTGGGTGATGGCAAAGAATAATTGCAACTAAAAAAAAACCAAATAAAATCTGTTGGATGCTCGTGTAAAGGAATAGCCTGCAGGAGGCACAGGACCACTACAGAAACGTTGCCATGAACCACACGAGTTCCTAGAGCATCCCGCAGTTGCTCAGTGACTAATGATATTGCTTCATATAATGTTATTCTGTAAACAAGCACAAAATCACTTAACTACTTAGTGACACAAAATATTCTAAGAAATTTGCCAAAGTGATTAATGTTAATGTTCTTGTTCAGCAAATTGAATGAGATTTAATTGGCACAGCTGCTGAAGCTCAATACATCTGATCTGGCCCCGATTTACAAACTATATTATCGTGAGCCGCCTTCTCTTTCTTTCGCTGTGAACCTCCACAGCCTCTGCTAAGCATATTGCTCGGTGAATTACAGGTCTTAAAATGTTAGAGTCTCTTTTTTCCACCAGTAAAACTTCTAAAGGGGCCCTTTAAAGGATGTACACTGCCTGTCTCAAAGGATCTGTTCTTCTTCTCTAAAGCATAAAAGGTTTAAACATTGTTTTTGTATGTCCTGCTTATACTTCTTTACATTATACACTTTCTACAATGTTATCTCACCCAACGGTGAGTTTGTCCCACTGGACAAATGCTGAAGTGTTAATTTCAATCATGTGCCAGAAGTCAGAGTTGTGTTGAGACAGAAATGAATCCTAAGACTTTGTTTGATGTTTATTAAGGATTTTTAAGCACAAACAATTTCTGCTGGTGAGCCCCAGCTGCCAAACCTGTGCAGGCAGCATCACAAACATTGCACTTGCTCACAAGATGATTTTAACTGCATTACAACATAGTATACATGTTGGCTGCTGCTTGCCTTTTTTTACCCTTCTGCCCTGCATTTTGTCCCACCCAACCCAGCTTTCCCGAACCTACCTAAAGAAATTAGTGGGCTCCATTTTTCTGCCAGAGGGGCAGGGAAAGTCACACGGATCTGAAACACACAGACAGAAAGCTTTGTTTTACTTCATGCTTTACTCACAACCAAATCTCTTCCTGGTGCCCCATCCCGCCCCCCTGCAACTTTCCTGCCCGGAACATTTTGCCTGCTGGATGTATTGTAAAATAACCCACAGCTTTGGTGCGAATGGCACGAAGCTTCCAGCTTTGCAGGATTCCTGCACTTGGCAAAGTCACCTTGTCCCTGTGTCGGGGGAGCGCAGCAAGCTACCCTCCCAGCTGGAGCTACGGGCACCTGAGCCAAATTAGAGCTCAGGTCTTAATGACTGGGAAACATTGCATGCAGCCCCTCCTCCTCCTCGCCTGGAACCCTTGCCACCTTATTCTGGGGTTTGGGTTTGGTTTTTTTTTCCATGACAGAATTTTCTCTGATGGAAACTGTGATATTTATAGAGCTACAATCTTCCAGACAGCTCTAATTTAATTTATTATGTGAAGTTATGTAATCGCTTGTGCTTTAATGTGTTGCTGTTGCATCCCAGGGCACACGTCTTGTGCCAGAGGGTTGGAGCTTTGCCCCGGTGCCCAGAAATCCCCGAGGCAGCTGCACAGACCTGCAGTGCTGACAGACCTCAGTTAGTGGGTGGAAAAAAATGCCGTTGATAAGTTGCAGCTAATTTGTGGACTAATGGAAAACAGCCTGGGACACTTAATTTGTGGTTACCTAGAAAGGTGACCATGATAAAATCATTCCAGGAGTGTTAGATTTTGTCTAAACTGACTTTCCAAGTTCAGACTAGCTTTGAGGGTTTAAATGGCTGGGGGGTCTTACACTAAATGACTTTCTAAGATTTTAGAATCATAGAATCACCAGGGTTGGAAGGGACCTCTGGAGATCAGCTAGTCCAACCCCTGGGGGCTGCCAGGACAGGGTGACCCAGAGCAGGTTGCACAGGATGGCGTCCAGGCGGGTTGGGAATGTCTCCAGAGTCGGAGACTCCCCCACCTCTCTGGGCAGCCTGTGCCAGGGCTCTGCCAAAGGAAAGAAGTTCCTCCTCATGTTGAGATGGAACTTCCTATATTTGAGTTTATACCCATTGCCCCTTGTCCTGTCACTGGGTACCACTGAAAAAAGACTGGGCCCCTCCTCCTGGCCCCCTCCATTTAACTATTTGTAATCATTGATGAGATCCCCCCTCAGTCTTCTCTTCTCCAGATTAAAAAGACCCAAATCCCTCAGCCTTTCCTCATAAGAAAGATGTTCCAGTCCCCTAATCATCTTCCAAGATTGGGAATAGTTTGTCTAACTTATCTAACAAGAAATGAAACCATTAATTTTATATTCTTAGTTAAACCCAGTGTTTATTAATATACAGATTGACACAAATTCGAAGAACAAAAGATCACATCATCGCTGTGAAACAAGTCATTCAGCACAAGGTGAAAACTGAGGCTTGGAGCATTGGTAATTTAACTGTTAGAATGGCTACGGCTATGGTTGATCCTGGTGGGTATTGGGAATAAGCAGGGATGGTACTTGCTTTGTTAGGGAGCTACCTTAAAAAAAAAAAAAAAAGTAAAAAAAAGTGGGAAACCAGGTGAAGTGAATTACTTAAACCAGGAACACCTGCTTGATGACTTAAGCCTTAATTGTGATCAGTTGCTTCAAGCCGCAGGTGGTGAGCTCTTCACTTGCACTTCTCCACTCCTTCTCTGGCCACTCTGTGTGAGGGAAGTTCAGTTGTTTTTCTGGATTTTCTTATGCTGCTCCTTTGCAAGAAATGCCTTGTACTCTTTGTGAGTCCCAGACAACTTGTCCCACTTCCTGAAGGCAAGAAACCAGTTCCTGTGAAAGTTGCTGTTGTGGAAGTTACGGGAAGTGGTGTTGGCTGTGAAGAGGATGTACCGGAGCGGGTTCCAAGGGACATCGTACCCCCTGCGGCTGGAGGAGAGGGCACGTTAAGTGAGGAAGGAGCCTCAAGAGAAATGGTGTGTACAAAAGGGGTGGAAGCTCTTAGCACTGAGTTATGGGTGTTGCATGGGTAGTTTGTTGCCTGGCTAGAGATGGATGGAAGCCCGGCTTGCCGCAAGTGAGTGTAGCGTCAGGCATTTGCAGGTGGTGTTTGTGGAATGTCATGATGAAGCCTTGTGCTTTCTCTCTACTTCCCTAATAACTTATGCTGGAAGAAGAAAATATGCTGGGATCCCTCCCTTATGTGTAGAGGATGTTTTTCTGCGAGGAGGTGATGCATTGAGGATACTGCATCACAGACTTTCTCTTGGCTTAGCCTCTCCTTGGAGCTGGATATTTTCCTAAACGGCTATTTTACATTTAACTCGTTCCAGTGTTTAACACACTTGTTTATGGCAAAAATATTGCGGCCTCCGGTGCTGAAGGAAGGCACGTAGGACTCCATGCTGTAACCTTGCTGGAGATGGGATGCACGGAGGCACTGGCTGTAGCTGAGGGGCTCCAGCTCTTCTGCAGGTGGGAGCTGGGATTCTGGCTCCCCTCGGCTGTCCCGGTGTGGGTGATGTATGGGTGCTGTAGCAGCCTGTTTGCTGAGACAGGGTTTCTCAGTGGTATGCGATCCTGAATGATACATCAAGTGATTCTGCTCTCCTGGTTCATTTCCAGGATGCTATTTATTATTACTTCTTTTTTTTTTTTCTTCTTTCTTTCTGTTTTTCCCTGCTTCAGCACTTTCACTTTGTCCCCTGTGTGCGCACAGTGTCAATGATAACCAGCTCTGCAGCTGGGGAGCACGTTGTGGCTCCAACGGGGTGTCCGGCAGGCTGGTGACAGGGGGGGATTCGGGGGTGATGTCCTTGTTCACAGACCCCTGAGCTACAGCAGCAGCTGAGAACGCAAGTGTCAGCCTACGAGGTGGTGTAGAAAAAGGTGGAGGTTGGGAAGCACAGCTGGGAACAAAGATCCTGTCTTTGCAGGAGGATAGACAGGGATTTATCAGGTTGCCATTTGTGCGGGGAGAAGAGGGGAGGTAATTCCCATCTGGGTTGTGAAAAATGCTTTTTACCTCAAGTAAAGCTTCATTTTCATTTTTTTTTTTTTTTCCTAGGCTGGAGGTGGCATTGAGCTTTAAAAGTTAAAAAAGCATGTAGATATACTTAACTGGCCCAGCAAGCAAGCCTTAAACCCTCATCAGTTAGGAGACCTTAACTTGGGAAAGGGAAACTTTATGGTGTTTTTAGTGCTCTGTGCAAAAGGAAGACGTTTCAGTTAATTCCTAAATCAAAGGAGAAGGCACAAGGCAAGAATCTGATGTTAATAAAGGACAAAATACTTCCCTGCCCCCTCCCCTGTAAGAAGTGCAGGGTCAAATGAGTACTTCAAAGTTTGCCAGTCTGGCAGATCTTTCTGTTATTGACCTGTGTGTATCCATAGCTTTCAGCAGAAGTGCTGTGAACCAAACCCACGCCGTGAATAAGTGTTTGCAGAAAACGTTTGGTAGTTGTTGATGTGGCCAACAATTATTTCAGAAAAATGGAATTGGGCAGTTCTAAAAACGTGCGATATAAATCTATCAGCTTCCTCCTGACCCAAGTAGCAGAAACAAAGGATTCCCTTCTGCCGCAGTTGGGGCTTATCTAGTGGTAATTTGGGGTTTACTAGGTGTGTGGCTGGAGATATTAGATATAATCAGGCAGCTTTCCCGTGAGCTTCTCTGTGTGCTTTCATTGTAATGCCTATGTCTCTTGTCTAGTTAACTTGGCAGTTTCTTGTGCGTGCAGCAATTTGGGCCAAGGCAGGGTGAATGTCTGTTTTCTCTGGTGCTGCCAGGGTGCAATCAGCCCCAGCCTGCGGGAGCAATCCCTCCAGCAAAACCTCTTGGAATCGGTGGCAGGGAGTGGGAAGCGTGTGAGCGACTCGGTGGGTTTTGGCGTTAGGATGTGCCGTACAGAGCGCTGGGCTCTGGGGGTCAGCACAGCCAAATAAATGAACTCAAGCTGGGCTAACGTGAGCCATTTGCAATGCAGGGCTCTTCCTGAAAATACTATTTGGTGGGAGGGAAAAAAAAAAAAAGAAAATTTCTTCTTCTCAAGCAGTGCAACTTCATAATGCAGGGACCTGTGCTGTATTTTGCATATAGACTGGGATGAAAAGTGCTGCAATACAAATCTTTCCTCTTCTGTTTTCCAGCTTCATTGTATCCAAGCCCCTCATTTGATGACATGTGTTTAAAAATAACTTGTGGATAAGAAGCAGGAGTTTTTAAGGGGTGTGTTTTAAGCCACCTAGTTTGTCACCTTTTCTAGTGTGAGGTGCACGAAGGGGCGGGGAGCTGAGCCGCAGCTGATGGGAAGGGGGGAGCCTTTAAATTGGTCTTAGGGGCTAAACCTGTGTTTTGTGGGGTGGTAGCCTTAATTAGACTAATATTGACTACGTATGGGCTTTTAGGGATGACATTTACCCCACTTCAGAGTTCGATTCTCTGCTAATTGTTATCCCCAAAATATCAGAGGTTGTAATACAAGTGTTGTGACTCCTGTATACATGTTGAAAAAGCTGGTAAACCCAAAGCTGTTGTATTTCCATTGGGGGAGAGGGTCTATTCGTAACGTCCGTGGGACTCTTTAGCCGTTAACATCTGAAGCTCGAAGAGCAGCGTGTGAAGCAGGGCCCTACGGCTCTGCAACTTGAGGGTTCATCGATGGTATTCCATGTGCACTAGCTCTGCCGTTCTGAAACAGGGCTAAATGTTTTTGCCTTTCTTGTTTGTGTGTGTTGGGGTGTTTTTTTTTTTTGTTTGTTTGTTTGGTTTTTTTTTTTAGGAGAGCTTGCCTAGTTTAGTATCTCACTGAAGACCAGTAGCAGAGTTTGGTTTGAATCGGAGCTTTGAATTTCAGACCTCTAACTTTGGGAGAGTTTAAATCCGAATTTTCCACTTGCGATATTCCTGTAGCGCTGGGGGCCAGACATGGTTCTAAGGTTCAGGTGCTGACACTGGTGGGTGCCCATATCCAGATTACACATCGTGGCTCTTTCTTAGTTACAATTGTAGACTAATTAACACCACACTATGTGACTCAATAAGAAATTTTTTAAGGGTAAAAGTAATACAGGCTTTCAGGCATGTATGAAAAATCTCTGTTCTTCATGTTCCCATCCCCAAATGCCAATTAGCTCCTGGGCTGTGCTGTAATAGTCCTCACCCTTCCCACAAAAACTAAAATCAAAGTCATTCCTTGCTGATGGCGGGGGGGGNGGGGGGGGGGGGGGGGGGAGAGGGAAGCTGAGCCTGTCTCTCTAGGGGTATTCCAAGGAGGCCTGGGAGAAATCTGGCCTTTTGCCTCTTGTCTGTGGGACCAAATCCTGCCCAAGCTTGTGCTGTTCCTTGGGGTGCAGGTGACAAGGACGTGCAGCACTCAGCAGCAGCAGTGGGTGATCTGTCACACACAGGGCTGGAACAGCATGTCGGCACCCACACAGTGAAGTGGGAACGAGCCTGTCTGGAAATAAGCTTGGAAGGAAGCGTTGTGATGTAAAAGTGGTCAGATCTTGCCCCCACCATGTCACTGTGCAGAAGCTGGTGCTGAGGCAAGGAAGTGCCACCTGGGTGGTAAATGAGAAGTTAGGGGTAAGGACTGGATCCTCCAGCCAAGTAGTTTATCCACACAAAATTGTACTGTGCATATAGCTAGTGTGTGTATATCTATACGTTAAAAAAACATTATTATATATATAGAATACATGTAAAAATAGTTTGCTTTTCTAGATAGGACTCTTCTTTGTCAAAATGCACTGGGAAGGCTGAGGAAAGGGAACGTGAAGCATTGTAACTGGTGAAACTGGTCTTTGCACCAGGGCATGATGACTACCTGCCTGACCAAAATGACTTTCCAAACTCTTTCCAGCAGTTTGCTGCCCCACAGAGCTGTATTACTTCAGAGTTTAGCAGATGAGATCTTCATTCATGGGGGGCGGTTCTCAGTTGTCTGGGTGTGAGGTTTTGGCTACAGTATTGCTACAAGACCTTCTTGAAATTTGCTTTTATTCAGTAGAAATTGAAGTTTGCCCCACCAGCACTGCCCAAAAGTCTTGTTAGAAAGAAAAGGCATGCTGTGCTTGAAGTGCTTGGTTCAAAAATCAAACTGAAGGAAACTGCCTTTTGGAAGAAGTGAGCGCTTTGGAGATCCTATTAGAGGAAGAGTGAGATGGAAGCTCTCCAGCTTCTGAGTTCTGGGATTCAAATCTAATAAGATTTAAGTCTCAATGACATTACCAAAAAGCTGCTCAGTTGTGTGAGTAGCACTTAGAAATTTCTGGAGGTCAAAGAGTGTGAATTTGTTGAGCATGTACAGGTGGTTACAGGGCAAATAATTACTCTTGGTTGAAATTAGAGCCCCTAATTTGTTTCAGTCTGCCTCCTGACTTGACTGCTTTTTTTTTTTTTTCCAAATACAAACTCAACAAATAAGGCCCAAGAGGTTATTAGCATCTCACTTCTTGATCATAATGCAGAAGCAGGCATTGCCTAGGAAAGGACTGATTGCCTGTGCTGTCACTGGCTTGTTGATGAACCAGAAAAGCTTCTATTAGTTTATGGAGATGAGATTTGGACTTACACAAAAGCTTGACACCATGCCATGTTTTTAATTAGTTTTTTTGAAAAGATACATGAGATGAGACATGCATACACCGCTGGTTCTTAATGTGGCTGCTAAAGAGAAGGCCTTTGGTTCTGAAATCCGTATCTTTTGCAGTTAACTCATTGTATAATTGCCATTTAAACAAATCGGGGCCAGATTCCTCTAATTTTGCTTTCCCTAGAAAATGTTTTTCTTCTTCAGTTGGCCTGTTGCTTTTAATGAGAGATTGTCTGGATTTGATCCTACATAAATGTAAAAGCAACAGGCAAAATCAAGATCTGATACTTGATAAATTTTACTGTTGCACAGTTTTAGAACTAAATGAGCTCTTTCAATTAAATATTTTTCCTTGGCGCTTTTTACCATATGAAGCTACAATGAATTCCCAAAATCTCACGATTTATGGATGGCATGATTAGTGGAACCTGGTCTCATTTCAGCTTCGTGAGGGAATTGCCAACTCTTTGAGGCCCTTTTTTCTTTTGTGGAAGGCAAGCAGCTTTACAGAGGCAAGTCAATATGAAAAAAAGAAAAAGTAACAACTTGTTGTGTTGTCTCGTCACCATAAAATATCCCCTAAACTGTTGAGGGAATTTCAGTTTTGGATTTTGACAGATGACAACCTGTTTTGTAACCTTTGGTAAATCCAGCTTTAATTAACTGACATTTTAATGGTCTCGAAGTGGTCACTGGCTTCAGTATAACTGAATTTAATTTCTCGGGTGTGATTCTGAGCACATGAAGTCAGTAGCCGAACTCGGTTCGCATCCCTGAGCTGGTCCGAAGCCCAGGTAAAGGCAATGTAAAGACAGCAGGAGGTTTCACAACCTCTCCATGCCACTGCAAGTTTGTAAACAACTGAGGACTTAGGGGGTTATGTTTTTTTTTTTAAAGAAAAAACAACTTCCCTGGAGGAGTCATGCCTGGTTTAGGATGGTGCCTGGAGGGGTGCCTGGCTGAGGACTCCCACAGGCATCAGGACAGCTCCCTTCTCCCCAACTCAGCTTAATATCAGCCCCAACCAGCTGTGAGAAACCTCCAAAACACACCTAGAAAGTACTGGTTTGCAACCTTGCAAGTGTTTGAAGTTGGTTTTCTAAAGGGCTGTAGAGGGGAAAAACACCATAGCCCCAGTGCTGAGGCATCTCTGAATCCTTGCTCTGGCAAGAGGAGCCGTTTTCTGCAGAAATAAATGTTATTCGAATAATCTTATTGTCTAAAACAGGTATTATAAACTTAAAATAGTAACTCTAAATTTCTGTCTTGTTAAATATGTCTCGGATTCTGCTTTCGGTGCTGTATCTGGGCCCCAACCCTGGAAGACAGGCCAGAGAAATACTTCACCTGCTCTTCTAATGCAAGTCATATTTGTCCTCTTGAATAAAGCTGTCTGTAGCTTAAAAGTACACAAGAGATGTGCAGAGTGTAAGCTGTACAAATGTTAGCACTTGAGTTCGAAGGCCTCTATTAAATTGGCCCGCATATATTTGCATGTGTATTTACTTAATTCCTCCCTTTTACCAAATACATCCAGCATGTCAGGGGACTGTTTCTCTGGTTTACTTGCTGGCAGGTTGGCTGTATCGCTCCTCGCCTACCAGTGGCGTTGCATCAATCTCTACATGTTGCCATAGATGCTAAGAAGCTAAAATACTGCTTTATAACCGAAAGTTTAATTTAGTGGTTTAGAAATAAATCCCTGTGCTTGATAGCTTAGCTGTCCTGATGGCTGTGCCTCTAGCTGGAACATATACAGCTCTTTTTATAAGCTGTATAGTTGTTCTCCTTAATGGTCAAAGAGCACAGAAATGACACATGAACTGGCTTGATAATATATTGTGTCCATATAGTACCCTTTTGTTCTGATGGTGCTGTAAGAAAGCTTTTATAAGCTGATACAGAGGTAAGTTTAGACTATTCATTTTTACCTGTCTGCCCCTTACAGTTCTTGAAGGGCACATTTAGGGTCTGGAAGGGTTTGACCCATGTTAGGGGAATCTTGTCAAAACCCCCGCTCTGCAAGCAGGTACTAATCAACACGTTTTAAAGATAAATGGTGTGACATCCCATTTACTCTCTCATAGCTATAACAAAAAAATAACTTGATGAGCTTACCCTGGGAGGCTTGGAAAGACTATGCCAACCTTGATGTGATGGCTTTGCTGTGTCTGGATTCATCACCCGTGTCACTTGGAGACAGTTTCTCCCAAGCTAGTAACCTCGATGGCTGGTTTCCATCCTTCGCTTCCCTGCTGTGTGACTGACTGATCTCTCGGCCTCCTTCCAAAGGGGTTTGTTTAAAAAACCACCACCCAGTAATAATGGAATTGGAATATAGAGGAGTTGTGTACAACCTGGTAGTGTAAGGCACAGCCAAGAACAACTACAGAGTAAAAAAAACCACAAGTCTGCTTACACAGCCCTAGCTTATAGGAGGATTAGCAAACTCAGCTGCTGACAGGTAGTGATTCAGCGAGCAAAATTCTTACCCCAGGGGCCAAGTGCCCTCTCTGGCAGCAGATCCTGGCTCCTCTGGCCGTGCAGGTGGAAGGAGGATGCTCACCCAGCCATGCTCTGGCAAAGTCCCTTCAGGGTCCACCTCAAGGCTGTTCACTATGCTCAGCGTGTGCTGAAATTACAATTAAATAATTAAGTACTGATATTTTTTAATTTAACTATTACCTTAGTGCACCAAGGATTTAAAGGAAAAATTAACTTCTTGATCCTCTTGGTGTAATATTACTTCTACAAACTCTTCACCGGAGAATGGGTAATCTTGCCAATATTCTGAATATTGCTAAATGTTGCCTTTAACCATGCACTGCTTTAGCACACAGAGGATGAAATTAATGAATCTGATGATAATGAAGGTATAACTGAACAAGATGAGCGTTATGCCTAGAGGCTAATCATCAAGTAATTCAAGTGAGGCTGCAATTATAAGATTAAGATTTGTGTGATAACATTGTTTACCTTTATATAAACCAAAATCCAATACTTAATAAAGCACCAACAAATTAAGTTAGAGGAGACAAAAATATTAAGAGATTCCCCCCCCCCCCCCTTATCTTTCACAAAGCAGGTAGATGTAGTTTGCTGTATTTGTTGTTCAGAAAAACCTGGCATTTCTGCAACCTGAAACACAGAAGAAAATTTGCTTGAGACTCTTGGGAAAGGTGGGGGATCTCTCCGATGCAACGGTTTTTTTTGGTTGTCTCATCCCTTGAGCAGCGTATGGCAGGCAGCCATGGTGGAGAGCCCAGCCAGGAGCCACTGGCTCCTAGTCCTTAGCTATGTGTGAATTTTGGTAAAGCCAGAAGGGTTTCCACTGATGGCCAGTTAACTCCAGTGCTCCGGAGTGAAGTGCTGCAAACGCTGTCCCGCTTTCCGTATTCTCTGCTTGTATCCAGGAGCTTCATTAAGAAGCAGGACTTGGAAATGAAGAAACTTTCTCTCTGTCACTGTCATTCATCTGACGTGCTTCCAAGAGGAGACTCCTATTCCTGGTGTTACTCAGCTTTTGCTGGTTGATAGGCAAATGGCTCAACTGGCCTGTACTGGGGCAGTAAAATACAACTTGTGGCAAGTGAGAGGTAAATCCAGAGGATTTTGAAGACTGGAGGAGATTCCTGAGATCAACAGATCCCGCATTCTCAAGCTCTTCCTTGGTAGCTCCCCTGTTAGAAAGACATGGATAAAACAGCAAATCCCTGGCTCCTGCTCCTCCGGGCTGGGCTCGATGCTGTTCCCCTCTCCAGCCCTGCCAGCAAGGTGCTGGGAGTGCCCTCGCTGCCCAGAGAGGGTCAGGGAGCTCTGGCCACTCAGCCCTGGGTGAGGGGTGGGTGCCCTTCTGCTGGTGGCCGTGCCACTGGTGCTGCAGTGACGCTCAGGGTGATGCTCTGAACTCGGGTACCTGCTGCTGGAGCTGAGGAGAGTGAGGGTACGGGCGGGAGGGATGCAAGTCACCCCTGGGGGGGTTGAGGAGATGTAGTTCTGAGTTAAGGGCATCCACAGAGGCTTTAGAGTGGATGGTGAGCAGGGCCATCTTACAAGACAGAGGTCTGATGTACTTGAGGAACAAGTGTTTCATAAGCTGGGGCGTGTAACTGGTGGCTGATGGAGCAATAGGTAATCGCACACAATAGAGGAAGGGGTTTGGCAAGGGAGCTGGATCTATGTGAGCTTCTCCCGGTCGTTCTGTCTGCCAGAACATGTTTGCAGCAGATCATCCAAAATATGCCAGGTGCTGTGAGGCTTCACACCACTAGTCACCCTGGGGAAGGGGACAGGGAGGATGGGGGGAGAGAGCTGGAGGGACCAGCTCGTTTTGCCTGCAGGTGGAGGACGCTCACACGTTGCAGGGGAGGAGGGAAGACCAGAATTCTATGAAATGGGTGAGGTTGCTACATTGGAAACAAAATTGGAAAAAAAGGCGAGTGAAACATCTCCAGGTGACAGAAAGGAGGAAAAAGAGAGATGCACAGAGTGGTGCGAGGGATACGCTGGCTTTCTCTGAAAGAAATCAAAGGCAGGGCAAGAGCGGAGGTGTCTGAAAGTAATGAGTTTGGGAGCAAAAGAGTCAGCAAAAGAGAATAGATTGAGTCGTTTAACATAAAGATGGGGGTGCTGGAAGCAGCTACCTGGGTGTGGGCTGTCCCTGGCAGCAGCGTGGAGGCAGGTTTGGTACCTCGGGTATGAAGGAGGAAGAAATCTGCATGCAGTTTCTATTTCTAAAAGCTCACACTTCAGCTAATTTCACAGTGCTGGAAGAACCATTTAGAGTTTAGTAGAAATAGAGTTTTGAAGGCTGGGATTCTGGAGGAGAGACGTAGGTTTGGAATATAGTCAGCGTTTGTGTGACACTGAGTTAGTCAAGGATTATTTGGGCTATTAAAGGAAACTGAAACCGTCAGGAGAGTGAGGTTTTTTTCCACCACAAGATGGCATCAATTATGCAGTGAAGGAAGGAAAGATTGCAAAGGGCCTCAGATTGGAGACGAGAGTGGATTTAAAATAAAACCAACATTTTAAAATTAATAGCAGACTGGTACAAAACAAGCATTTGTCACACCAGCATCTCTCAGAAAATTGTATTATCTAAGAGCTTATTTTGGATGCACAAAATGAAATTACCACTCATCAGATTAGCCAGTGCGGCTGCTGATTTTGCTACTACTGGCACGGACAAAATTTTGCTTGCAAATGTTTTTCTGCTGGTCGTGCATACCAGATCTAAGTGGGATTATGTTCCCTCATAGGCCTCCTAAAGCCTATCAGTTGTTCGCTGTAAGCTAACAATATTTACCCTTTTCTAATACTCATCTAATATGTTCCTGAAGGTCTTTATTGCAGTTTGTTTTATGGAAGTCCTCATTTAAATGCTTGATGTTTCNCCTTTTGCCTCTGTGTGGCCTCATAAAGTTTGTTTAAAGTAAAAATCTGCCTAAATACTCGTGCTGCCTCATGAATCTCTGTGAATAATGACAAGCTGGCCTGAGATTTATATTAATTCAAATAATTTTGTAGTTACTTTTACAAATCCAGTACTGATTTACTAGTAGTCTCAGAATACCTTGGTACTTCTTGTCCTTCTCTTTTCAGACATATCAGAGTTGTGGGTTTTTGGTTGATTTTCTTTTTATTTAAGAATGATTTCTAAGATCCTGTTTCATATGCTATATTTGTGGTATTTTCTAAGAGGAGGAAGAGGCTCTTTACATTATTCCAGTATGGCTACGCTCCTATACAAAGAGCTAAAAAAAACTCGTTCCTCTTTCTCTTAATGATTTATATCTCTCTTTTTTTGCTGATTTGGTTTTAAAAGCAGTGGTTATCAAAATGCCACGCTAGAGGCTGTAACTTATGGTGTCACAAGATTATGGTGAGGCAATTTGAGATTTAGCAGGTGCAAACCATAGGTTCTCCTTTGTTGTGTTTTACAACTTAGAGCTGCCAAAGGCTTATTTCTTTCAACTGTTTGGCGTGTTGCTTCGGCTTTCGTAGGACTCGCGGAATTCATGTTTTGTTTTCTTGTTTTTGGAGAAAGTCACGGGCTTTAATATCTTTCCTGTGTGCTTGTAGAAGAATGGGAGGAAAAGGTAGTGAATTATCTTAGCAGCCCTTACAGTCTAACCAGCCAGCGTGTATGGCCCAAGTGATGTGTAAAGCTGCCATTCAGTTGCACAATAACATGCACGCTCTTTTGTTCCTCTTGCAGCTATCAATTTATTTCTGAAGCATAAAGTGCTTCTGTAAGTGGTATTATAACAATGATGGTTGTGCTTGATCTTGTGTGTACTTCACACGTGGAAACTCCACTGAAGTCTATGGGTATTTGAGCTAGAGGGGTTCCCAGCCTGGCCTGCGATTGCTATTTATGACAACATTCAGTCCCTTAAAATACAAAACCAAAAGGTGCTGCTTGACTTGATACATCTTTTCAGCATGGCTGGTACTGGAGAGTTGAACAAGATTAGACTGACACAGAGATGAAGAAGAGATTTTTCAAAAAGTAGCCACTCTCTGCAGCAGTTGTACCCTGACTCCTCAATTAATTTTAGCTAGATGGTCTCTGACAAAATTTCCAGATCAGCACTTCAAAACAACCAGGAGGTGGTTGCTTCCACAGAGCAGCTCCAATGGGGAGGAGGTAATTGCATTTGCACTGTGAGAACCACTCCAGTGCTGAGGCACTGGGGGGATTTCATGCTATTCTCTCAATATTTCAACTCTTTGCCAGTTTGCACTAAAAGTCGAGGGAACACCACAGCAGTGACCATGTCTGTGCCTTGGAAACTGCCTGCAGTCACCTGTGCCCTTTCCCCACCAGGGTTTGCTCATCTGTGCCACGACAGACATCACCGAGCAAAGGTGTCATCCGCGTTTCTCTGCGGTCAGCTGTGTGCATCACTTATTCCTGGTTATCCTAGATCATTCCCAAGTATTCTTAGCTTTGCTTCTTAACCTGGCAGGGCAGGACTGTGCCATAATGTGGAAAACCAGGTTGTTCTAACCCAGACTTACCTCTCGGCACAATGTGGCTGGGGTGTTATTGCCTGTTTTTCTGCAGAATTTGAGGGGGGATAACAGTTGTAGTGGGGCTTTGTTAATCTGCAGTTGTAAATTCCCAGTGAACCCTCCTGCATTTCAGTATGCTGGTGAGCAACGTTTTCTTGAGAGAAGAAAATGTTCATTTCTGGTGTCTTTTACACCAGAAACCTTCCTTCCTGCAAGAAATGTTTCTCTTAATTTTTTTAAATGCTTCAGGAGGTAGGTTCAGTCTTTTGATCTCAGAAATGTTTGACGACTCATGTTACCAGCCTTTTGTTTGAAATGTGCTGGAAATAGTCCTGGTATTTTGCTTTCGATTCTACCTTCCTTTCATAGTCCATTTTAACTTAATCATGTAGATGTAACGTATCATTATACAATTTTCCCTCTACATGTCCACTTAATGGCTTTTTACCCTTCTTAGTTCAAGGCGCTTTTTAATCAATCCTTCATCAATTTATTTTAAACATTTCTTTCCTCTACTTTTTTTTTTTTTTTTAGGAAAGGAGATAAGAAAATAAAAAGGCAAACGATATAATTGCAAACTTGGTTCTTTTGGCATCAAAGCTTTGGAGTCTTTGACAGAAAACCCGCAGGACTCCAGAGCCTGGCGTATGACAGCAGCGCCTCCAGCAGCTCTGCGCATTTGCATTCACGGCTGTATAATAACTGTTTTAGAAACAGTTTGGGGGAGATTTTGCTTTATTTTTCACAGGAGTACTGCGCTGCCCTTGGAGAGCTCTTGCCCAACCTTGTGTTCCATGGAATGACGACTCACTTGAGTTTTAGTGTAATACTTTACTAGTGGCTGTAGCAGAGACAGAGTGCAAAGACTTGTGCTCCTGACCCCGTGTGCGGCTGTACGTGTCCCTCCTGGTTAAGCAGCAGCCGATGGAGAATGTCTTTCAAAATGTACCGCTTGTTGTCTGACAGTGCAGAGCTTATATTGCCACCTGCCAATCCCCTACGCCGTGAAATACATGTTTGTATTAACTTCATAAAATTCCTGTATTGGGACTGAGTGTGGTGTAAAGCAGGGCAAGTAATTTGGCTTTTCCTTCTTTCAACATTCAGCTTTTTTTTTTTCTTTAACTCCACTTGTGTAGCTATACCCTCATACATAATGTATTCCTAAAAAATGTATTCAGTTTCGAGCTGGCTGAACATGGTCCCCTGAGTTAGAATCAATGCTACTTACAACCTAATAATCTAATGGGTTAGTCCCCCTGCGCAGAAGATGCTGGGGGTATGGATCTTGTCCAGTCTTGGGGAAGTGAATCAGCACTTCCAAAGTAGCGGCAGGATTCCTGGAATTGTTTCTGGGCTTCAGAGAAAGAAGAGAAGAGCATCGTCAAGCTTGGACAATGCACTTAGAGCACTGTCACGCGCAGAGAAAGGAAAGGGGCATCTGGATGATCAGGGAGAGGATGCGGGTGCAGAGTCCACATGGGTTAGAAGCTCAGGTTTGAAACTAGAGCAACTGCTTGGACCCGCTTATCTAGAAATGAAAATAATACTAAATTAACTGGAATTCAAAAGATTTGAGCTGAAGTATAATTAGAAGTTTTTGGGCTGGCGCATTTCTACAGAGTGCGCTGTTTGCAATACAATCTTGTATTCAGTGACCATCATCTGCAGTCCTTAAAGATGTCCAGTTCTTAGATACTTCTTAATTACCAAAAAGAGCCAAAGTCTTCCTTTCGCATGTCCACAGTCAAAGGGTTTGCGTTATGCAGTTTCGTGCCCTACTGCTGCTCTTGGGGAAGGAATTCCCTGGGTGTGGTGAGAGTAGCACGGACAGTGCTGGCTCCATGGTCACCGAGAACCTCACCCAGAGTCTCCTCCAGAACCTGGAGGAGAAGGACTAATAGATCTCTTTGCTAACCCTTCACTAACACCCCGTTTTGCTAAGGACTGTGTTGCTCGGGTAGAATTGCTGTGATGTTTTTATCTGGTGCTGGATGGGGAAGGAAAGTTTTTTTTTCAACTAACGAAAGGACGTTCCCTTGCTAATCAGCAAGGGGCTCGGACCATCTCTGAATTCTTGGAACTGACTTTAAAGCGAGTGATAGGCATATGTTTGTGATTATTTTATGCCAGCATTATTTTGTAATAGGATTGTTGGCAGTAGCTGTTATTGGGAATTTTCCCTGTATTAATTTAAACTGAGACTCATCAAATTAAATTCAACTAAAGGATGAGGCTCTCTGGGTTCAATACCCTTCCACTCCTCCTTCCTCCGCCTCCTCTCAGTCCCGCAAATAACGCGAGTCTCCGAGGCCCTTGGCCAGCAGCTGTGCTCCAGGTTTGACAAAGTTTTCTCTTTTTGTGAGAACAAAAGCTGTAGTGAGCCCGGAGCAGTCCCCTTGGACTGGCAGCATGCACAGAACAGGCAACAGATGCTGATATTTTTTGTAAACCCAAAACCTAATTATGCTTGGAGCAGTCCCACAGGTCTGGGAAAAAAAAAACCCCAACCTGACTTATGGATTCCAGTCATCACTGCTGGGTTTTAAAGCAGCAGAATATGTTTTTCAGTGATGCTCCCTCTCCTCGACCTCAGGAAAGCAGGCAAAAGCATTACACAAGTGGGAATGATGGTGCATTTCCACCATGGGCTGCTCACTGGGGCTCTCTGCATCACCAGTGGCAAGATGAATCCTCTCTGGGCCGTGAAATGGGGAACTTGGTGTTTAGCAAACTTGCAGGTGAGGTCCCAGGACCTTCACTTAGTAAACGTTTAGGGCCGTTAAAGCTGCTTCTGAAGTGCTTTTAAGGCTGTCAAATTACAATGTCAAAATCCAGTATAAATCTGCACAGCTTATTATTTTCACTGTTTCTTAGTAGGTATTTCTTGTTTTCATTTATATTGAACCATTACTTTATTCTTATCACAGTATCTGCCCTCCAAGCCCGGATAGCTGGAGAGCCTTGAACCTTTTCTCATCCAGGCTTCCAGAGACTCAGAAAACGCCAAAAATATGAAAACTGCCTTTCAAGAAAACATAAATTATAAAGTGAATAACAATTTTTCCCCATCAGGATACAATCTATGTATGCCTGAAGCAGGAGAAAAACTACATAGAAGAGAGGCAAGGCATTTCCCAGTGGCTTGAGAGGGCTCACTGGCTCCGATGAGCTTCCAGTTCAACTGGACTAACAGCCCATGGCAGCTTTTGGACATCTTTTGTGTCTCTGCAGATTTCATTTTAAGTGCAAAAAGACTACTAATAGGTTTTGTTTTGCACATGGAGGCTAAAAGATTTTATATTCTGTGTGCTCTGCTTGTGGATGATGGAGAGATGTCACAGCCTGTAGAAAAGTTTGCTCGAATTGCACTTGCTAAACACATTGGGAATAAGTGGAAAGTGAAATAGTACCTTGTGTGTGGAGGTGAGGTAAAGGAGTGTGGAAACAGGACTCCCTGGGACAGCTGGGAGGTGTCTGTGTGTACTGGGGAGGTCTGCAACCCCCCAGGATAGTGTGGGCAACTCCTCCAGCACAGGGCAGACCTGGAGGCCTGAAAACAGCTTTTGACGTGAGGTCTTTCGGCAGAAGCGTCTCCTCTTTCTTTGGAGGGGTTCAGGCCCTTGAGAATTGAAGTCACACCAGCAGATGTAACTGAGGTAGGGACCTCAGTTACCGAGGGTAACGGTAGTTTGTAGAGGGTTGAGCTCTGAAGGGAGTTGGAAGACCCTCCATGCTGATTGCGAGTCCACGCTTTAGGCACTTGTTTGCCCAGGAAAGCTGTGTGCGTGGGGCGATGTCTACCACAAGTATTGCGGTTTGGATGAGAGCACGCTTTTGAAGTGAATCCCCTGATTGTCTCCACTTCTTTTGCCTTGGTTTGCGTTGCAGAGACATCGCCACGTGCGCAGAGCAGATTCCCTTCACATGAGCCCAACTGGCCCATGTAGCTGGAATACACTCCAGCGCTAACATGCGTTTGGACAAGTGCTAGTCTGAAGCAAACCCCTGTAACATCTGTAGTTTGGCCGTTGGCCCCCAGCACCAGCTGTCCCATGCTGCGCATCCCATTGTAGAGCACCGCATTAGGAACAGCCTTGGCACAGCCATAGGAAAGCTAATGCCGAGACAACAGTTGGACAAAGCAGGATCAGTCTTTTTAGTACCCTGCGTGATTTGTTACAGCTGACTCCTTCCAGCAAATCCTTAAGATTTCCAGCAGCTATAAGCTTTTTATTGCAAATCAGATTTTTTGCACCCATCTGGTTGACTGGTTATAAACACGCGTCTCTCAAGTTGGCTTGTTATGTTTTGTTGGTATTAAAAAGAAAGCCCACAATGTGCAGTGGAGTATTCATCTGTATCTGCTTTTGATGACTTATGCCTCTTGCAAATGAACACAAATAACCAAGGAAATTGGTTTGCATGTGAAATCCCAAAGACTCAAGCACAACAAAGCAACAGGTTGGCATGTTGAAAACATCAAAGCAGGCTGGCCATGACTGCTGCTGTGAGTCAAGCATTCTGGCACAATAAAGAGCTTGTAGGAAATTGCTGGTGAGCTGTCTGGTTTTTAGGGGTGCCAGGCATCCACCAGTCTTGTCAGGGTGATGTATCTCTGTATTTCAGCATCTGTATTCAAAATACATCAGTCTGAGCCTTCTGTATAAGCTTTCACTGAGGGATAAGCAACACTAATTAATTTTCCTCCTCTCCTCTGAATCTAGCTAATTTAAGAAATGTCTTATTGATTGTGATTTTCGGCAGGTTAAACTTGTGTGTTGTGTGCTGTGAACACGGGGAGAACTGTTTGCCGTTAAGGGCTGCAGTCGGTGGCAGGGTGTTGCTAGTGGTGCAGTGTGAGGAAAAGAGGAGCGCTCTACTTACTGCTCCCTCTTACTGGGTTGCTGACATTTTTATTGCTTTGGTGCCTTGTTGGTAGGTATTTTGGATTCATTCAGTGATTACAACTGCAAAGGGCCTGAAGCATTTTTGCCCTTAAAATCTAGCAGCGTAGCTACAATACAGTCACAGCAGATCTAGGAGATCCCAACACTGGTCCATGATGTAGCCCAGACATAGACATGTGACATAGCCCGGAACAGATTTACTGCTAAATCCCGCTGCGTTCTGTAAAACTAATTTCTCCATTTTAATGTACAGAAAGGATCCATCTGCCTTTCTGCCCAGTGCAGTGCAAATGGGGAATAGCCTGGGTTTGGTTTGCTGTGGCTTGGTCAGTCTACATGCCTAATCTTCAGGTGGTGGTTGATATTGACCTCTCCTCTGGCATGCGTACGGTTTTGGAGCGTTTGAAGTAGAGAGCCTCTGATGCTCCGATACAATTTATTGTAAGAATGCTATTTCCACGAGGTAATGAAATCAACGGAACGAACAATCAATTTTTAAACCTTTGTCCTCTCCGTCCCCGCTCCACCCGCCTCTGTGTAAAGAGGGAAATTTGGAGGAATTCAAGCCAAATGTGGTCTGGAAATGTGCGGCTCCTTGCTAGCTGCCAGCAGCTGCTGCTTTTAAGGCTCATCACCTGTAGGATGTAAAATGCCAAAGAGAGAGAGACTGCCACATATAATGTGAAGCCTTTGAAGGGGGAATACACTTTGCAGTATTGACGACTCTTTCCACAGAGCCCTTCAGACTGCTCGGCAGTTACGAGCTTTTTATGGCAAGTCAAATTTCTTCACCCATCTGCTTGTCTGCTTATGAAAATGTATCCCTCTGGTGCACTTGTTACATTTCATTACTGTTAAATAAAATAAAAAGTCAACATACCTTGCCCACCGGTTCAGTCATCTGTATCCACTTTTGATGAACTGTGTCTCTGATAAAATGAACACAGATGCTCTGGACGTAAATATCACCCCCTGTTACAGCTTCCAGACCTCTAATAACAAAATCAACTTCATTAATGGTGAGTATAAAGGTAACGCACACCAAACGGAACAGCCGCACTGGGAAACGTTCCGAGTGGAAATGTGATGGGTACGTGATGCAGATGTTGTCTTTCATGAACAATTACATTTCCCTTGATTACGCTCTCTTGAGAAGGAAAAGTAGAAAAGGAAGCAGTATTATTAATAGTCAGCTTTATTTCTGATTGCTTAAGTGCCTTTACTAAGATAAGATTCAGTAAAAGAAGTCAGTAAAAACATTTCAGCAGAAACGTTACACAGAAATTTACTTAGGCCTTGGACATTCTGTATATCGAATAAATCTCATGCTGTAGCCATCATCTGCAATGCCTTTGGGTTGGTCCTCTCCTTGTGGGAGAAAGAGGAGCACAATGGCCCTGGTCTCTAGGGACAGCCTCAATAGCTTGCTCTAATTTTGTCTTGTGCTCTTTAAGGTCTTAAAAATTAAGAACACGTTTTATTGCGCTGTGTATAAACAGCCAACCCCCAGTGGGAAAGTTAATTAAAATGGCTAATGCATCATAGTACCAATCATCCGAGTAGTGCTCGGTGCTCTCTGATCTATGGCCTCCTGAACATAATTCAGGTTGTATGGATGCGGGCGCATCCAGACAGTAAGACTAGTAAGATGCTCTTAGTCCTAGGTTCATCATGCCTTAAAATACAAATATTTGTATTAAAGACAAAAATGTCCGGGGTCTAGTCCAATACCATACCAAAGAATAAGCCACAGCTAGTGAAACTGTGCCTTAGGTTAAATAGTAATCCCTTCCCCTTTCCTTTTTCCCCTGTATCTAATTGTTTTCAAGTTTCCAGGCCCACTTGCTTGAGGTTAAAAGGGCTCAATTTCATTCAGTTTTTCTTTCTGTACCTTTCCATCATCTTAATGGTTTTTACTTTTCTTTCTTTCTTTCCCTCCCCCCCCCCCCTCTTTGCTGGCATTTCCTTATCTGGTTGGTGGCTAAAGTGGATTTTTAAGAACAGATTTTACAACTTTTATGCAGGCGCTAATATCCACTTACCCTGGCTTCGAATCCCACTTTAAGTGGGCGTGTTCTGCCTCCCTGTGCTTCCTCCTCATCTTATTTGCAAACAGAGTCCTCTCCATCCCAAGCTGGTTTGCAGCTAACCGGCTGCTACAATTCTGTGGCTGGTGAAATGTTTCTTATGGGCCTTTAATTTAAAAAGCCTAGTGGTTTTCCTTCAGTATGACATGCAAGTAGAGAGGATGCTGTGTGGATGCAAGACGGTTCCCTATATTCCTTATTTTTCAAGGAAAAGTCCCCGTGTGCGATCCAGTCATCTAGGTGCCGCTCACAGGCCGCTGAGTTTTATTTAGCTGGATTTGTTATAAAGTTCTTGCCCCAGGCTGTGGGCAGGAGCACACACCTTGAAAACTGGCAGTACTAAAAGCCAGCACTACAGTACATAAACGTACTCGACCTCCCCAAACAAACACCCATTTTTCCTTTAAATTATAAAGTACGGATCGAAGCCGCGGTGTCTCCATGCGCAGCTGATGCCGCAGTCCTGCTCTGTGCTGTATTCTGGTACAGTAACTCCCTTTCTGCGGGGGGTATCTTAGAAAGCTGTGACTGCGCTCGATCTGTTTATTTATAGGATCAAGATTAATGTAGTGTGGATAAAAAACATGTTTATTTATAGGATTGTGACTAATGTACTGTGTGCATTCTACATCAGTAAACATTAATGAATATTCCTCTGCGGGAGGCTGCGTAAGGGACTTGTCGGTCGCATTGTTCCCACCCGAGAAAGCTGGGTGCTGCAGCGGTGGCGCACGGTAATTCTGGCTCCGTCACAGGACCCCGTGCACCATGCCCATTACAGAGCCTGGAAGCTGATGTTTCCATAGTGAATAATATAATCGTAATAATAACACTTAAATAATACAACTTAGGGTACGGAAATGTTTGTTGAGGCTAGCTAGGGCTGATGTTAAACCTGTGGCGTGGCACTGATAGTGCAGAACCTATTTTTTTCATGCAGTGCCCTTCAGGTTTAAGGTATTTAAGATATTGGCCCTGCAACAGGTTGCCCAGAGAGGTTGTTGAGGCCCCATCCCTGGAGGTGTTGAAGGCCGGGCTGGATGTGGCCTTGGGCAACCTGGTCTAGTGGGAGGTGTCCCTGCCTACGGCAGGGGGGTTGGAACTCGATGATCTGCAAGGTCCCTTCCAACTTAAACCATTCTATGATTCTATGATTTCCAAATGCTTGACAAATAATTGAAATCCTGCATGTTTGGGGACTGTGATAGCAATTATGCCAGTCATTGTGAAATGAGGTGGAAAGCAGTGAAAAATCTGAAAGAAACCCCATAAACAATGACAGCTTAGCACCACCACCACGCGATAACCCAGTCGCTGCCTTGCGCCGGTCATTGCTGTCTCTGCCTGTACGCAGCAGAGGAGCAGGGTCCTCGGTGCCGTGTGTGCAGAGCCCGAAGGGACAGTTGAGGCCAAGAATTCCCCACGTTCTTCAGTCACAAAGATCCCAGTGGTGGCTCCTCACCTCCATAGACCCTGAAGCACTTGTGCAAGAGCGAGTGTCACCTCTTTGGCAGAGTAAGGAATTGAAATATGAAGTGCAAAGACCGACTCAGGATGATAGTATTTTTGTTTTCACTTATCTGCTGCTTTTATTGCAACCCATTTATTGCTGTGCCTTTTGCGTGCTTGCTTTCCCTCTGCTAGTGGGTACGGTGTATCTAGAATGTGCTGAGCCAGGATGTGTTTCCATAGGATGTCCAGCATGTGCAGAGGCTGCAGGCCAAGAGTAACTCCCCTCTACCATGGGAAGCATTTGGGAGGAGTGAAGACACTGGTAATCTCTTTCTTTAGAGATTTGTAAAGTTTTCTCTCTGATCCTTCTTGCAATTCCTCTCTAGGAACTTACTCCATGTGTATTCCCGGAACTCTTGCTCTTTGGTGCGTTCAGGATGATCTACCTATAAAAGACTCTCAAAAGCCAACACAAAAATTTGTTCAAAAAATCAAACCAAGGACTCATTGATATGTGAAAAATAAACACAATATAATAGGCAAAGAAAACACATCATGAAATATGAATCCTGCCTGGAGAGGTTACGTTAGCTGGTGTAAGAGCCCAAAATGAGGGATAGCGGCGATGTCTGTCCTTTATGATCTTTATGATACGCTGCACTTTGCATTCCTGAGAAGGATGGCTAGAACCACCTGTTTTTGGGGGATTTTTGTTTCCGTGCAGATGAGCAGGGCATGGCTTGCCATGGCTCGGTGTAATGCCAGTCTCTGCTGGCTGAGCTGGATCACGCCTGTGGAGTGGGTTGTGCCGAGCTTTATGGCATCTTCATTTTGCAGAGAAGTCTTGGCCATGCAGGAAAAAGGAATTACAGAAAATGTAGAGAGCTGAACTGGAATTTGAATAAAGCACCACAGAGCACGGTTGCGTTCCTCTACTTGCATCAGAGCCTGACAACGACGTTGAGACGTGAAGGTCTCATCCCAAACAACGTCCCTCTCAGCTCCGCACCCCCTGCTATCCTGTGCAACGCAAACGCCTGTGCAGGATTGGCACCTGAGGGCTTCCAGCCCCCAGGCAAGAACTGCTGTCAGAGCTTTTCTCTGCCTTTCTTTTACCCTGACAGCTCCCCTTACAGCTTTCCAGCCACCCTACATGTTTAAATTCCTCAAATAGTTTTGCAGGCAGCTCCTGCAAATTCATCTAAATGCAGGAGCACCTCTGCACACCTTCCCTGTCTGCTTCGGGCTGTCACGCACAGCCTCCGCGCCGCTACAAAGTGCAGTCGTAGCATAAAATATGTTGACAATCCCTCCGCGAACTGCGCCGGCGCAGGTGATTAACAAGCTTTCCCAGCATCGCTTTACTGTGCTCGCTGGTCTGTCTGCACAGATTTTGGGGGGGTGGGGGGCAGGAAGGTGGGCAATAGGCACTCGTCTTGAATATACAGGGCAGGGGCATGTTTTGTGTTTGACATGCTGAACTGACATATTTGTGCATCAAATATTGGCTGAGGGAACCCCACCAGGTCCTCTCTGGCTGAAAGGGAGAAGCATCTTTGGCTGTAGATTGTACGTGACCTTGGGGTACGGTCTACAAAGGTGCCTGACTGGCAGATGCAGCCTGGCATCCCGGACACATCCTTTGTAGACCCGTTTAATGAGACTTTAAGCCATGCCTTGTTCTTCCTTGCTCCCTCCCAACTTGTTGC
This sequence comes from Chionis minor, assembly GCA_013398295.1. Taxonomy (NCBI): domain Eukaryota; kingdom Metazoa; phylum Chordata; class Aves; order Charadriiformes; family Chionidae; genus Chionis; species Chionis minor. The sequence continues at coordinate 1,021,100 of VZSF01001891.1, read as the reverse complement.
ATCCTTGCTAAACCCTCCCAAGCGTGAAACGGCGAAGGAGCCCGGTCTGCTGGAGCTGGTTCTCCTGGCATGACCCTGCTTGTGAGATTTGGGGTTGTAAAGGGAATGGAGTGTCCTGGGAAAGTAGTTCTGGTCCCTGGCCGTGATTTGGGAAATCAGAGTTTCCCGCAGGTGAGTTTATTAGCCAACCTAGTGAGGACAAAAGCTACCAGCCGGGGAGCGTGTTGCTTTGGAGCCCCAAAAGAGCTCCTTCTCGGGGTGCTGTGTAATGTCACCACGCTTTGTTATTCCCCATTAATATTTTATCAAGCAGCAGAAGAAAGTTTCCCTTTGAAGTTATACACTAGTAAATCTGCTTCTTATTATGGCATTAAAATAGCGACAGTTTTGCTTGGGGGGAAAGGGAGGCAGGCAGCCCAGCTAGAAATACCGCATTGGAGCGGTTAATAACTTTAGGGAAAGGCAAGTGCTACAAACTCGAGATTTACTTTCTGTGGCCCCTAAAGCTGAACCTGCAACAGCTCTGATCTTGTTAGTTCATTCTTTCATCCTTTCTGAGCCTAATGCAAACCCTTGAGGGAGCACTTCAGGACTAGCTGGTACCAAGTACTAAGGTACCATAAAAAAGAATATTTTCAGGATGATGTGCTGGGCTAGCTGGGAACAGAGACAGAAACATACTGGTCTTAGACCTAACTTTTTCTATCCGTTACTGTAACACAGGAAAAGGTGTATAAATCTTTATTGCATAGTAACAGCTGGCCAGGCTAAAAGCCTGTCTGGGAAAAAATCTCTTTCCTAGTGGACACTACAGAAAGCACTTTGTCTGCTAAGTATAATGAAAACTGACCATCACGCATTGTTGTAAAGATGAAAAGTGCTGTAAAAGTGTCACTACCTGTTATGTGGTTTATATGAGAGATTTGCAGCCACAGAGAGGAGCTGCCCATAGAGAGTACACTGGGAATTTGGGAAAGGGGATTGTACTTACAAGAGGATTGGACATACAGATCCCGGTGTAATCCTTCCCATGAAGCACTTTCTTGAAATCTCTGTTACCAGTCGCAAGAGAGTACAAACTAATTACAGACCCATTTGATCTGCAGGGTTATCTCTATTTCCAGGATCAAAACAGGTCTCAGCAGGACACTTCAGCTGTAATCACAGAGAGGGAGTCGGGAAACCCCTTCGCTCCCTGGGTCAGCGCAGACACCGTGACTGAGAAGGAGCAAAAGTTTGACACATTTGCTTGAGTAGGCAGGAAAAAAATTTAGAAGCCTTTGCAAAAAACTAATTGTCCAAGCAGTGTTTTGCAATGAAATGTCTTTTGATGGGTTTCGCTGAAAACTTCAATCTGATCAGCTGATGGCAGGTTTAATTTCATCTCATTTTCCCTCAGGAGGCCTTGTCTGCCCCATTTCATTATCTCTTCGCAATTTGTTCATTTGGGAAGGACTCTTTTTTTTTTTGTTGTTGTCATTGCTTTTTAAACTACATGTTTGCATAGGTACTGGCACAACCTCAAGTGGATCTGTCAATAATAACTACCTCGTAAACTGCTAATGAAGAGATGCCCTGTGTCGGCACAGGAAAGTGCCTGGGTGTCTCAGACCTGCCAAAGCTCCTGCCCCTTTCCAGCCCAGGTGAGATCCCTGCTCTTTCCTGGAGCTCCCCAGCATCACTCTGGGGAGAAAAAACAAGGTCATTATGCTGATCTCACCTGTATCTTCAAAGATTTCTAGTATTTTGGGCTAAAAGCTTGGCATGTCTTATCCCTAGTCATATCTAGCTCGTGATTTATCCTTAAAAAAAATGAAGTGAGCAAGGTAAAGTTAATAACTTAATAAAATTAATAACTTAAGGAATCAATAATAATGCTAGATACCACGATTTTCTTTCTGCTTTGAAATGTGACTTAGCAGAGTGTGTACCTTCAGCTCCTGCACTAGAAAATGGCCAGAAGATCCCCTTTGAAGTGACAGGCTCTTTTATGGGTTTTTTTTATCTGTTAATAGTATTTATCATCTAATGGAGAACAACTTTCCACATCTGTTTGAAATATTTCCAAGCTGCTTATCATGATATAGCATTATAATCCAGCACTAATTCACATTAGCCAAGGCTTGGATTTCAATTAATAGTTGCAATACTTAAGTTTATTTAGCTAAACCATTGACATTGCTATGGCGTTTATAAAATTAGCATGCAGTTGCATAGCTTTCTTCCACATTCCCCTTGTAACTTCGGACCGATTTTGTAAATTATGTAAAAAACCGAGAATTTTTATTTAGTTTTAGTGTTGGTGCGGTGGGTTTTTTTTTTGTTTGGGGTTTGGTGTGTGTGTTTGTTTTTTGTTTTTTTTTTTTTCTCCTCCAGTTTTTCAATCCAGGGGGCTCTGAAGAAAAAGGAGGCACATATTTCTTTGGTATCAAATCTTCCTCTGCTGCCTTTTCAAACCCTGCCAGAAAGGAACAGCGTGATATCCCACTCCCAGTACTGCCTTACGTGTTTGTGGCCAGACTTGTGGTAACAAACCCAAGACAGGGAAAAGTGACAATGTGCAGATCAGAAAGTGCATTTCCGAATGTGCCATCGGGCTGAGTTCAAAGCCATTCCTTTTACCATTTCATCCTCTAAATTGCTTGAACAGGATTCACTCATTCTCCTGGCATTCCTGTGCATATTGCACAAGTGCCCCGCAGTACAAAACACAAATAAACATCAAAGCAGGGAAAATAATTTGACTTCCTCATCTTTTTGGATGTGTCATTTTTTTTTTTTTATATATATAATTCCTGAAGTAGCCTGTGGCTTATATTAAAGTGCAAGCATTTGAAATAAAGTGACGGGGATTTACCTTCCTGGGAAGAAAAGGAAACTTCTAAAGTGATGTGATCAGATCCTGAGGTCTGGAAAAAATATAATAAAAGAGTGGAGGCCTCCCTTCAAAAGAACAAGCCTAAGCTAAAAATGAGAATTTTCCTACTTTTACTATTTTTCTTCTGCTCTCTTATGGGGCAGATGCTTAACAGCTTCCCTGGGGAGCAGGTGGATGAGAGGGAGACCAGAAGCACCTGTAGCTCTTCTATAGTTCCTGACGTCTTCATGTCTCTGTCCTTTCCCTGTCTCACTCTAATTTTGGGGGGTATCTCTATGTCCTGCCCAGGACGTAGCTGGACCTGGGCAATGTTCATTATTTCAGGGTGTTCATGGTTTAGCAACCGACAGCAATGGAATAACAGGAAACGTTTCATTTGAAGCAGGTATCGGCAAGCAGTATTTTTATGAAAAGGGCTTCACGTGGATTCATATTTGTATGATGCTTTTAAAAGAAATCATAAAGGAAAACTGGAAAAAAAAAAGTGCCCTCCTGTGCTGAGAGGGTGTGAGGGTTCAGAGTGGGGCTGGAGCAGCGGGGAGCGCTGCGGGGTTGTTCCAGCCTTCCCTCTCACCAGGCTCGCTGCCAATTAACCTGCCCGCTCTTGCTCCCGGCGTTATTAAGAGGGGGTCAAGATGCGCAGGGGTGGTTATTCTGCATTTATATGCTGCAGGAGAAATGGAGAGCCTTAGGTACTCTGCTGCACGCCAGGCTGCCCAAACCTGCTACTGGGGAATTGCTGAGAAAAAGAGACTTTTTGGAAACTTTCTCCTGGGTGAAGGAGCAGTGGAGCTGTGTTTTGTACCCACGTGAAGCTGTCAATCAGTTGCTAAGGTTGTTTCTCACCTTTAGGCGCATCTGGTCTGTGTTTGCATTTCCCTGTCACCATTTAACTCCACGTATTTCACTGTGTTTGCTTTGTCTTTTGGGGTTGTGAGTATGCGAGAGAGCCTGAGTGTCTGGGAAACCTCCATGTCCGTTTACCTGCTGCCTGCCAAGGGGTGCGTTCCCTGGCAGTGTGTGCATCTCGCCTCTCGCTGCTTCTTGGGTGTCATCGTAGAATAATCATAGAATGGTTTGGGTTGGAAGGGACCTTAAAGACCATCCAGTGCCACCCTCCTGCCCTGGGCAGGGACACCTCCCACTAGACCAGGTTGCTCCAAGCCCCGTCGAACCTTACCTTGAACCTCCAGGGATGGGGCAGCCACAGCTTCTCTGGGCAACCTGGGCCAGGGGCTCACCACCCTCATGGTGAAAAATTTCTTCCTAATATCGACTCTAAAACCACCCTCTTCCTGCTTGAAGGTGTCCCTGCAGCCTGCTTTGAAACCTTTTAATGCAGAGGGGTGAGCCTGGGACTGACCCTGCCGTCCGTTAGCACTGGAGCAGAGATGAGATGTGGCACCCTGTCACTCCCCATCCTACCCTGGGATAATCCAGGCTGGCTGCAGCAGGGTGCAAAGCCTCCCGCTCGCCCGCAGACAGCCGATGGTGTCGGCATGAGCGCTGCTGCTTCAGCAGCCGCTCTGATCCCGTCGCTTAACGGCTATCGTATTCATCTAATGCCGCTCAGGGGTGCATGTTTGCTTGCCTATCACTTTTGATCATCAGCAAAATGACACCTCAAAAACATGCAGCTCTCCCACAAGGGCACCGTGAGAAGCTGGGTGCCTTCGGGTGCTCGGTGAGCTCCTCACAACCCCATTTTCACTTGTGTGTCTGCTGCAGCAGTTTGGGCTGTGTCCTTCTCTTGCAGGGCGCAGATCTGGCCCCAGGCTCTGTATCTCTGCTGGCTCACACGAATCGCCCCCTTCAATCCATGCACAGCTCCCGAGTAGCAACAGCTTTGATATTTCCTGGCTAGAGCAGCACAGAGTCATCTAACTCTAGGTGTTTCATTACTCGAATTGCATTGGGGAAATACAGTGCTTAATGGCTTTGTGTCACTTGATCTAACGGTCTCCTCTCGGGCCATGTAACATGACCTATAGAAATGGTGTTGAATTTGCAGCCTACTAAATTTTTTCCTTGTCTTGCTGGGACTTGCCCTCCCCCATTGCTCACCAGTTGGCAGGAGGTGGCACGTTGCTGCTCTGGTGAGGGGGATGGAGCCATTCTGGCAATATGAGTTACTGGCTCTGTCCTCCTCCTTCCCTCCGACCGCCCTACAAGACAGTAGAAAATTACGTGGCTGCTTTCCACAAGCAACTACAAGTCCATGAAATGTAACAACTCCAGTAAAGAACAGCTTGTGATACTCTGCTTTTCAGCTTGGCTTATTTGCTTGTTTACTCACTAATTTTTTTAGCTTCAGCGACTCGCAATGAAATCTCAGTTATTAGCAGGAATTAGCAGGATTTGGCTGCTTGGCTTTCTAGGGTAAGCTTGTTTGCTTTTGTATAGGCCATGTGCAAATACATATGAAATCTGAATTTGAAGAACAAAAAGTTCATAACAAATGTGGGCAGCATAATATACGCTGTATTGCCAGTCTAAAATCAGCATGTATTTTCATGTAAACTCAACCAGGTTGTGCCCTGGTTTGAGCAGGTTGTCAGGCTCCAGAGGTCACTTCCAGCATAAATTGCTAGATTATAAGGATGAAGGTCCCCTTCCCATCAGCAGTTCTCCTTTCCTCTCCAAGAAGGATCTTTTTCCTCCAGCGCTCCCATGAACACCAATGCACCAATGTCCTTTTCTTTTTTTTTTTTTTTCATCTCCTGCCTCATCTCTGAATCCTGAAAGCTTTTTACTGTTTTCTGCTGCTTTGCAGGTTGAAGCTCCCTTTCACGCCCCAAGGACCTTTTTCCTTGCTCTTTCCCTACACCATCAGGTGCTCTTTGAGCACTCCTCATTCCCAACACCCTTGACTTAATTTAGCGTTCTTGTCTAGACATCCTTTGCTCTAGTTAGTAGATGCCTTCAGGCCCTGGCATTTGCAGGGAAAGTTGTCAGAAGCATCATCTGTGGTGTGTGCTGATTGACACGTCCCAAACGTCCAGTTTATTCTTTCTGCCCTCAGAGTCGATTACACCAGTAAAAGGCACTAATTATGACTCCAGACCAACTCTGGTTGGCATGAGCAGAGCTGAGAAGGGCAATTCATCCGGAGTGAGTAAGGATGGAGCAAATCATACTCATCCTTCCCTGGGTGCTGCCAAAGGCTGATGGCTCCTCCCTGACAGTGGTTAGTGCCTACCCAGCAAAGATGCTCGTTGCAGAGTTGTGCTGGGTGCTCTCCCTATCTCTGCCCTTAGATGTGTAGCATCATCCTTTTCTCTCCATAAATGTGTCCTCTCGTGTACCCTTTGTACATGATGTGTGGGTTTACTGGTGCTCACCAGTACAGGACTGTGGGTTCTGCGCCCATCTGCAGACTGCTATGGCACGGTTACCTTTCCATGCTGTTTAGTTTTCGTTTTATACTACCAGAAACATGCTTTTTATGTGAACTTCCAAATACACTCTAGAAACAATGATTTCTGGGAATCCAGAAAACATCATGGGCTTGTTAATCCTCATGCAATGCAGAGTGCTGGTGGGATTCAGTCAGGAAAATTATGAAAACTGCAAAGAATAGTTCAGATAAAATAAAGGAGTTCTCTTGGTAGCATTATATATTCCTCACAGATTTGTATGCTATTTATAGCAATTTATTTGGCAATGCAGATTAAATACATTCTCCTTGCAAGATTCTGATTTGGAGCTGGAAAAAACAGGGTATCTCTGCGTCCATGTGAAGCTGCAGATTGAACGCTGGGATTGTATTTGTGTGGGGGTTTCTGAAATTTTATTTTTTTTTTTTAGGGAAAACCTTATTTAGGGAAAACCTAAAACTGTTCCAGTTGGCTTCATGTATTTCAAAGATCCTGTTTCTCTCTGAGTTTCCATCTTGATAACAGGCTTTCAACTCTCATTTGATTGCTTCTGTAGTGGCTTGGAGACCACCTCTTGCTTCTTCCTCAGCCCCACTGCCGGAGCTGAGCCGTGGGCAAGCAAAGGCAGTTTGCCTCGGAGTGAGGGATTCCCTTTGCATCCAGTGTCGTTATGACATTTTCTACCTACTACAGCCACACGCCTCTTGCTGCCTCTAATTCTGGCCAAGAGATCCATAGAATCACCTAGGTTGGAAGACACCTTTAAGATCATCGAGTCCAACCATAAAAAGGGGGAGGGGATGGAGGTAAGGGTTGGGGTGTGAGTTGTAAATCAGTGGGACATCCTACAGGCTATCACGTTGGGTTCATAGCGTGTGTGAGGAGCGACAAGGGTGTTCCTTACCCAGCCACACTATTTCTTTTTACTTCTGGGTTGGTGAAGTCTGAAAACATGCAAAGGGATTCACGGGCTTAAAGCGTGGGAGGGCAATGCTGGCGCTCACTGCTGCCTTATGCTGAGCTGGGTGGGTTTGATAGCCAGAACTCAAATGCTGATCTCCGGAGATTTTGGTTTTGGGGAGTTCACAAGGAGCAAAGATTAGAGATTTCATACCTGCTTAGGGGCACCTTTGCTATCAAAAGCCAAAGGGAATCTCAGTCCTAAGTCATTTAGAAGTGTAGAATCAGATCTAGATTTTTAAGGCTGCGAGCATGCCATAAATAAATAAAGATGAGAACCTAGAGGAGATCAAAATGCAAAGAGGCTGTGCCAGCGCCTGCCAAAAGACGAGACAGGCTCTTTTCTTTATCTTACATCTCTTACATAAAATTCCTATACACTTTCTGCTTTAATAATAATGAACCTTTCTACCCAAGAGATTTGTCGCAGCTCTGGTCTAGTTATCAGCTTCAGACTTTAGTGAGGTTCAAATCTGGTGCTGGGCTCCTCAGCCTAAACAAACCAGTCTGTTGTCAGCCATCACTCAAACCTCTGATTTCTCCCTTGACTCAAAAAATGTCCTGTCCCCTCCCATTTCTTTTAGCACACTCTGCACTTCTCTCATTTTCTGTCTCTCTTGAGCTTTAAGAGTATTCTGGGATATAATAAGAGGAAAGATAAAGAGTTGATTTAGTGCTCAGCAAATATTGGAAGGAGATTTGTGCATGTGATTAGAATTTGTTTGTTCTCTTCTTATGTAGCAGAGGAGGGTTTGATGTAATAGCTAAGAACATATGCGGCAGAAGTTGCTGAAGAAGGCTTTTCAATGTTGACAGACTATGAATTTAAAATTAGCAACTGCAAGTCATAGTTAAAAAAATGTTTTATGGGGTGCAAAGTGATTTCTTACCAGTGTAGGTATGGCTACACTCAATAGGTGCAAATCCATGGCATGCAGTTGCAATGGGATTTGAGGTGTGCCAGAAACATCCCAAGAAATGTGATGGGGAGAAGAGTTTGGGAAAAGAAGAAGAGATTATCCAGCAATTTTAAAAGTTTCCCTCTTGTCTTGTTTGGCATCAAGCCCTCGTTCAAGCTGCATTCTGCTTGAAGCAGTGAGTGGCTACAGCCCCCATAAAGCTGCGTTCTGGCTTGGGGCAAGGAGCTCTGAAGCATCTTCTGGACTCCTGTGTGTGTGAGAGAGGGAGGTTGGAAGAGCTGAGCTGCTTTGATGTCCAGACTGTGGTGTGTGGGTGTTATTAGTATGTTGTGAAGGAAAGACCTCATTAGTCCACGATGAACAAAATGCAAAGGCACAGAAGAAAGGAAGGGAGTCAAGGGTGATGTAAATTGGAAAGAGAACAAGAAAATTGGGTATTTAGAAAAGGAAGGGATGCCTGTTTGAACAGTCAGTCTTGTAAGAAAGGGATATAAAAATAAACTTAATTTGCTTCCTAACGTGACACTGCAGCAATGTAAGGTTGGAATAAATCTTGAAATGGCTTATTGGAGAGAATGTAGAGTAAAACTTGATCAAATTGTTTGTGTATAAAGAATGAAAGAACATGTAGGAAAATGGAGTTGTATTGAAGAAAAAGTATGTTGCAGAAGGGAAACAGACATGTGGCTCTAGTTCAGCAAAGCCTGTAAATGATGCTTTCATCTCTCTCACTGCTGAACCTGAGGAGACTTTGTAATGAGCTATCAGGTAAAACAGTGCAGAGTAAGACCTCAGAGCAGCTGGAAACTGAGGAATTGGATGGATCAAAGGGATTGGGGATGCCCCAGGGACACAGCCACCGCTTACTGGCTTCAGTGGGGACAAAGCAATTGTGTCTCATGTGCCATCTCCAGCATCTTCTAGGGTTTGCTGCTGGGTGAGCACTTAGTGATTCCTAAAGGGAGATATGAGCAAGTAACATGTCACTGTCCAACAAGTTAAAATATTGAAAACATACCTAAATTGGCTATCAAATTAGAACCTCAAAAACATTTAAAAATTTTTTGTTGATTCTTGGTTTTGATGGCAATAAAACACATTTGAAGTGAGATATTGTTAGCAAAGTGCAGTAGGTTTTGTCAAGATTTATGTAAGGTAGAGAAAAACCAAAAAAAGAGAGAGTATAGCAAGCCAGATGAACTGTCAGACTTAAAAAGTGTCGTCATTCTGGAAGCAGCTGAAAAAAGTCAATAGAAGACAATTGACTTTAGATAAATTGTCAAAAAAATGTCAGCACCTGAGGTTCAGAGAAAGGCCTCTTGACAATGGAAACCTATGGTTTTCCTTGATAAAAGTCTCTTAAGATTATTAGTAATGCATTGATAGAAAGTTTATAGCGCAGCTTTGAAAATAAATGATGAAAGGAAAATGACAAAGAGCAGCTCTGCCAGAGGTAGAAGAGCTAGTGTTCTGTAGCAAAATGACCTCTGATAGGAAGGGAAAATTGGAAAGCAAGTAAATGAAATAGATTTTTCTTGATTTCTACTTTTTTGCAATCACCAAATGCTATAATACGGAACGCAAAAGAAGTTTCATATAAGTGTATGATTCCTAAAACCACTGTGGTGGTTTTTCACAGAGTAACCGCTGTGAAAGTTGAGGTATACAAATGACTACTCTGGTAACAATAGTGCTTGTACCTCTGGCTCATTTTGCCATCTTTGCTTGTAATGGTGGCTGTTTATTCGTGTCAACTGTCCATTTGCTCTCTTCCATATGCTATAAAAAGAGTGAGAATAAAAACAGAGTTTTACAATATTTTTGTTCAGTAAGCCTGGGGTGCTGCAATACACTGCTGCAATCCAGCAGCGCACAGGAATCCTGGGTTTGTGAGGTTGTGAGTTGGGGTACATGGTAAATCAGAGCATTCCTTAACCCTTCAGAAACCCTTCAGTTTGGGGAAAATGCCCTTCATGGCAGTCACTGCTTCTGCCAAGCCATGCTGAAAGCAAGATGTTGGTGTTAAAATGGTCCAGACATTTTTGTGGATGCTGTGAATGCACTGGGTTGGGGGAGGAAGGGTTGAAGCAATTGGTTTGCCTTAAAAAGAAAATCAAGAATTCAGGAAGGGGTATAAGCATTCTTATTCCAGTGCCTGAGCTTTAGGAGCAGCAGGAAAGATCCTTCTAGACAGGTAATTCTTAGCAAAAAGTTTCTTATGCCTTCCTCTGGAATCATAACGTGCAGAGAAGGGGTGCTAACCTGAGTGGGCTGCCCGTGTCCATCAGCATGCTGATTCCTGGGTTGCACGTTTACCTGGTTTCACATCCCTTGAAGCTAATAAAGTGGGATGTAGGGTTTGGTCTGCCTCTATTTGAAGGAGATTTGCATGCGGAGTAAAATATGGTGGTTGAAGGACCCTATCTTGCTATGATTTATTTAACTTGTGAAAAATGTAAGAAGATTGAATTATATTGGCACCATATATCATATTGCTGGGTGAAAAATTAAGATATATTAGTGGAATTTAAGGGACTAGTTTCTCGCCGAACTTGCATTATGATAAGCCCAGCTGTCTCTGCAGTGCGGACTGCCGTGAGCACGAACAAGAAAGCAGCAGACAGGTTGTCTAAGTGCTTTAGGAACCCCAAACTAAAATAAAATGTGCAGCAGTGCGTGGCTATTACGAAGTCATGTCTTGTCTGCATCTTAATGATACCAAACTTTGATAGAGTGGCAGGAAAAATTAACAGGGAGGACTTGCGTGTGGGAGGAGAGCATACATGAGACTTGAAGGGTTTTGTTCAAGTCTGAGGAACAAAGGTGAGGCAAATTGCAGGACAAAAGGAAATTTAAAGTGTGTCTTCTGAAATAGTGCAATTTGTCAGTAACAGCAGAAGGAGAAAGACAATGTCAGTAATCAGCAAGAGAGGAAGAATTCTTAAGATACCATCAGGAGTCCTGTTCATGCAAAGGCTTTCTGCTTATTAATGAAAATCAGGGAAGAAAAACAAACTAGTTAATGAACGCTGTATTTAAAGTTGTTTTCTAATCCTAATCTTCAGTTATATATTTTTATTCTTTTTCTGAATACTTTCACGTCCATCTCCAAAGGGCAATCATCTTGAAGAAAAATAATTTGAATTATTGATTGCATTTTATAATTTTTCAACCAATTTTTTCTGCTCAAGTTTTCATGAAAGGCATCTTTTAATTCCCAGTTCAAGTCTTCAAAGCCAAACCAAATTTGTAATTTAGTAGCGTAGTCTATTAGCTTAACAATCCCTACTTTTGGCCTCACCCTTCGTGCTGCGTTTGACTCGGTAGTCGCAATTCCAGGTTTCTATGCGTGGTAAAATGGTGTCTAAGTGGCATTAAAGCATGGCTGGATGGGGCTCTGTATCCTCTCCCTGGGCTTTTCATCTGGTGCTCGCACTGTGCAGCATCAAGGCCAGGTTTTCAAGGAGTTCTTGAAAATATCAGGTAAGATGCACAAATTACCAATTCAAAGGTTATGGGTAGAAAAGAGCTGTCCAAGGAAAAACTACATCGTGTTTGAAATCTAGACTGACTAAGTGGCTTAAGAGGGCAAAATTTAATTAAATGCCTGGAGCCAGCCTGAACTGTCGGGAATAAATCTAAATTAAATATGATTACAAAGTGATCTAATAGAATGAGATAAGTTCTACATAAATTAGACATAGCTTGCATGACAGAAACAAATCAACAGAAAGTCCTTGGGTGTATATCAGCCCTAGTACATTTTTATGACACAGATCAAAATAGGATGAGAATTCCTGACTGTATGGCAGAAAGGAGCCTATAAACATGATTGACAAATCTGCCAACAAAAGTTGAGTCTGTGCAGGGTGGAGATGGATCGTGCGGCGGTTTCTGTATAATACGCTCTTAGATGCTGAGAGGTTATAAATTATTACAAAAAGGCTGGGCTGCTGCTCTGGTTCTTTTAATAGTAGAAATGGTGGTATATTTAAATGGAGAACACTTGATACAGAGATCAGATGTCATTCCCAAAGCACACTTAATGGTTTTGTCTCACTTTCTGCCAGCGAAACATGGCTTGTGACCGCAAAGATAAGCTGGAGAAATTGTCTACTGAATTGGAATACTCTTTGTGATTAAGCCAGGTCACAATTAACAGAGAAATCCAAGGATTTGATCACTGATAAAAACATTTTACAACATGTTTTTGGGTTACAAAAAGCAAACTGTAATTAACTTGTAGCCATTGCTTGAGTAGAGACAATAAATAAAATAAGGTGAGATTGGGCACTTAGCAAATTGTATCAGCAGAAAGGCAAACCAAATCAAAAGACAAGTCTTCGATGACAAACATCAATGTTATTACAGCTGGCAAGAGCCAGCTCTTCCCCAATTAAAATAGCTTCAAAGAGAATTCCAAGGCTTCTATTATGAGAGAACTAACCTTAGAAAAAGGGAATATGTACAAATGCAGCAATTCTTGTTGTTCAGCCTATTGACCTTTGAATATTTGTGCATTAATTATTATTTCTCTTAGCACAGTGACACACACTGCGTTGGGGGGAGAGAAGCACGTCAAGAGCGGACTCAAGGGAAAAAGGGCCAGTGAAATAAAATGTTTCAAATTTGACCTATATCACTGATTTTTCTAAAAGGAAAATGTGAACAGAGGAAATGACAGGAGTGTCAGGAGGCAGGTGAGGCTGCCTGCGGAAACGGGGGCTCGTGGGAGAAGGGTGTGAGGCTGGCTGGTTCTGGATGGCAAAATAGCAGTGTTTGGTGGTACTGCTCCGCTCACTCCTGACCAGATGTCAGGATCAAAAAAACACGCAGCATTTTTGCTGAAATCCTCTTGGCAGGTTTGGAGGTTGCCCAGAGGCAGGGTAGCCTGGTGTGCTGTGTGCTTTGAAATGGTCCTTCGATGCCAGGAGCTGGGGATGTTGTGGGGCTGCAAACGCTCTCCCTGGTGGTACCACGTGTTGTGCGATGGAAGAGAGAATCTTGTTCTCTATTTGCAAAGGGAAAATAAGTGTCTTGCTGAGATAAAGATGGCATCTGCTTCAAAGCAAGAAGAAAAAGAATTCCCTTTTTTTCTGGTCTGAAAGTGTCACATTGTTTGTGGGAATCCATACCGTGGTCCTTGGGACAGTGTAGGGGTGCCTGCCATGTTCTTACCACCTCAGATATCCACATTTGAGTGGTTTTCTCGGCCTGAGAACAGCACAGATATTCAGCAATTCACTGCGATGAACTGGAACTGTGATGGGGAGAATTAGACCCCACGCTTAGCTTGAAATCTTAGCACAACAGAGGTTACACTTCTTGTGAAATCATGGCTCTTGCAGCCTGCACTTCGTTAATTGGTTGCACAGCCTATTGCAGAGGCTGATGATCAGCAAAATAAGACTGTCAAGTCCCCCCAAGCTGTCTCTTTCTTTTGGGTAAAAGCACGATGTTGCCTTTTATTTTCTAGTCCTTATCCTGCTTTTTTTAGTACTATGCGAACTGATGCTGGCATGGAAAAACATGACAGTTCCCTGAATCAGCAGTCATAGGTTTAAGAATGAATAGGGCTTCTGTGGGAAATTTATTAGGCTTAGAAATAGAATCACAGTGTTGGTGGGTAAAATATAGGGGAACATAACCTTGCGCAGAGGAAAAAAAGCAGTCTTCTTCCCAGTCCTTCTCCTGCTTTTCAAAGCTGACTCTGTACAACTCAAACAACTATTTCCTGGCCACCATTTTTATTATTATTATTCTTATTTAAGACTTTGCTCCATTTTGCCCTGCCCCTGCCTCTACCATATCCTCAGCAACTGGGTGTACTTTGGCAATGTCACAGAAATGACGTCTGTAGCTGTCTTCGGTTGTAGAGGAGAGTGAGAGATGAGCATTTAAAAATGAGTGTCCTAAGTCGGTGTCCTCTGCAGGAGGATCAGAAGGGAGAGGATCTAGGGGAGCTGAACAGGCAGCAATCGCTCTATTGTTTCCCTTCCCTGGCTAGTATGGGACTAGCTGATCCTTTGACCTGAGCAGAATAAATGTCTTTTGGGAAATGCCTTCATAAATCACACCCATTAAGGAGATTGTTGCCTCAGGACCTGAATTTGCCCAGTAAGTGTGGCTTGATTTGTGCTTTCCTTGCACAGCTCTTCTTATTCTTATTTTAAACACCAGGCTCAGTCCTTAGTAGGTCAGTGCCGCTTTGCTGGGGGCTTACGCTCAAGCCACGTGGCTGAGCACGATGGTGGGATGTCCTGCAGGAGATGTGGATGGAGGCACCCATGGGACCTGCAGGGCTGGCCCCAGGCAGGTCCAACGACATCTATGCTTCATAGGTGCAACTGCTTCTTCAGATATAATCCTGTTCTCTCTCACCTGCAAATTGGGGAACTGAACTGAGCAAATACTTTCTAATAGCTCATTTATTTGACAAATGCAGCCTTTTTCCGTCTATGAGTGTCCCTAAGTCAGCTGCAATTTGAGTTTACGCTGTGGCTGGCTGGCTGATGTGTAAAATTTGAAATTGGAGCTGTGGTTTGGTGATTGCTGGCAGAAGCACAGCCTTTGCAGCTCAGGTGCCGCAGTTCATTTCCTACCATGAGGCTGCTGATTTAGAGCTTGCTTGAGGAGCTGGGTGAGTGTGTTTTCAGGAATATTTGATTAAATCTCAGTTACACAAACACCTGAGGAGAGGAAGTGGAGAACTGGCACAAATGCAGCCCATATGAACTCATTCAAACAAACATTTGCTGAGCCACCACAGGGACCTTTTTTATTGCTTTTGTATTGGAATCCCTTTCCTGAGACAGCCTTATTTGTTAAAAATATCCATACATGAAAAATGCAGTACAAATACTCTGGGTCAGATTTACAGCTGACTTTGCTGCCCTGCTTCATCTGGGGATTTGTCCACGTGTACTAAGGTAGAGGCGTTCCTGGTCAAAATGCAGCAAAACACATTCAAAGACCAGATGTAAAATGAATTTACTTATACAGCATTAGTCATTCTCACCATTCCTAGTAACTAATGTTGTTGAAGTTAACTATCCTTAATTCAAACCCAGAGAAAAGCCAGGATAAGTAATCGTTTCTGGTTGACACCTTAATTTTGGAGCTCAGCTCAATCTATTTTGTTGCTTGTCTCATGGATCTAATAATTCCTTTATTTGATATCCCTACCTTAGTCTGTAATCATTCTGCAGTTTCATTAAAGAGAACAGGATACCAAGATAAATCAATCAGCCTTTTCTCTTCATCTTGGGGCATCTTCCTCCCGCAGAGGAGAAGCTCTTTGTCACTTGCTATACTTTGGCATCCCTTAGCTGTGGTGTCCCAGCATCTTGGATTGGTGCTCAACTGTCAACCCCCGAACTCTTTTGCCTTGGGTGCAGAAGACTTCATAGAATCACCTGGGTTGGAAGAGACCTTTAAGATCATCAAGTCCAACTATAAACCTAACACTGCCCAAATCCACCACTAACCCATGTCCCTCAGCACCACGTCTGCCCAGCTTTTAAATACCTCCAGAGATGGCAACTCCACCATTGCCCTGGGCAGCCTGTTCCAGTGTTTGATAACCCTTTCTGTGAAGAATTTTTTTCCTCATATCCAATCTAAACCTCCCCTGGCACAACTTGAGGCCGTTTCCTCTTGTCCTATCAGTTGTTACTTGGGAGAAAAGAGCAACCCCCATCTCACTACAACCTCCTTTTGTTCAGGCAGTTGTAGAGCGGTAAGTTCTCTACACAGAAGCTGCTGCACATGCTGTCAGAAGAAGTGGTAGCCGCTACCTCCTCTCAAAAAAATAAAATTGTGCTCTGGTAGTGCCTCTGGCCCTTCCCACACCAAAGGGGACAGGCAGAGCCTCACGTGCCCCGCTTTCATGGGCGCTGGAGGGGAGGGTGCTCAGTTGCTGCCGTTGCCCATCGCCGATGGGCAGGCACTGGGCTGGGGCAGCAGCGGGCACGCTGCCCACACCGGTTGGGGCCACGGGCGTCCCTCTGTGCTGGCGAAGGCTTGGCAGCAACTCTGGTTTTGGACTTGATTTCCATTTTTATTACTTCTGCACTTTTTAAAAAATAAAAAAAAAAGTTAGTTATATCTGTGTTTACATTTGCTCCTCCATTGTTAGCCATGACCTAACATGCCATATTTTGCTGTTGCAGCACCTAAGTGAAATTGCATTTCTTAATAAGGAAACTCGGCTACACGGAGTTTGGAAGGTGCTGGGCAAAAAATGTAATAACTCCTTGTTCACCTGTCAAAGTGGAAAGTAAGTTTGGTTGTTGCTTCGAGCACAATTTTTGCTGCTTCTGTGCCATATTGGACTCAGATTTAATATTAAATAAATCAGAATTCATGAAAAAGGCTGCTCCTTTTCATAGCATTAAATGGATTTTGAATACTGCACTGAACTGACAAAAATGGCACTGAAGGCAATGATTGCACAGACTGCAGACCTTTAGACTGCATTTGAAAGGGATTTAAATACATTCTAAAGCTGGCTTTCAAATATTTGTACATTTTCTTACCCCTTTCTCCCCCACTCTCCCTCTCCCCACCAAAATCATGAATACAATTTCAAATATCTCGGGAAAGTCTTGGCATAAATATATGTAAATTTTAAACCTGTTTAAAGGGCTATTGCCAAATATTTTTCTTTAAACAGCTGCCAACATCTTTGTTTACTTCTCTTGCTTGCATAGTTTGCAGAATTGCAAAAATATAATCCTCCTTGACCCATTAAAGCCTTTTTCCATTTATCAAACATTGATTTTTGCGTGTTTCCGCTAGAGCCTGAAATTAACAGAACTGTGCTGATAATTAAAATACGAATGATCGTAGCAGTAGATTTTTCATATGTAGATCACTTCATATAAAGGTATATCTGTAGCGGTTATGTATCATTTGTATTTACACATAAAAATTGAAGAAAACTTGCTTAATTCAATTAAATGTTTTTTACTGGTTAAGGAAGAAAATCACTGTAAACAGATGGACGTTGTCCCATTGCTCCCATCTATGAAGCGAATGAGATGTAGGAGCTGTCGCCATCCCTGGGGATTTGCTTAGGGAAAATACACCTTCCCTCCGCCCGGAGAGACCCACAGATCCTCCCGGGAAGGGCAGACCCCGGTTGGCAGCAGTTTGGTGCTGCATCTCCTGGCCCTTTGGAGGGGCTGGTGGACGCTGAGCTCTGCTGGTGCCGCCACTTCATGGCGTTCCTGTTTCATGCCCAGCGGAAAAGGCAGGGAATGTGCATCCCTGCCTTGCTGCCTCCCTGCTCTCGGCAGTACAAGAGACTCTGCCCCGGCCAGGCAAGACAACTTCTGCTGGTTTCTAAGGCAACCATCACCGGCACATCCGATCGGACACACTTCAGGAGGCAGAAAGGAATCAAACCCACACCCAAACTCCTCCTGCTTTCCCAGATCTGGGTAGTAGAGGATCACGTAATGGTGTGTGTGCACACGCGTCTCTGTCACCTGAGCATCTTTGGGGACCGCTGCACGTACGTGCAAGTCTCCTGAAGATGCTCGGGGATAGAGGTGAAAGTAGATATCTTGAAAATAGACAATATCAGTTAAAAAGCAAACCAAAACGAAATTTTTGGACATGTGGATAGGCAGATTGTCGCCATCCACCGAGTCACTTGTAGCATGTCGGTGTGAGCAGAGAGCATCACCTTCTGTAATGAGGGAAAATCTGCGATGGGTGTGGGGGTCCAAAGCTGAGTTTTGTTGTTTGACTCTGCTTTTTACAGGAAGCTGTAAATCTGGGTGCTAATGTCTTGCACTGGCTCAGCCAGCCTGTGTTCGGAGATGTGGGGTGTGCGCATCCTGTCTGAGTTACACCATATACACCACGGTATTTTGAGATGATGAACTTTGTGAGATGATGAGCTTTGAGATTACCGGGTTGAAACACTTAAAAGTAATGCTTAAACAGCAACGGCGCTCACGCTTGGCCAGGAGTCTGTTTTGACTGAATTTAGGCCAAGGAGGTGTGCTTCCTAGGTCACTTGAAGCCTGTTGTTAAGAGCATCATTTCCTGGTACACGTGCTCTTATCCAGAGGTGCAGCCGAGGCACGAACCATACAGATGTGCAGGGGGCATCGCTTTGCAGGATTCCTGCTGGGGATTTTAGATGTGAGTCAGGTTGGGAATGACGTTCTCTCTGTATTGGTGGTTGACAGCTGTGAGAAGCATTTAGGTTTTGTACATAAGAGCTTGAATGACTCAATGACCCTATTAAAATAAAAGAAAAAGAATTTGGTTTAATAAACCAACCTGTGTTCAAAATAGGTGAGCTGAGGCGACCTTCTGTCCCATTATTTTGCATCATTCCTTTGGGAGGAAAGTACTTGACTGCTTTTTACAGCAGGAGGTGATAATGCATGAAACTTCCCAATAACTGTTTTAGAATAGCAAGTTTGAAGGGAGGGAAGGAAAGAAAAAAAAATCTATTGGCTTGCAAATGGTCGGTTGCTTTTGTGGGCAAGCAGCGAGTTTGTCGGGTGGCTGTAAACAATAAGTTTTTATCCTTTGTCATGGTCGTCCTGTTGTTTGGTGTGTTGTACCCTGATGCCAAGCAGAGCGCGTGGTCACTTCCCAACGTCACTGGGAGCTTCAGTGGAGCATCTGGCCGAAGGACGAGAGTGTGACGGGCTGCTTGTCTGGAGGGAGAACCGGTGACGCTGGCAGGGTGGGCTGCAATTAGGGGCTGGATCCGCAAAGGGCTGCCTGAGCTCGCGGCACGCTGGGCTGTGCCGTCGCTGGGGAAGGTCACCGGGGCCGAAACCCGGGATTGATTGTACTGTTGTACCTTGAGTAAAGGTTAAAGAAAAAGTTTTGTACCATATGAAGCGAGTATTGATTTCCTGAAGGCAACTGGGAATTGCACTAGGGCTACACTTTCTTTTACTGAGATAGTGTCACATTTTTCTTTTCTTTTCTCTTTTTTTTTTTTTTTTAAAGGGCCACGGTGTTTCTTTAAGCAAGTTCTCTGCAGTCTTCAGTGGTTAGCTTTCCAGTTCTATGAATGATTGAAATGAGGGTTATGATTTTAATGTTCCCTGTTGCACCACCCACTGGTTCTGTGTCTATAAGATTTCATTAACTTTAATGATGCAATAAAAAACCCCCTAGGTGTAATAATGCAGCGGTGATAGAAAGGGAGTAACTCAAAGCAACTCAGAACACTGCTGTTGTTAATGCACTCCGTGTGAGATCTTGTCTTTCAGAATTAATTCAGAAAGGAGAGTTGCAACATTCATTTGATTCATTTTGGTATCTCCAAGGCCAGCATTACTGGACTGTGTGTGCAAACCTCTCTGTATGGGGATAATTTTGGCTTTCTCTTGCTACACCTGTGTACACTGACAGGGGGTGTCAATAAGTAGACACCTGGCTGAGAAGATCAAGTGACTGTGATTGAGCTCTTGCAGAAAATGCTGGGTACAGGGCATGGCTGGTGCCTTGAAGAAGACAGGAGAGGCAACAGGGTGGACACAACGGTATAAATTAAGAGCTGTAGAGCCGTGGCTTACCACCACTTCAGCTTAACGGGGCGCAAATGCCAACTTCATCTTTTTCAACATATAGTTTATTTAGCAATCCAAGGAGGCTATGAAGTTATTGCATGCTCTCAAATATTTCTTGCAGATAAGGTTTTGTTATTACTGAAATTTAACACTTTATACAGTCTTGCCTTGAAATTGTCTAGCCCTGTCACCAAACCATCACAGCTGTCCTTTTACTGTGACTATTCTGTAAAGACAATGATGATTTGTAATTTATTTTTGCAACAGAACTACTCACTTACTGTGAGTGGGGAGTACAATTTTGCAAGGCTGATTTAACTTGTTTTCTTGTTTCAAGGACAGATATAATCCCATATTTACAAAGTAATTACATGGTCCTTCGTGTATAATACTTAGTCTGTTTGTGGAAGCTATTCATCATATAACTAAATGAATGGTTACCCTTTACAACTTCTTGTAACAGGTAAAGGGTCCTCAAAATTTGTGCAGTACTAAATACAGCTTTCCCCAAAATGCAGATGCTGGTTAAAGTGACCAACAGTTTTGCTACATTATAATAATGTATTCTTTCCATTGCTTTTCTTTGAAATTAATTCAGGTGTGTGAGTATTTGGTGAGACTTTGGGGTTTTTTTTCATTAACTGGTGTGCTGAGGAGGGTTATATCCAAAACGAAGGATTAGAAAATAAAAATTTTGCAACCTCCTGAAGTGCCCACGTCACTCAGGTCTGTCCTGTAATGCCAAAAGCCTTTGCCAGCTGTTTAGAGCATTCAAAATAATAACGATTTTTCATTCACTTAGTAAAAGAGAGGGAGAAAATGGAGGAGAGAAACTGAAATGACCTTTTGTGGTGAGCAGAAATGTGCCAATATTGAAACACAATTATCTGAAGTGCCTGTGGGTACCAGCTTCCTGTTGATAACCTGTGGTGCTAATTACCTGCAAGAATTCAGGGCGGATATTTGTGACTTGAATTAATTGGCTCTTGGGAAAGACAGCACTGGCAGAGGCTATGGAGAGAAAGTAATACAGAATAGCAAGGTGGAAAAGATGTTTGTGATGATGGTGGGGCCTTTTGCTTCTGGTCTCCACCGTTCTCCTCTATGTATGCAGTTGTGCCGCAGCCTGAGTGCTTCAGCTGGTCTGTGAGATACCATGTTTTATCGTGCTCCTTTAACCTTCCCAGTGATTAGAAATGTGATTTGGTAGCTTTTCCACCTCTTCGTCCCTCTCTAGCCTTGCGGACCTGTGGGGCAGAAGCAAGGTGGCCAGTTAATCAAAATACAATGTACTGAAAAGGTCAAAATAGTAGAGCAGACTCAATATATTTTTCTAGAATGGGAGGCATTAATATTCTGTGTCTTCATAGACCGCAACGTAATGTCAAGGACTGCAACATCCGAGCAGAAAATAGAAAAAAGGCAATAGATTCCCTTGACAAAGATTTTAATTAGAATGAATAATGATACAAAACTAACTCATGGGTTTTTTGCATGTCTCATTTTGGAAGATACATGGAGTTCTGTTAAGTGGCTCAGAGGATACTTGGCTTTGCAAAAACCCAAATGATTTGCACGGTGCATAAAATCAGCAACTTTGCTTTTGGAGAAAAAAGTGCCCAAACGCCCATTGCTTTTAGTGGAGGTGGGATAGCATCGCTTCTGGGGCATGAGGTGCCCGTGGCGATTCTGTGCCTAAGCCTTCCTTGCTCATCTTCTAGAGCTGAGCTAATTTGCCCATACCCTGGTGAAGAAGTAAATTAGCATTACGTTTTAAAAGAGATTAGGTGGGATCAGGTTTTTCAAAGTGCTTGGTGCCTACCGGGGTGTTAAAAAGTCAGCAAACTTTTGTGAGGGCTTGAATCCTGCTGCCTCTGAGCATCTGGCCACGGAGAGCCCCAGAAGATGCTGCATAATCCAGGGAAATTTTGCAGAGCCCTGCTGAAAAAGCAGCTTGGGTGCTTCTACATAGCTGCTGAGCCACTGAAGACGTACTTTAAGCTTCAGAAATGCTCTACTCTCCACAGCTTGGCCCCGGTGAGGACAGCTAATATCCATACACAGCGACAGCAAAGTGAGGGCACCTCTTTAGGTACCTCCATCTGCTTAGTTAATGCAGCCTGGCCATGTCCTAAGTGATATTCCCAAGGTCACACAACTAGCCAAAGCCAGGACTGGGCTGAAGGCATGCTGATGCAGTCTTTCCGACCTGTGACTCCTCTAAAAAGGTGTATTTTGGCTCCTGTTCCCGTGGTGAGTCCCCTCTCCCAGCGCAGGGGTGCGGCCGGGCCAGCTGTGCTCAGGCAGGCACAACCGACCTTTTTCTTCTGCCCTGGTAACAGATGTTCCTCTCAGACATGTCAAAATGCATTCTTTCTACTCCCTCTCTCCTTTTCAGGGTGTCTTTTTATTGATTAGTCCAGGCAGGTAAATCTGAGCCTAAAGTAATTACCTTCTCTTTGTTTCATAAGGTCCCTGGGCCCAATATATTTTAATGACTTTCCTCCTTTTTAATGGATATCAAATGACTCCTCATGACGTCCATCATTTCTCCTCGGTGACACTGGTGGCTGGTTACAGCTGGTTCAGACAATTCTGGGCAAACAGGCCTTTTAAAGATAATTAACATTCCAAAAGGTCAGTTATCCTTGCAGGTCTGCATGCTGATGTTCAGCTGTGAGAAAGAGCGTTTAGCTACCCTTTATTATAAACACTGAATTGAAAACCCTGAGCACAGCCAAATCCATTTGTAATAATCCCACACAGGTATGGCTTTTGCTGCACAGCGTATGAATATTGAGCTTTTAATTTATTTTTTTTCCCCCTGTTTCTTCTACCAGCAAACCGCTCAGCTATGTCAATTCCTGTAAAATGTTTACAAATACCAGCTTCTCCTCCTGCCTTCTGCCTGCCCACCCCAGCCCTCACCTCCTCAGTGTAACATTTGCATTTTGTTGTCCCCCGACAGCGTCAACGAGCATTTGATTAGGGCTTTTGGAGCCTTAACATATGGATCTACTCCCCTGTTCATCTCGGCCTGCCCCCATGGTCCTTTCTCAACGAAGAGCGCTCGCTCCTGTCCTGAGCATTGATCAGCCCCGACTTGGCTCCTTCCAGCTGTGATTTATAGGGAACACGGACCAAAGGAAATGCCTTTGAAGGTCAGATGGGAAGGGCTATCACAGCTTGGAAGGATAAGCAATAGTTAATATTTGTATATTAATAGTTAATATTTATATAATAATAGTTAATGCGGTACTTTCACGCGCTTTCTTGTGCGTGCGCCTGTGTGTGCATGTAAATATATAAATATATGTAAATATATATATGAATATATCAGCTTGAAAACAAGTGTTGGTCCAGCAAGATGTGTGGGCTGTGCGGGTGCTTTCCCGACCTGGAGCTGCTGTGAGCAGAGTTGTGTGTGTTCTTGTGGTACAGTTTCTTTACCAGAATATACTTAATGCATTGCAAGGCCCGAAGATGATGATTAGAAGGTGCAGTAGTTTTGCAGATAACTGTCTTTCAATTTTGGCTGAAGAAAACGGCTTGGTCTTCTTTATTGCATTTTTGAATGAGATTGAGAGAGATGCAGATTTATCCCAAATTGCTGAGGTGAAAAGTCCCAGGGCTGACTGTATGGACAAAGCAGCTTTCCCGGAGAATGACTGCGTTATACAATTATGCAGCTGACCCAAATAAAAGTGCCCATTAGAAACTGCAAATGGAAGCACTTTCAGAATGCGTGTCCTCCTGCAAACTGAACCCGAACTGTTTTTTTTTTTTTCTTGAGAAAGCTGTGCCTGAAAACAAATGGTTTTTTGCTCTTGCTGCAAGGGTAGTTCATTAACACTGAGCTCCTGTGCTTTCTGATTCCAGAGCGACGCGTTTATCTGCCAGGTATTTGTCAAAGCAGGCTCCTCTGTGGACTGGGAAAGCAAAGGGAAAATGTAATTGTCAGCAAGGGTAGGGAGTTCTGGCCAGCAGTTAAATATCATTATGTTTGCCATATCTCTCATTTTCTTAATTTTTCAGCCCGTGCTTTGTTTTACACAAAACTTTTTAGTTCTTACGACTCTGCATCCATAGACGGGGTGTCACGCAGGCAACAGCAGTGGCTTCAGCAGAGGCATTTTAGGAACAAGCAAACCTTGCTTTTTTTTTTTTTTGTGCGATTTGGTGATAGTCAAATGGCTGCTATCAAGGTGGTTAATAATCTGAGTTTGAGTTGGATGGTTAATGAGTGAGTTTACAGGCATATAAATCGAAAAATGAAGGGAAAGAAGGTTTTTGACCAAAACACGCCGTTTATCTCTTCTACTTCTGTCACTTCTCAGAAGAAGAAGCCCAGGTCCTGTCCCCACTGTAGACCCTGACACCCACAGCCCTGTGGTTGGTGTCCCACCTGCTGCCCAGCGTGGCTTTGGCAGCTTCTTCTAGTGGGGCTGTAAAGAAACGCTGCCTCTTCAGGAGCTACATGCCTTGTTGGGTCACAGCGGAGGGCTCAAAGGGTGTCGATTTTGGGTGTCAAGATGGTCCCAGCAATTGTGAACATTGCAGTGAGTGATGGTCACTTGAGGAAGAGATGTGGAATTTGTTTTATTTCACAAGTCTGAACAAAACCATGAAAACGTGCTGTTTTGGCCCATTTACACACTCTGCCTTTATTTAAACTACTGCTAGAGGTAATCATTCAGAGCTGCTCAAATTGCACTGGTGACTTTGGGAAAGTCACTGCCGGCGCCAGCCTGGATGCTGCTGGACAATATGTTACAGCAGGAGTAGGTGTCAGTTCTCCAGTTTAGTTACTGCCGATGGTTATTACTGTCTTCTGGAAATCTCCCTCCCACTGGTGGCTAATCAATGAGCTTGGCATTGCTCCCAACCAAGTTGTAGGTCAGTAGTAAAACTGCAACAATTAGCAAGTTTGCCTTTTGCGCCAAATATTGCAACATCTTTCCTCACCTCCTCCCCAAATAGTCTGCTTATTGAATTGTTACTTTTTTGACACTAACAGATGGTTCCTAGTGGCTGGCATCTGCAAAATTTGGGAACAGATTGATGAAATTGATAATGACCGGTTTCTGCAACAGATGGCTTATAGACAGATTTCTGTGTAAACTGACAATGTTGCATTTAAAGAGAAATTTTCAATGAACCCACACATTACAGCTATGATTACAACATTATTTAGACCCTGAAAAATGGATCTAAGCTTAACATACGCGCCATGTAGTGTCTAAAACAAAGGTTAAGAAAGATTGATTAGATAATTAGCATCGCTTTATTAGCCTTTCACCACATCTGCACGATGTTCTTACATAAACATTCCCTGCCTAAAATTGCAGTGATGATGTTTTAATATTTCTTACGCAGATAGGAGAGAAATCAGTTTATTTTATAAAATATTGTTGCCTCAGATCTTCAAACCTTGCCTAACAGACAATTGCACACAGCAAAATCATAAAATAGCAAGAGCGAGCCCCATGCCGCGGTGGGATGGAAGCACGTTGACTGTAGCCGGGGCTTTTCAAGGTTGCTCTCACTCACCTGAGTGGAGCACTGCCTGACTTTGCAGCGTAGACAGGCCTGGAGTATTGCTGTGGCTGCAGAATCGCTCTCACATGTTGGTCCTCTGCTTGCCAGCAAGGCTCTCCACAGCTTTTCAGAACAGCTATCAGCTATGATGTGCCCCTCTTTTTTTTTTTGGACAGCAAATGTAAGAACATCCTTGTGATGTGGTGGTGCTAGCACTTTGATAAGGGATTTTGTGCCTTTCATGGCATGAGAGGAATCCAGGTTTGCAGCACCTTGGCAGCTGAAGCTATCTGAGATGCGGCTCCTGGTGCTTGCTGAGCCCTCTGGGATCGCTGTGCCAGGCTGGGATTGACGGTGACATTGCACGTCCTGTGTCACAGCAAATGCTCTTTTGCTTTGATCCCCCGCGCCTTGGGTGAAAATGGAAGATTTCCTTCAGCTGTGCCCCTGTAACTGTCTTGTGGGTCTATCACCCATGTTTCAGTCGATAACAGAAAATGGCTTTGGGCAGTGTTTTGGCTAAGGTAAGTGCCGCAGTCCCGGAGCAGGGTTGCTGAGGCTGCAGCCTTCAGGCTCTCATCTTGCCAGGTAATACGAGCAAGTTCGTTAAAGGCAACATCTGCAACGTTTCCAGTGAGACGTGCAGGAGAACCATGCCCAGCACACCTTTACTCGTGTTGGATATCTGTTTCGTTTCTGACACATTGCTTTATTTTTGCCAAAACTGCCTGGGCTTTGCTATCCTCCCCCTGCCTTGTTGCCCCTCATTGCAATGACTTGTTGGTGCATCTCTGCTGGCACCTGCCACCTCCTTGAGATGTTTTCCAGTGAGATGGTTGCTTTTCTTCAGAGGCTCAGGCTGAAGCACTTCGTGCCGTGGTCAAAGCCCTAATGGGCTACGATCCCTCCCCAGTAAAAAGCAGGGCACAGGGCCAGCGCGTTGACCTTTGAGTTAGCAGAGTATCTCTGGAGTAAAAGCTGAAAACTCTGCCATCGATATAGCAGTGACTGCAGGTTCATTCATCACAGGCTCTCAACCCATCAGAAACCCCGCGGCGTAAAGGACATTAAGTAAGAGTTGTGTGATGACTCGGCCTCGCTTGGCACTGGTTTTTCCTACCTTGATCAAGGACTCTTGACACGGTGAAACAAATTATTCAAAACTTGTCTGGACACCTTAATTTGCGCTGGAGCTCTCAGAGGTCAACAGTGCTGGAGCTGTGAGGCCGGTCAATGAAGATATATGCAGTGTGTGCTCCTCATAAATTCACCTGCCTAAAAGAGTCCCATCGGGGTTGCTTTGGGCAGACAGGGGCAGGGACGACTCCCCAGAAGGACCCTATTTGCATCCTTACTGGTAAATCTGTTGATTGCTACCCTGGCATTACTTTTCTGGCAATGAGAGAAGTGAGATACAGGAGATGGTACCCACACATGAGAAATTCAGCTTTTTGTTGGTACGATCGGCATCATGGGATGGTTTTGTTTGTTTCCTGCAACTGTATTTTTAAATCCAAGCACTCTTCCTACAGGCAAAATTGAAATAGTTTAACTCAAATGAGTGTAAAAACAAATAAAACTGGAGGAAAATTCCTGAGGGAATAGCAGTTTAACTGAAATCAGTCCCTCTGGTCGAATTGGACAAACAGGCTTTAAAACTGAGCTGCATTAATTTAACCAGGTAATCCTGGAAATACGTGTTTTGTTGGTGTCTTACAATGCAGAAGTGCAGTTAGTTAAAATCCTCTGAGTTCTCTGCCCTGCAGAGCTGAACAATACTCTTTCTTCCAAAAGACTTTTTTTTTTGATTTGTTCCTTCTTATTTTGCTTCCTTTTTAAATTAAAAAAAAAAATGGGTTTTTTCAAACAGCTGCAGAGGTACAGGAGGCTAGGGACAGTGTTAGGGTCTCAGGAGTAACAGCTTTAAAACTACCTTTTTCTGAGTGGCAATCTCTCAGAGCTATTTCTAAAATATTCTGAGCTCTGGTTCTGATACAGACATTGTGATTGATGTGCAATTTTCATTGGGTTTGAGTAAATCTGACAATTTGATATCAACCTGAAATTGCATTGGTAAACACAGAATTGAATTTGGCTACAACTATTGGCATCTAGTATCAGATTGTGGGAAATAGTCATCCACCAAAGAAAGAGAAATATTAAAATTCTTGAAACCCTTTAATCCTTTTTGTTCTTATTTTCTCTCTCTTATATGAGGTTCCTTCGGTGTAGAAAAACAAAACCCTTGTGCAATACAAATGTATCAAAATGCTAAGGTTAGTTTATTTACATAAAAGCTGCTTTCACTGTCTTCCCTAGATTATTTTCAGTGCAAATCACTGTTGCTTGAATGTGCGGTGCTTATAATGATTCAAAAGCTATTATGGCTTCTGCTCTAAGGGATGATCTACTTCTGTAGCAATGCCCAGAGAAATGTTCTGCTTCCTAATTGTTGCTCAAAGGCAGCTAATTTGCTCTTTTTCTGGCATCAGGAAAAATGAGGCATGCTTGCTTTATTTTTCATTTATGTGGATTACTTGGGCTAGGCAGGGTGAGGGAGGTGGGGGCGGCTGGTACGAATGGAGGGATCTGCAGGCCCTGCTGAGCTGCAGGCTTCTCCCCTGGCATCTCTGTACCATCATGGAGGGACATTTGTGTCTCTCCTCCAGGCAAAGAAAGGCTGGGGACGTTTTTTCCCTGGCTGTTTGCAAGGCTGCTCAGGTGGCAACCTGGCTTTGGGCTCAGAGGCACGGTCAACTCTGGGTCCATCCTCCTGAGCGTGAGAAAGTCCCAACCTGGGACTGTTTGAATTTATTCCTGTTACTCTACTTTCCCATGGGTTTCCGGCTTCCCACGCACTCCGGAAGGTGTTTTCAGCACTCATCTGCCCTCGGTGGGACTGGCTAGGACATGATCCTGGTGCTAAAGATAAATCTCTTCCCCGTCTACTATCTTTTTGACCAGGCTTTAAGGAAGCCTTGTTTTGTCACAGCTTCACGTCTCCCTGTGGCTGATCAAATGTGGCCGTCCTGGTGAGGGATCTGCACAGAGTCACCACGTCAGGAGGAGACGTTTTCCGGCAGCATGCTACGAGGCACCTTATTCTCCAGTTTGACAAAGGTAAAGGAATTCCGTGTGAGGATAAACTGGAAACTAACTAAGATGCCAAAGGTGGTTTTTTCACTTGTAAAAATGGGAGAAGATATATGGGATTTTGCGTCATTTATGAGTCAATGATCTAACGTCACCTTTGCGGTACAGGATTAAACACTGACTAAGGTGTTTCTTCTTCTTCCCGTATGTGAAGTGCCCAGTTCTTCTTTCTGGCCTTATCGGATGACAGGCCCCCAGGCTGGGAAACTCATGCCCAGTGGCGGTGGGAAACAGGTTGATTTTCAGGAAGAACAAGGGAACTTCTGACAGTAATCACCCCCTGCTGTAGAAATAAATCAAAAAAAAAGGCTTGCCTGGTGCATCAGTGATGGTTGCAATAGTTTTGCACACTTGGGCTTTTAAGGCAAAATATACAGAGCCAAAAAAGGCACATGTAGAACCATTTCAGGAAATTTTCACAAATATGATGTTGGCTAAAACCTGTGGTTTATGCACATTGTTACTGGATACTTCTTGGGTGGTCTGGTGACCACATAGCTCCAGGTAGTGGCATGCAGTTACCACATGCTGATACATTCAAATGAAGGTTTCTCCCTCTCTCACACGCTCACACTTGTGTGCATGCCCACACACTCACTGGTGAGCAAAGCTGGTTTGAACCACAGTAAAATATCAACAAGAAAGCGCATAAACTCTCACATAAGAAATTTGGGCTTTAATAAAAATTTCAGCCGTGCCACTGTAATGAATAGTGAACTGTATTCTGAGCTCCTAATAGACACCTTAAAAGGGGGCATATTAAAAGGGCAGCTGGTTCCTATTACTTTTAACAAGTTTCAGGGACTGTTTTCTGGCTACTGCAATGAATAACAAAAATATTTGCTTTTTCTAACCTACTGAGTCCCTAGAGCACTGTGGAACTGAAGTGCATCTCTGATTGATAGCCGCAAGAAACTAACTGAAAGTAATTTCTAAATTTCTCTAGGTGCAAGATTTATAATTTTTTAAAAAAATGTAAGGAGTGCTGTTTCTTGTTAGTGACAGAATTTATGGTTTTAATATGTAAATAGTAAGTAGCAGCCCAGCAAAACAGAGTAGGTCTCAGTAGGAGCCTTGCCAAGACTGGTTGCAGGCTGAGGTCCCGGGCAGATCTCAGTCAGGCTTGGTAATGTCACATTGGAAAAACTCACATGTCCAAGGGTTTTAGGGACAAATCTCTTCTTGGGAAAAGCCAGCATTGTACCGTATGTTTGACTGGAACAGCCGTTCCAGCAAAAGTTCAAGAGACATTGAATGGGAGCCAACTTTTCAGAGCTTATTAGTATCATGCTAATTTCTTTCCGCCTCTGTAATGGTCTGGGTAGGTACCAGACATCTCCTGGGATGTTTATTCCTATAGAAAATGTGTTCACATCAAGAGTCAAAAGGAATTAGGTAATAACAAATTATTCCAGTAATTCCAGTTTCTGTTTTTCAGATACTGCTGGCATACAGCTTCTCAAAGGGGCAGGAAAAAAGGCAACTTTTTGTTCCAGTGCCTGTGACATGCATAATCAATAAATGCTATTGGCTGCACTTCTAATGTCTCAAAAAGGGACTTGCTTTAGATCTATTAGGGCAGTGGTACTTAATTAACAATTGATTATTAAGAGAGTTTACTGATGAGTAACAGCTATTTTGTACATATGTGCATAACTTTATGTATAAAATGTGATTCACAAGCATTGAAATATCTTTTTTTAAGCATTCACTGGAACAGAACATGTTTTGCTGCAAGCAGCAGTTGCACCTTTCAAGGTTGTGCCAAGGCACCCAGCTGTCCTTACAGCGGTCCCTGGTTACCGTTTGCCACCGGCTGATGGATGAGCTCCCGTGAGGGTCAGAGGGACATTTCAAGGACAGGTTGTGGCTACGAGGGCCGTAGCAGGGCTCCCCCCCTTCTCCAGTGACCGGTTCCCATGTACTCTCGTCCACCAGTACGCTGTGGCACTCGCACGGGGGGCTGTGGGAGGGTTAGCAAGCTGGCTGTAAAAACTGCCCTTCAGATTTGGAAAAAGGCAACCGCTGAGTTTGGGATGGCTAAATAAGGTTTCTCTGGCTGCAGCGTGGTGTTGCTCCACAAAACTTAGTGCCCCCTACACTCCCTCCCTGCCCCCAGAGAACCACCCTGCTCTGCCTCCCCTTCCCTGGCTCCACTTGCATCGTGGGTTTATTTGGTTTATGTAGAGATATATATATATTTTTCTTTTACTGTTTTGGCTCCATCATTTTGCCTATTGGGACTGCATTTAGTACCATCTTGCTTCTTCCCTTTTATGTTCCCTACATCCCGAATTGCTCAGTATATCACGGAATATCATCCTGTCACTCTTTACCATAGCCATTTACTGCTGCCGCTGCTTCAGGCTGCGCCTCCACCTAAACAAGCAGGCGGATAAATTACCCAGAGGGCTTGCATCGCACCTCCCGTGATCCACAGGCTGTTTAGCAAGTCATGTTTTCCCTGGATATGAAATGACCTTTTCCCAGTATGGGCTGTGGGATAATAAGGGAGGTACTTACAACAGAGTAGTCTTAAGGGGGCAGAATACCAGGAGTGATTTACCCACTCTATCAACTTTTATTTATAACATGTGGCTTCTCTTTAGGGCAAAATATGGGTGTTTTGACTTTCCGTTTCTGGATTATGGTCTGGAGGGTCAAACCTGAGTTTTGACTTGATGATCCCATGACCCGAAATAACATGACAAGAGGAGCAAAATGACAAATTACCCTTTAAAACCTGTGCAGGTGTCATTGAGAGTAAATTGGGCACAGAAATTGATTTCATGGTACTTGCCTCCTTCGTCGAGGTAACAGCCTGAGCAACTTATTCAGAGTGTCAGTAATTTGGGGCACCTACATCTCTCCCCAGACTTGCAAAGTACCAGGTGTATTTTGTATGCAATAGCCCTACATCCCCCGTTCTTGGGACCTGATGTGCTGCTGCTGCCCACAACCAGCAGCATTATTAAAATGGGACAAAAAGGAGTATTTACCATTCGTGCTTACCATCTGCATCACTGTGTCCATTTTCAGAGAAACTGAAGATTTGTGGAAAAAATGACTTTGTAAAGATTTTTTTCAGGTGGAAGTAGTAATTTTTGTAGTAGCCAGAGGTTCAGACCTGGCATCCAGCTGAGGTGGTGAGGGACAGGTTGCACCTCTCCATCCTTGAAACAGCTTTTGGTACCCTCATGTGTGCTTAGGAGAGCACCCTAGGACAGGGTTGGTCCCCCTAGGTTTTGCTCGCCATGGGGCTGAAGGCACTACTGAATTCTTGCTGTCGCTCCTTGCCCCGAGTTTAATGGAAATGTTTGGAAAATGAAGATGTTTAATCAATGTTTTGAATGTTTGTACTGATGGGAGGGAAATCAGGTTTCACAGCTCTGGAATATCGTCTCCCGGTCTCTCTGCTGCCTGGACTGTCTTTATCAGCCAGTCTTTCTCTAGATGGGCACTCTTTGCCATGTTGTCATGCTGTATAAAGTAATTAATAGGCAAAACCAGGTGTATGGTACCAGCACGCTCTCTGTTACAGGGTGATGAGGTCGCACCTTTCTGCATGACGTCTCTTTTGCCATGGTTCAGGGTGGTGGGACCGCGTCCTGCACAGAAAAACCTCTTGTACTGATTTTGGTGTGCCTGGAGCAGAAGCAGAGCTCCTGGGCATGGGCAACTGGTTGCTCTACTGGAGAGGGATTCTGCATTTCCATGTTCTGTGTAGGCAGGGACAAGCAGCTTTCCTGGTGATGCTGGAGTTCCTGTGTTGAAAAAGTAACTCTGCTTCTACAGCCAAAATAGCTACACGTGGAGGGTGGGGAATAGCCTGAAGCTATGCCCCAACATGGACATATGTGGTGCGGAGCAGGTTGAGGAGGGAGTGGACACAAGGAAAACCGCATTACTGTGGGGGCTGCTAATCTCTGTGAGTCTTAGGTAACCAACTTCTAATACCTTAATTTCAAAAACTAGGTATTTTTCCTCTCTTTATCTCAAAAGTTTCAATAATTTAATTGTTTCTGAGATTCTGAAAAACAGAAATCCTCGTTGCCAATCATACAATGCCTCTGCTTGCCTACCAGCTAGGTGGTATTAAAAAAAGAAGACATTAGCACTTTTCTGTGTAGTTACCTTCAAGTGCAGAGGATATTTGTGCTGTGGTGTTACGGCAATCGCAGCAGAGCAGCAACTTTAATTGCCAGGCTAGCTATGAAATGTAGCACAACTCCCTTCACTGAATTTGATACTGTGGTGAATGTATCTGGTTAATAGATTTTCTTAAGCAGATAAAATAGGTCATATATTTTTAAAAGGTAAAGGGTGTTTTTGTTTATTAAAGAATTTCCTGCTTTCAGTCATTTAAGAAGGTATTCACCATACAAACTGATCCTAAAAAGAACCTCTCACATTATGAATTTGTCTCTGTAACTGTAATAAAATCTTCATTTTTGCTCAGTTTAACACAGCAGGTTTAAACCACTATTTAGTGTAACAAGGATAAATCTGTCTTCGCTATTCACAAAATAGGTCAAATGTCTTAAAAAAACCCCTGCTCTAATGTGTATTAATAATCAGACACTAACTTTGCTGTATTAAATACCCAAACTTCTTTGGGAAAACAGCTTTGGAGTGAAAAGTTTTACAACATGATGCCTCACCAGTGTTAACCAGTGTGGTCAGTATAGCTGGCTGCAGACACCTAGATATCTGTCCTTCCTGCAGGGCCCACACAAGCTCTTTTATCTTCCTGAAATAAAATATCCGGGGCAGAAACAGATACGGAGGTTGCCCCTTTCCTTTGATGCAGCCAAGAGCTGTCGGTGCCAGGGACCTGCAGCCCTTTCCTGTGGCTGCATCCAGGGAGGCACTTAGGCAGGTGCTTAATTCAGAGCACACAAAACATCTCGTTGACTCCATATAGAGCTGAAAAACACTTGTGCAATAAAGTACATCGCACGGCGGGCTCCAACAACAAGAGTTCATGCCTGGCTCTGATAGGCAGGAAAATCACAATCAGATGAACTGGCTGCATTGCAGCTGTTTCATCTGAATATGTATGATATTGTTATTTAAAAAGTAACTTTAGCTGTAGTGTGCTCCTATTTGGAAATTGAGAAAGGATACTAGGGAAAGCTATTTGATCTTCTCCTGAAATGCAGTCAGGTACTGCGACAGTTTGCTAGATGGTTGGTTTTAGGTGTTTGTTTCTTTTTATTTTATTTTTAAAATAACTTCAACCGGGACTTTAATTTTGTGGATGCAGTGATTTCCCGTGGCCCCATGAAGAGCACAGCCTCACCACCCCATCCCATTGCTACAGCTATAGGAACCTACAGGTATGTATAGCTATAAGTACTTGTTACCCAGGGAATTTGGGATTGCTTTGATCCCCTGGGATTGCCCAGGGAAGTGGGTAGAGGGCTCCAGGACATGCTACAGGGACGTTTCACTGGAATTAGAAATGTGGGGTGTGTTGAATGAGAAAGTGGCTCTGAAAGGAAAGCCCTTCTCTGTCTGCAGTCACCCCGCAGGGTAGCGAAAAGTCTTCCCTCCTCAATACGAGAGTGGTTTGCAAGACAACTTACAGCAAAACCAAGCCAAGCCCATGCTGACAGAAAAATGGCATTTCTCCCGGAGCAGAATCCCACGGCGCAGTGCCCGGCGCAGCTGTGGCTTTGCTCCATTGTGTCCCTGGGCACCCAGGTATCCTTGAACCTGTTTCAACCTTATAACCCTCCAGTAGCGCCTTATAACGCTCCAAGTGATGTACCGGATCACCAGCGACTGAGATGGCACCCACCAGTTTGGCTCTCGGCACCTGCGGGCTGAGCTCAAGACGAGGTGCTGGAAGTTGCAGGGACGTGCTGAGATATGAGAGTGTGAATTTGGCAATTAAATTTGCGGCTGCCTTCACAGTTGCAGACACGCACAAATGGAACTGATGGAGGTTCCTTTGCCTGCTAAAGGAAGCATGAAACAAATTATTTTATGTCCAAAGTTTGTGGTAGAGCCGTGAGGGACTTCTAATTAGAGAGCTAATATGCACTTTCCCAGTGATTAGGTAAACACATTTTTTTGTTATTTATAATAACTTCCATCACACGGATTCAACTAATTACAAAAATGTCCCTTGTAGAAACCATTTACAATTTTAATTCCAATTATTTTTTGATAATTCAGAAACCTTTTTCCAGCTATTCATCAGAAAGCAGAAAGTTAATCCATTCATTACCACACTGAATGGCTGATTTGAAACCAACCATGGATTACAAAGTCAGACTGAAGGTGAAAAACAGGAAGCTGGTAGGGGGGGGATATAGCTGTAAAAAAACCCCATAACACGTTGCTGAAAAAAATGGATCATTTGCAGAGCTGAAGAAGAAATGCGCTGTTACATTTGCAGCATGAACACTCCCATGTCGAATGAGCCCTTTTGTAATGGCAGCAGCAGAAATTCAGGGGCCCGTGTTTGCCCAAAATAATCCTCTTCGAAATTTCTGCGGCTTGAGGAATTCTGTCCAGTGGGCACGAAATCAGCTCCTGGTTACCTCGGGTCCCCACTGGCTTACGTGGGGGCTAAAGGAATCTGGACAGGGATAAAAGCTGTAGCTTGTATTTGAAAACACTGGGTGCAATGAAGTAGAAACTTTTGCCCACTGGTCTATTTTGCACTCTCCATTCTCCGCCACGTGCCGAGGCCGGTGTTTCCAGCCTGCTGCAAGCCTGTGGCCAGCCGGGCAGGAGACATCCCTGGCTGTTTCCCTGCCAAACCAGAAATGCTTTGGATTTATCTGGTTTTGCACCACTGTTAAGGAAAGCAGCCATGGTGGGAGAGAGCCCTAAGGATGCCAGAGGATGGGGCTTGTTGCTGTTGCATCCCAGGCATACCCTGAATCCCACATCAGTCTGTGGGAAATGGTAGGTGTCTCTCATGTGATAGCTTTGCCTTTAGAAATATTAGCTTTAACTCAAAACATAAAAGGACCAGAGGTTCAAAGTGCCTTCATAAGCACTGCGGGGTGACAGTGAATCTCCTGTGATTCCTTCTGATCCAAAAATTGCAGGTCAGGTCTTCCCTGCTTTGCATTTCCTCAAGTTATGTGCTTTCAGTGGAGCTGCACTGATTTACTGCCCTGGCCACAGAGTGAATGCATTTCTTTTAACCTAACTGACCTTTTTTAAATGTACCCAATCTAGGAATTAAACATCCCATCTGATTTCCCATTTGTAATTTTATTATACAAAGCTGCAAGACATATACAGCTTTTTTTCTCTGAAGAGAGATTATGGTCTTTGTTATACAGTCATGTAAAATCCTACAGAATTTGCTTGTGACTCCCAATTTTGTATACCAAACTCCAAATTTAGAGCCCTATAAAACCGGTTTATTGAATTCAAGGCAAAAAGCTTTGATTTCTGCACATAAATACTCTAAGAAATGTATTCCTACTACCTCTTACTTTCTCCAAATATTTATTTAAATACATTTTTCGAAAGACAGTTTCTACCTTCAGAAATGGATTGCTGCCTAAAATGGGTTCGACAAGGCACGAATGCTGCATTTAGGTCAGAAAATACAAAACGTTTTGGTTTTGGAATACGTCTTGCAAGGCAGTTGCGTATCTTTTGAGGGAAGAAACTCAGCAGGTCCCTCTCAGCCCAGGTTTCTTAGCTGGGCAATGCTGAAAAATGATGTTTGGGAACGCCCTGTCCTGACACCGGGGGACTGAGACACCTCGGCAAGGGATTTGCAGGGAGCGAGGCTGACATGGGGAGGAAGAGGAGGGATGTGAAGGATGTCAGAGGGATGTGAGCACAGTGGGGCCAGGTTTGGCCTTTCGGTCCTTTAAAGACATACCCTTCAACCTGGCTGTGCTTTTATGGCAGCCACTGCTACCAACACTATTGATGTGCTCCGAAAATATGCGGAGAAAGGAAGAAGCAGGAGATGGTGAAGCAAGAGGTCTCAACCACTTCTCTGAGGGCACCAAGCTCATCCAGCAGTATTCGCCTTTCCTGAACGCAAAAACTGGTTCAATGAACCATTGTCTCACGCTCCCCAAATGCTTTCAAGTATCTCCACTCCTCTACGTGGCATTTTGTAAATCAGGCTGGAGATAAGTGCCACATCTCCCCGCTACTGGTGCAGCGCTGCCCAATTAACTGGGGCTTTCGCTGAGACCGAGCTGGATTTGCTTTCAGCAACTGTCAGACACGGTTGCTTTAGACCTCGTTCACATAAATCCTGCCTCGCAGCCTTGCTGAACAGAATAAATTGGATCACGGGAGCAAAACACTCTGTGGCTGCAGGGGTGCAATGACAGAAACCACGAAGGAAAACAGGTCTAGGGGCTGCAGCGGAGAAACCCCAGCTGGAGTTCTGCTGAATATTGGGCCTCAAAACCCAAGGGTGAGAAGTTCCTCTGGCGCTTCTGTATACACTGTGCTGGCACCTGTGTATATACTGTGCGGTGTCCCAGAAGACCACTTGCTTCTTTCCTAATGTGCCATGTCTCTGAAATTAAGCCTCTGACCCAAAACAGTCCAGGGGAAAAGTCCTTCTTCCTTCACCCTGCTCTGGTCATGGGGTGAGACTGAAGCTGGGCAGACTATTAGCTCTGTCCCAGCTTAGAGCTGCAGACCGGTAAATTTACAGTGAATATCGTGGGGTATTTCCTGGGGGATGCTGGAACCACGAGAGATTCTGTGCTAGAGAGCCAGTGCGCAGACTGGCTCATTCCTGGCAGCTAATGAGCATGGAGAGGAGGCAAAATGATGCATCAACACAGCTGAAGTGTTTTCCAGCACGCCTTCTGCATTCAGCTGTCTTCCAGAGCTGTATAGAGCAGTGGATGCATTAAAGATGGCTTTCAAAGGCATGGGTGGCTGCAGGTCTGCACCTGCCAAGCTCTGGAACTGGGATAGAGACCGCAAAGAGAGAAAACATCAGCAAATGTGTTTGTCATCTCTTCAGCTTTTTGGAGAGCCATCGTCCGTAGGAAAGGCCAGACTGCCTCAGTAAATGAATAAACACAGGTAATGAGTCCCAGAGCAAAGCACGTTGGATGGCTTCCTTGCAGGATGGTGGGAGGGTTTGTGCTTTTTGGCACGGATCTCTGAAGAGCTGCTCCTCCTGCCTCGCCAGCCTGGGCACGACAGCCTGTAAAGCTCCAACAGCAGCCGTCAGACAGGGGGAAAAGAACAACTCACTGCTGCTCATAAGCAAAGGGAGCAGCGAGG
Organism: Chionis minor; assembly: GCA_013398295.1. NCBI lineage: Eukaryota > Metazoa > Chordata > Aves > Charadriiformes > Chionidae > Chionis > Chionis minor. Next base: position 983,482 of record VZSF01001891.1, on the reverse strand, counting down.
ATGGGGCTGAGGGAAGGCGCTTCCCAGTCCCACCTGAACACGGAGCCTCCTTGTGACAGCACTTTGCCAGAAAGGATCCATTCACAACCAGACCCAGTGATGGACAGGCAGGGCTCTTCCGTGCTCGTTGTTAAAGATGATTACTTCGAAGGGAACACCATGCCTGGGGTCTGCCAGAGCCGGCAAAGCTCGGTGACCCTTTCAGCCCATGGACATTTGCCTGGAGCGTTGCTTTAGCAGCCTCCAGAGGGACCCAGACATACTGGCCGGTAGGGGAGTAGGACTGAGGGAGAACATATGATTTCTAAGAGTTTCTGGCACTCCCCTGGAAGGAGGGAAACTGCACTGAGAGCTGCACCGATGTGGACTTGATGAGCAGGTCAGCAATTGCTCCAGGTGCAACGTGGATATTGTGCGTGTGAGAGGCCTGGAGTACAAGTCTCCGTAGCAAAAAAGCTTCACAACTTTTTTTATTCTCTGCCCTGGAGTCACCGTCATCTTAAAATTCTCTGCAAACATGAAAACAAATCATGCTGTCAAAAAGTCATGCATTAGAAACAAATTATGCTCTCTAAATGCATCTTGGCAATATAATTGATAAACTGAGTATGCGAAATAATTGAAAAAGTAGGGGGGGGACATGCAGGATAAATGACTAAAATAGAAAACTAATGAACACGTGTAAATAAGAGCCACAAACAATAAATATAAATTATGGTGTGACAAACTGTAAATAATCAGAGCATTTCAGGCCTGAAATGTGATCCCTCTTCAGGGAAAACTTGTGTGGGTAAATCTCCAAAAGCCTCAGAGAGGAAAACAAGAAGAGACGAGGTTATCAGGGCTCTTGGAAATGGCAGGCACGATGGATTAGCCCCTGGATTCATTACTCAGAAACTTCACCAGCACTGGGAAAGTAAGATGCGTTACCGGCCCACTTCCTACCTCCACCCCAACATACAAATGATGCTGGCAGGAGTGATGCCACCAGCCTTTCGCACCCCGCTATAGATAGATTAAAAAAAAGGGGGTGGCATTTATCTTCCCTAATTTAGCCATTTAGAAGGGGCTTTTGACGGCTAGCTCTTGTCTCCTGATTCACTCCACTTTCCCCTTCCCTCCTCCCCTTCCCCCCCCTTGGTGTCTTGGGAAACCTTGTGATATTCAGAAATAAATGGTCACTGTCCCCAGCTTCTCCTGCAGACGCACGTATCAAGATAGCTGTGTCTGCTGTGTAGGATTTTAACCTATCTCTTCGTTTCCAGGTCCTAAATCCTTTCCAGATCCTCAGGATTAAACTCGCATCAAGACCAGCCCATGCCAAGACCTTCCAGCACAAGCAGCCTGAATTAGGGATGAAGCTCAGCTACTGCTGTAGAGGTTATAAAGCAGCTGGAGATCAGTCCTGAGGACAGACCGAGCGGTGTGGGAAGAGATTTGGGGTGCATGAGGGCTGGTGGATTTACACCCTGGCCTTCTGGGTGACTCTTGACTTCTGAAAACAGGGGTGAGGGATGATACTTAGATCTTCATTTGCTGTTCCAGAACGTGGTTGCTTTGTTTTAGGACGTCTTTAACTCATCGCCCAGAGCACAGCAAGAAGGTCCTTGCTCACCTGCCCGCCGTGGGCAGACTAAACCCCTGAGTGTTTAATGAAGTTGTTGTGGGTTTATGTCTAATAAGGTGCAAGTGGGTTAGGACTGAGAAAATATTTCCTAAGTGGGTAAACTTGAAGGAAAACATTTGTTGCTTGCCCTGACTGAAGCTCATTTGGAAAACACCCTCAGGAGCAGCGTTTAAGGCAAAAATTGCACCACTCCACCTTGCTGCTGGCTTGCAGGCGGTATCACGTGGTAGGAATACATCGTGCTCCATGTCTTGGGGTAATAGGAAGAAAAGAAATTACATTAAAATGCAAACTACTGTTGGTGGTTATTTCTATGGATAGTGCCCTTCCATTTAATAGTACAGAATCCATCACGTTATGCCTTATTTCAGCGGTGATTGCTCCTGAGAAAAGATGTAGGTCACGTTGTGGTGAGCACAGTACCTTTGAGGAGGGCTTGCAGTGCAGTTTTCAGGTAGCTGGGGGGGAAGGGTTGCTTTGCCACTTCATTTTACCGCCGTGTTTGCACTCGCGCTTGCCCAAAACTGGCAAAAAATGTTGGCAATGGAAACAGGTGATGGGGCTGTACCAGTCTGTGCAGTGGAAGCGGTGGCCGGTGGTGTAAAGCAAGAGACAGGCAGCCCTGGAGTTTGCAAATGCAAGGAGCTGCTACGAGGGGTGTTAGAGACGGGTGAAAGCTTCTGAAATCTTGGGGGTACAGCTGAAAACAAGGTTCACTCACCAAATCACGCGTCCCTCCCTGTTAAGTTAATGCTGTGCTGTGACTTGCACCACAGAGCTAGGGGAGATGGACCAGCCAGAGTGTCCTGATTTTAATGCAACCCTACAAGCAATGGTTTGGGATGTAGCCATGCTCCAGTTTAATAGAGGATTTCACGAGACTCAATTAGGAAGGTTATTAATTAATCAATTATGTAAAACAGATGAGCAATCAGATATCCTGTTCTACAGTGATACAGCTCATTGTTAAAACTTAATTAACTCACAGGCTTGGGGACAAAATAAAAAAAAAAAAGGAGAAAAAAAAAAAAAGAAGGGAAAAACCCAAATCCTACAGAAGAATCAGTTAGGAGAGAATGATTTCAACTGCAGATGGAAACTGGGCTTGAGACCAGACGGGATGACAGCCCTGCTCTGAGAGGATATCGCAGTTATTTTGGGTAGTTTAACAACCAGCCTGGTGTTTGTATCTACCGATACGGCCAACTGAGCCAAATTGTGCTCTCTTGCTTGCCAAAATAAATCTACGGTAATTCCTTCTGGGTAACTGAGCAGTGCCCACCTTTCAAAGCTGGCTGGTGCGGTACATGACAAGGGAGGAGTTCAGCAGATGTATTTATTCGCCCCCCATCTCCTCCCAGCAGCAGGCGTGGAGGTGAGCTGCAGCGTTAGTGTCACCAACAACCACCAAAATCATCGCAGGCGTCGGATTCTTACGTGACTTGTACCAAAAGCAAAGGCAATATTGATCTTCTGTAATAGCCCCTTGTAACCCAAAGTCTTGCAACAGCCTACGTTAATCTGCGAAAACCTACATCTCGTTACGGTCTCAGTTGTATTTAATTTTACTTTAGGCTAGTAGTTATTTAGGTCAATTCTTTGCCAGTTGTGATAAATGGATACACCATCTGTGATGGAGCAAAGCTGTGTCTGTATGCTTCTGCTTCTACAGACTCTTACCTGAATATATTTGCATTAACTGGATTTGTGATTGTCAACATAGAAAAATCAGCGTCCAAACCTGCAAGTCTCTCAAAGCCCACAAATAATTTCAGTGGTAATACGGTTTCAAAGCATAAACCATTGCACTTCTGGACCTTTCCTCTAACAATATGCTCTGGGGTCGATTTTCCCATGTTTAAGGGCCAGACTGCAAATGTATTGCCTGGGAATGGAAGCAGAGTCATGCTCCAGCAATGATTTTTATTGAGTAAATATAGATGAGAAAAGGCAGTTACTACCTGGCAAAGACCCTGCATTTGAAGTTTTCTTTACAAATTCTCTCCCTGCCCAACCCTTTAGCGTGGACTTGCAGGAATTTATAGTGATACATGAAGGAAGTTGATACTCAAGACCGGTTGCTGCTAGACACTGTATTTCTTTCTAAATCTGTTGTCAGCAGAGGGGTTTCTTGCACCGCTACAGCTGGGAGGGTGGCTGCACCACCATTCAGTGCACACATCAGAGCTTTTACATACCTCTGTCTCATTACCGAGCTGATGTAGTGCTGGCAAAAATCTGAATTTGCTTCTGGCCTTGCTCTTCCCTTCCTCCCGGAGCGCCGCTGTGTGGTTTGTGGGTTTTTTGTAATCCTAGTTTTCAGGGGTTCATTTCAAGCAGTTACTAGGTATTGCACACAGGGGACAGGATCAGCCCAGCTCGTAGCAGGAACCTGCCTCTGCAGTTTGTGGGTTGTGATGGGCTGATCCTGGACTGCTCAAGCCAGCGGGAATTTTCCACTGAAGAAAAGGAGGGTCTGTCCTGAAAGCAGCGGATAGGACTGCTCTGTCCGTGCTCAGTGGGGCTATCCTCCTCTTTCACAGCTTACCTAAAGCTGCTCGTTTCACTGGTTGTTGTTTTGTTTTGGGGTTGGTTTTTTTTTGTTTTTGTTTTTTTTTTACTTTTTCCAAGTAAAGCATAAAGCATAAAACCTTCACTCTGCTTCCCCCACCCATTCTGAAAAAAGATGGTCTAGTTTCAAAGGTGGGAGTGCTCAGAAAGTCAAAAGCTTATTAATAGCTCTCTGCTTCTTTTTAATCTATTCAAAAAGCTGTACAGTGTGCAAAGCTGTTGTGACATGATTTGTCTTTTTAATATCTCACCCCTTTGAGTGTCAGTATTTAAGGAAAAATGAAACTAATCATCAGTGAAGGCTGTAATGCTACTGTTTTATAGCTGGTGTGGATCTCAACAGAAAACTTTGTGAGAAAGAAAATAAAAGACTGTGTGCGTGAGTGTGTAAGTGCATGAATGCATCTCACGGTAGAGGTTTCACAGAGCAAGCCAAGAATAGCGTAGTTGTTAGTAAAATAAAATCGGTAAGATAAGGAAAATATTTATAAATTTGAGAACTGTGGGGGGGGAAAGGGTGTTTCTTTGTAAAGGGTTAATGGTGTAATTTTGTCACGTGTGTCCCTTTCCACGCAGAGGTATCAGTGCCCCCAGTGTGGCAGATTTTACCGAGGATGCAGAGGATGGTGTTTGGGTGCAGGTGGACTCTCTGTCCCTCAGGTAAGAGCCAGCCCTGCTAATCATTTTACCCTAAGCTCAACCTGACCTTTTGCCATTGCTGGAGCAACATTTCAGCCGGAGATGCTCTTCAGTATCACTAGGGAAGGAAAGGCGGTATCCCCTGGCAGGCAGTTAATGAAAATTAGCCCAGGATCCTTGTCCAAAATGGAGGACAGAATTACAGAAAGGCTAAATATAAATCAACATAGCTTATCAGGACGTGGCAGGTGGGACATGAAAATCTACCATGAGTATTTCAATGTATGAAACCAAAGCACCAATCCACAGCGTTTAGGTGGGTACGAGTTGTTAAAGAAGAGGTTAGCACAGCGAGGCTGACAAAACACCAGCTCAGCCTTCTGAGGCATGGAAGGAATTCCCAGAAGCGGCTATCCCAAAACAGGAGAGTCTAAAGACAGCAGCGACCGAAGCAGGGAGGTGGTAACCTCCCTGCCAGTTTTCCGTACAGCAGCTCCTCCGAGATGGCAGCGATGCCGCCAGCCGAGCTAAGAGGGGGCTCAGTCCCCACGCACATCGGGAGCTGTCCCTCGCTCCCCCAAAATACCCCAGCACTTTTTGGCCTTGACCAACACTTCTCAGGGCAGGTGATCATAACGGTATATGTGCGTATACATATATGTACACACATGCCTATACATACTGTGTATCTATGGATAGATATGTTATGTATATATTCACATGAGTATACAGAGAAAAGTATCTGTGCTTAGCCATGTATGTGTAATACAAAACCAAGCTCACAAGACACCTGCAATTTTGAATCTAGAAGGGATATTAAAAAAAAAAAAAAGAAAACTCCAATCATTAACCCTTCCTGACAGCTAAAATCTCATTTGCAGCTCACACACTCCTAACGTTTGGATTTGGTTTGCTCGCCTTCCAGCCTGCAGTGCCACAGTGTCTGACATCTGGTGCAGCTGAAGGACTTAAATGTGGATGATCAAACACTTCAAAAGAGTCTCAGAGTGGTTTTGGAAAGGGAAAACCCCCCCATTGGTTCTCAGAGTCAGGTAAGACAACACTCTGGAAGTAACGTGTGGCACCCACAGTAAAAATAAACTACAGAATGCAGTCAATTTAACAGAAATGTAAGGCAGGTTCTGCGCCTAGATGACACAACTCGGCCAATGGTGTACGGACAGACAAGTTAAAAATGCATTACCTGATGAGATGATAATTGCACAAATGTTTGAAAATAGGTTTCATGCTTTCACGTGGTACTTTAATATTGCACATACAGAGGAAAGGTGATGGAATAACATTTTAAACTCTGTAATTAGCACCGTAATAGTGTTGGCTGTTTAAATTAGTTAATAGTATTAAGAGGAGCCCTAATTTAATAATAGAGACACAAAACCAGGTATTTCTAAGTGAAGATGGCTTCCTACCAATTATATTCAATATAATTTTGTCTTCATTTATACTGCAGATAATGGCCACTGTAGAACATGGCTGTGTTTATAGAATTGCCCTAGATACCTTCAGAAGAGACAGAAAAACACCACGATTTGCAAACTGGGGAGGAAATAAAAATGAAAGCTTCCTGCCCCTGCTAGTTCCTTAAAAATCAATTTTAATGTAATTTGAAAAGTTCTGATTTTGGTACAGTTATTACTTTCAGTTTGGTTTCATTTCTGCTTTTAAATTATAGCTTTCTAGAGACCTTACATTAAATTCACAGATTACAGCTGACATTGAACAGAGGTATAAGGTATAAACCAAATATAAAAGACCATCCATTTTCATGCATGATTAAACGCTGACTCAAGGTACTGCAGTATTTTTGATCCCCAAAGTTTAATAAAATTCAGGACAGGCAATAAGAAGTCGCAGACAAATTAAAATTTATTGAGACAGACAAAAATGCAACTATTTTAGACTACAGTTAAGCATTTACAGTTAACCAAAGATAGCAAAATGCTCACATTCCACTTAACTCCTTATGGAAAAAGCATTCAGAATTTACTATGCAATTCTACTTACTATGGTATTCTACATCCATCTACAGTAGGGACATCAAACTGAAACACATAATATTTGGATCTCTCCTTACAGATCTACACATTTAACAGTAACGGACATCAACAGCATTGAGAAAAGTATAAAAAGACCAAAACCCACCTACTGTAGAAAGGGCTTTTTGATGTATAGTAACTGTACAAAGCAGTCTATGTATTAAAGGAACTTGAATGGCATACAGAAGGGACTGCAATAAAAGCCAACAAACGTAGGAAGCTAAGCTTGAGCGACCTGGTGGTCTGTATCAAGTGGTGACCTTAGATCTATGTCATTTGCTGCTTGAGGGGGAAAAATGCTACAAAACTTCTAATATCAAAATATTCCCATGCCAGAAATGTACACTGAGACTAACAGACTAGGCTGGAGAGGCAGAGAGAAGCATTCACTAACAAACAGTGTTATTTTAAATATAAACTTTACATTTTCAATATAAATTGTAGAATAAATATTAAATAAACACTTCAAATGGTTTAAAAGAATAGTACAGAATAGCTTAAAAAAAGGCAAAGAAAAGGAAAAGGATTCTTTGTGTTCACAGCAAAGGCCAGTAATGACCCAAAAAACCCAACTGTGCTAAATTCTGAACTCAAGGAGATTTTGATTTAACCACAGTAGTTAAAAGGACACCTTGAAACATAAAGCAATGCCTACCGGTATTTCATAGTCTCTAATATGAAAAGAAAATGAGATTAAAAATTGGTTTGTGTCTGTCAAAGTATGGGACAACGCTGACTCCATTTTTCACAACGAGAAAAATGTTTGGAAGGTCAATGACTTGATGCAGATGGGAAGCCCTGCTTTCTAAAAAAAAAAAAAAAAAAAGCTAAAAAAACCCCTGATGAATTAAATGAATTAAATTAAGCTGGAAGCAAATTCAATCCTTTACAAAGCATGAAGAATGGAAGGGGCTTGATCTGGAAGAGTACCGATTCTTGGTAGAATTGCTGGTTTCTTTTAAAGAAATAACATTTTTTTAATGCATTTTAATGTCCTAATTGGACACACGCAGATGTGCACACACAGACACATGTACACACACACCCATTTATGTGTATAAATGTATGTGTGTATATATATACACACACATATATATAGGCTGCAGATTCCCCAGCCACTGGAGGATGCCAGTGGATCACAAAAGGACTTTGCTAAATAGCTCTGCAGTATTTGTGAACTTGTTCTTAAAGCAATCCACAGCCTGAGCTACTCTTCCAAGCTCCAGAGCCCCTCCGCCCTGTTCCTGACTCGGCTGTGACACCTTGTGAGTTGGCACTACTCTCTTGCAGTCGTGTCCAACTGAACTAGTCAACAAAATCGCATTTTTTCCAGTGCTGGCCCTGATTCAGAAGAACATTTGAACAACTGAGGCAGGTGACTGCACGATCGCCTGGCTAGGGGAGTCTTCCTGAATCCAGGCCAGTGGTCTTAAAAGGGATACGTGTGTGTGATATATGATGTGTGTGTGTGTTTGTGTTTCTGTGCAAAGGGAAATGTGCTACCAGAGGTCAGCTGAACCGGTCAAGGCATCTGCTCTCTTGCAGTTTGACTGGTACCCAACGCGTGTTTGAATTGGTGAGTTTGAGATGGTGGTAATTGTTTTATAGTTTAAGATGTAAAACCTGCCAGCTCTGATTTGGAATCACGTGTGAGAGGTTACAGCTAGGGAGAGGATCAACGGTGTTGAGAAATGGATGGTGGTGGTGGTGGCGGCACATCTACTCGTGTAAGCTGAAGGGTGTCCACATTCACTTTTAAAGGCTTCTTTAACAGCTTTTATTCAGCCATCTTCAACCATCTCGCACATCTGCACTTGATGCAGAAGGGCTGTGACCTCGGACCCTGGAGCTGCCTGCGAGGGCTTGGTTAGACGGGCTTTACAGGGCGAGGTGCTGGGCAGGAGAAGGGATTGACTACGTGGCCTTTGAAGTTCCAGGATAACCTGTTGCAAAGGGCACAGGACTGCAGGAAAAACGAGTTGTGCGTGGAGAATGAGTTTGGTCAGGAGGATAAGCATAACTCTCCTGATTGTGGACCTCAGATTTATGTTGCAGTGAAACAGCAACTCTGTGCCTTAGTCAGGTTCTGCACTGGGCAGCAGAACCAGACCCCAGAGAGGATGGGTTTAGTTAATAAAATGCCAGAAGGAAACCAGCCGTGCTGTTTGAGAAGCAAGCTACTGCTGGTGTTCAATTGCTTCTCCCAAAATCATACAATTTAGGGTTGTATCTGTTCCTCTTGAAAGTTAGCATCATTTTCTATGAAAGGCAAGCGGAAAAGTGTGTGTGTGTGCACCCGCTCTGCAGCTCATGGACAACGATTTTAAAATAAATTTTCAAAAGCTACAGGAAAACCAAAGGGATTTGAGGAAGGGAGGATCGCAGACCTTTTGCAAATGACCATGATGGCAGATTTTTGGGAGGATGCGGGGGCGTGAAACAACACACAACAAATTCCTCACAATTTTACACATCCTTCTGCATTAATAACAATTACGCAGGCTTGCTCTTTGTTCTCAGGTCATTGATTGAGATAAATAGGAAATGAAAGAGGAGAAAACAACTGAGCCCCTGCAACACATGGTGCCTGAAAGGAGTCCCTCTTCTGTATTGCTCTTGTGGTTGTGTCTGAAAGCAGAGGTCCTACACAGAGGGGGAGAGGAGCTGTAGAGCCCTGCCAGGCTCTGCGGGGGGCATTGACTTTGGAGAGGGCTGAGGACCACAGCCCTTGGGCCAGTGTCCCTAAAAAATTGCCTTCTGCCAAGCAGCATTTTTCTGCTTTTGCGTGAATATGTAACCAGCCACGTTTTGACTCCGTAATGTCCCCACCTCTGTATCCAACGCTAACTCAAGAGCAAAAGAAATTCAATCTAATTAGTTTTCTGTGTAATAAGCACATTTTTCATTCTGCAAAATAACACAGAGCCAAATCACAGGCACGGCTGAAATACTTATATCTGGATCCTAATGCAAGTGTGGGGCTAAGGTCCCTCTTACTGTTTCTGAAAACAGCAAAAATAAGTCCCCCCAGTACGTTACTGCATCAGAGAACTGCAATGGGAAAGCACACAGCAAATAATTTAATGTTGATATGCTGTGGTAGACTTGAAAAGCTATGAATATATGGGAGATGCTGAGGGAATCACAGATTGTATTTTAATACTATTCTTTTTTATGTGTCTGTAATTCGAGTGTGCAGCTTGTCACACCGCGCAAAGGGGTTATGCGTTTGAAACATGGCCACCTAACGTTGCTTTTTTAACCAGGCCAAATAAATATTAACTATTTAAATGAAAGAAACGACAGCTTATTACTTTTGATGGTTAGTGTCTTTGACAGCTTTATAACTTTGGAATGAGGGATCGCTAAGAGTGAATGAAGAACAGGCAGATCCATAGTGAGTGAGCAGGAAGCAGAGGCTGCCTGAGCCACGTTAGCGCAAGTCAGTGCAAAGGGGTTCAGACAGAAGCTGAGGAACAGCTATGCAGGTGGTTAGGATGCTAGAAAGTCACAAAACACTCTTTCCTTAAGCACTTTGAAAGGCAGATGGACTCTGTTCTCTGCCTGTAGGGCTTGGTCCACAATAACTGCAGGTTCTCAGAGTCTCTTAAGATCAAGGCCATGTTCCTTAACCAAATAAACAGTGTCAGGGAGATGCTCTACGCTCTGGTGGGAGCTTTGCCTCCAGCGTAGGCTGGACTAAGCCTGTTGGACTCATTCTCAGAGAATGTAAGGAAGAGAAAATCCCACCAGTGGGTTTCTTTCTGGATTAAACCCCTGGTGCTGCGCCGCCAGGAGCCACTACCCAAAGAGACTTACTCTTTACTGGAACATAACAAATACGGACCAGCAAATGAGGCACCTGCTTTTCCTGCTTCCTGCAAGAAAAGCAACTGTTTCTGATGTGATCCAGGTAACAATTTGTGACACATTCTCTAACATGAGAAGGGCTTCTAAGCCTTGTATTGGTTTGTTGAATCCCTTCTGCAATTCTTCTTTCACAGGATAGATTTCATAAGCTGTGCAAGTGAGGATTAAGACATGAAATGTTTTTGAAACAAAACTCATTGCCCCTGTGATTAGAGCAAAAATCTCCCAAACCAACTGCAGTCCTTGCTGGAAAGAAAAGAATTGTCTTCCAAATTAAATAAGACTATACAAAATTAAACTCAGTAGAGGGGGAATATTTGTGCCAGGTACTCTCAGATACAATTGCAGAGATATGATATGACTTGCAATATTGTGCAAAACGTGAGTCCTCATTATGATGGGCACTACCATATATAACCAATTTCATCATCCTTATCATCATCTTCATCTTCATCATCTTCATTAGCTGCTCTTACGTGAATCTTCAGTTTTCCTTCTTTGTCTTTTTTTGCTGCTTCAGGCTCCTCTTCCAAGTCATCCAACAATACAACGGATCCACCACTGCCAAAATCCCCTGAGGTTTCTTGCTCTTCTTCTGAAACAGGTGAGCAGGAAAGGTCATTCCCTCACATGACACCAAATCCCTTGTTCATCACTACCCTTCTCATTCAAGCCACTGTCATTTGCAATGTTACTTTTTAAATTCATTGGTTCAGCTATTCGTGAAACAACCTCTAAATTTCGATGCTTATCCTGAACTGAGATAAATATATCTCAATTTATTCTGAAAAATTTACTTGTGTAAAAAACTATGCATCACCCTCCTCCTAGAGACTCTGCTGGGGAGTCTCAGTTCACATGTGTAGAGGCCAGAAAATCATTACTCGTTTGTAAACACTTTCATCTCATTGCAACTCTCTAAACCAGGCTAAAAATATTCCACAAATTGATTTTATTTGCATGCATAAACCATGCTTTGCAAATGTAGCTATTGAGCCTAACACCTGTGATGTGATTCGGGGCACCTCAGACCTTCTAGGTCTCTGCTTTTTCTGTTCCTTCTCAGCCTTTTCAAAGAAGAAAGCTGCATCCACAACCACCACTGCAGCGCTCCGAAGGAATACGGCTGAAATCTTGCTTGCCCAGGTATACCAGCTAACTGGTGATTTCACGTATCTATGTGATATTGTCCTGTCAGCAGTATTATGGGTCTTGGTTGTTAATTTATAAAGTTTTACACATTTAGGTCTTCCTTTGTTTGGAAAACATTATTCACGAAGCCCAGCAAACGTGCGTTCCAGAGTATAGAGAACAATATATTTAATAAACATGCATAGCAATACCATAGCCTTAATTTTAATCTCAATTACTACATTTTCCAAGCTGGTAACAAAAAATAGCTTCTTATCAGTGGCTATTGCCCGTTGACTTCTGCTGCACCGCCCAGTCCAAACGACCGATACGTATCAAAGGGCCCCATTTGTAGTCTGAATAGCAAAACACAGGAGCACTTTGAACACTGGTAGTCATGTTTCCCTGTTGTCACTTTTGCTATCGTACTCCGTACTCCATCGTACAGCAATGGCAGGCCTTACCGCAGTGCTAATCCCCTTGTTGTCTGAGGAAAGCGCATCATTACTCACCACAACTAACTGTCCCTTGTTTTCTTGAGCCGGCTATCTCGTTCCCGTACTTATCAACACACCAGCACTGCCCTGTGCTGCCATGGCACTGGGTGGCTTTGTAATAACCTTCTTCATTGCACCGTGGAATGAAAGCACCTGAATAAAATATAAGGTATAATCACTCATGAAAGCCTCTGTAGGAGCAAGCGGGTATACAGAGTATTATGCACTTGTCGCTTATTTACATGAAGATCTTTATAGTGTTGGCAAGAAAGTACACGTAATTATCTGGTGCCTAAAAGGGAGCGGAAATTATACACGATTAACTGTTTTCAGCCATCCTGGTCACTGCACAGTGCATAAATGTTTGTGCATATATAGCACATGACGCGTGATGGCATACGGTACTGGAGATAGATTCAGTCTGTCCCTGAATGATTAATATTCCCACAGAGCCCTTTTCAGATTTAACTCCTGATTTGAAACTTTTCTTCCCAACTGGATTATTACCCCAACTTCATTAATTCTGCATTTCCCTTCCATTTGCGCTCCTTCAGTGTTTATCATGTAAGTCTTTCTACAACACTGTAATTATCCCTGGAAGGTATCTGCCATCTGCTTGCCATTCGTACTCATCTCAAGCACAACTTCTGACTTAGCAAGTGTTCCCACGTATAAAAGGAGAAGTAATGCATAAGCTTTACAGAGAGGGGCAACAGGATTTGAAGTCCATAAGTCTTTGGATTTGAAGCCCAAGATTTGTCTCATAGTAAAACCAGTATAGTCCAGCCTTGCAGAGCATGGTTCATTCTGGCTTCCCCAGACAGGGAAGCGCTCAGTATTGTTCACCATTTTCAGCAGATACAGCAAATGTACTTCAATACAGAAAGCCCTCTTGTCCTTCGAGCTGAGTTAGCTTTATTCCCAAGGGAGGTCAGTGCAGTCATTTTCCCTTCTTTGCCAATTGCTTCAATTTGAAACACGGCAGAATCCCACCCTTGCCCCCAACTTTCTTGTCCCAAATGATTTTTGAGAAAGTATTTTTCTCCTTTGTCAAAGATACCAGTGATTTACTAGTCACACAGTAAGTTTTTTAACTAGTCTCTTCAGACAGTTCATGTCTGAAGAGTCACAGGGGCTATTTTCACTACATTTTTCACAGAAAAAATGAATAAGGTGCTGCCCAAATGTCATGAAATTTCCTATATAAAAAAGACATAAAAGTGGAAGTCAGTCAATCTCATACACACACACCTTCTCCTATATAAAGTGAATCCTTGAATTTCCAAACTCATCACACTGCAGATGTTGCCTACTGGTTGAGTGTCACTAATGCAGGCCTGGAAGAGGAGACCAGAAACCTTTGAACACCTGCCAAAATCTTTGTATATCGGATCAGTTTTGGAGACCACTTCACATCCATTAGTGAGAGTATTTTAAATAACTTCAAAGCATGATGTTACAGTAGGTTTGCTTACAGGTACTTCCATTATGCTCATGTACAAACATAAGCATAGCAAAGACTCATTTTTATTATTTATAAAAAATGGTTCTAATAACCATATATATGTATTTACCTTTGCAGGTTTTTGAAAGTTAATGCTCAGTGTTCAATCCTTTATTTCAATATTGATTGAGAAAGATTTTTTTTCACATTTACGCTCACGTCCTCTCTCTGTGGAGCACTCCGGGTGTTCATCAGACTATACACAACCTTGGGAAAAGTGCTCAGGCGCTGATCTTTCAGCTGGTGTAAATCAGCATAGCTGTACCTGTGTCGCTTGAGCCTCCCTGTTATATCAGATGAGGTTTGGCTCCAGGGAATAATCAAAGGCAAAACCTCAGTTGCATAATGGGGTGAGCAGGTAACGGCCTCTGCATTTTAAATCCTCTCATGCTTCCTCTTTTCCTTGGGCAATGCAAGCTTTACCTTCTTTGAAATGGACCTTTTTTGCATAGCTTCACTGTGTTTCTTTAAGGTATTAAAATGTTCCACACTTCCCGCAAAAGCCATAGATTTAAAAATAAATTATGGCCCAGGCTCGCTGCCAACATAACTATGTGTGGAAAGGATTCACGCTTTGGGTCACAGCGAAGAATAGAAGGTACTTTTTCTTCTGCGTGGGAAATTTGTGCCTTTTTATATGTAACACTGGAGCTTTAAATATTTAGCTACGCATACTAATGTCACTGTATTTACCAGCCATCAGAGGGAAGATTACAGCGTGTCCTCTCCAATGTGTCAGGTGCGGGTGATGATCTGGTGAGGGCAGAGAATCACTGGGAGCAAGTGTGGTACAGTGGGATGATTCATCCTGTAAATCCTACGCAGATCATCCGTGTTCATTAGAAACAAGCTCTGGTTCTTGTTAGAAACGAGCTCTGCTATTGTGGAGCATGGTATCCAGACAGCCTCTTTAGTGGGAAGATGTCACCCCCTAACTTGGCTTGGCATCAGAGAACATCCGTAGGGTTTGGAAGGAGAAAAGAGTTCATGTTTCCTCTCCAGAGGTTTTTGCACAGACGGTGCTTCCCCACAAGCGCGGAAAGGACCGCTGGTGGACCAGATTTGCTATTAAGCACTACAAAATGGTAGTCACTCCCTGCTGAACTGCCTCAGGCTAGTGAATCTTGCTTCCCCCGTCTCTTTGTCCCATGGAGTATTTAATTATTTCACACAAACTTGAACAGCATTCTTGCATCTATATGCTCCTTACGAATCCAGAACTATATCTCCTTTTTTTTTTTTGTTTCTTCTTTTTTTCTTCTTTTTGCATCATTTCCTTGTCTGTATAATACTCCCCTTCCTCAGAGGACACGGGGAGAATAATTATATGCTAAAGATAGTGAAGCCCACAGGTAGAAAACTGACAGAATTAAGTGCTAGCGGGCACACAGCTCCCTGTATTAGCTATTATGCTAGCTGAATTCTCAGGGCTGATACAGAAGAAAATAGTGATGGGAGCAGAAATTTATTACCGTAGTGATGTGGGAGACGCATTATCAGGGTGCACAGTTGTATGCTCTAAAAGTACACTCTCTGCAGTTAATTGTACTCTAGATAAATCTGGTAGGAAAAGATGAATAGTGCTGTTTACTTTTTAATTCAGTCTCCTGGGATGTTAGACTCTATTTGAAAGCCTCCAAATTCAACATCTCTAATGGCAATGGCTTTGAAGTACTTTGTTGCAACTGTCATGTGTTTTGAAAAATATATAGAGAACAAAATATCAAAAGTAATCATTTTTTATCAATGGATACAAGTTAACAGAAATCTTCTTCATGCCTACTACCCAGTAATGCTGTGCTCTATATGTCAGGGACAGAGAAAGAAAGAGAATAATTAAAGGCTAGTTTCTCTGAAAATGTTAATATCTCTTTTCAATCTTTATTGTTGCTACAAGCATGTTTTTTTGTCACGTGTATGTTTTGGTTTCTATTTGCATGATTTTTCAGCCAGTGAAAAGACAGTGTTTTCCACTGTATAAATAGCTATGAGATCAGATTAAAATCTCACAGACAGGTGCCATTATGCAGGCAGACTTTCAAGGCAGGTGAAGCAAAGAGTTCCTCTTTATATTATAATTTTCTAGCTTGTGGAACAACCTACGCCTGACACTTCTTGATTTGTTGAGCTTAGCCGCTTTCATCCTTCATTTTTTTAATACGGTTGACTAGAAGTTATTTGTGGTAAGGGGCCATTCTTACTGCTTTTACTTTGTCATTTTACTCCTGCTATTGTGATCAGATCCCAGTGACGTGCTGCAACTGCCTGCATGTTGTACTACCTGCAATACAGCCATCATTTTTCCCTGCACACCAGAACAAACCACTTATGTTTTTGCCTAGATGACATTAATTGCATATAGCAAATAACAGCAAAGCATAAAATAAATATGAAATAGCCAAAGCTATCTATTAGGAACCGGGCTTCTTATTCTTTTAGGTGGCTTTGAAAATCATGACACCTATGAGACACAGAACATTGTGACTTCCCCTGGCAAACATGCGTTCAAACACAAATGCAAAATACTAACTGGATGGAGCACGCGCACAACTGAGCGACTGATCCTCCCTTCGCTCCCACAGCTGTGAGCAGCAGGAGCTCTAACTCTGAAACACCTTCATCTTTATGGGACCTTGCTATGAAAGGATGATGGAACTAGACCGTGGTCCCTATGGCCTTTGGGAATGTTTATTCCTTTTTTAAACCAATGACTCCAGGTTGGGATTGTTCATAAGGTACCCGAACCTTGCGTCCAAATGGCAGTGGCGCCTGGGGAATGGCGGGGTTTGGCAAAGATGAGCTTTGCAGAAGCTCTGTTTGCAGGGTTTGCTAATGAATGTCTAGAAAGATCAGCCTAAAACCCGAGAGCAACTGGAGAGGCAGGCTGCGCTCCGAGCCGACCTGCGCGCTCTGTGCTGCAGCGAGTGATGCTCTACCAACCTGACACGCGTTCCCATGACGGGCCCGACAGGCCGGGTCTGAGGTAAGCCAGACTCTTCAAGGGTGAAATGCAGTGCTTTCTGTCAACAGAGACTTTAATCTGTACTGGTACGCCTTGCGTGATTTGGCTCTATACACACAAATGTGCTAGGACAGATGTTTCGGTAAGATACCACCACATAAACACCTGTGATTTTAAGGTATGGAATTAGTTACCTTAAATTTACTCAGTTCAACGACCTGATTTTTTAGCAACTAAATGGGAAAATGCCATACGGGGATTTATTTCACCTGCTTTTAGATATTTCACCTAATTTTAGATATCCATCAGAGCAGTGGAAGTTAGGAATCAATTCAGGCTCCCAAGAGTCAATGGAGAGAGGGGCAGACATTATCACATCTTACAGCAGGGTTGCCTAGATGGTATGAATTTCTGTTTTCATATACACAGAATATAATGATATGTTTTTAAGGGGGACTAGGCAAAAATGAACCCCAAGGAAAGCACAGATTGCACTGTAACTGGAAGAAGATGTGAACCCATTGGCTCTGCACTGTGGCACCTTCAGTCACCCTTCAAAAACAGGAGGCTTGAGTATCAAGCAGCCCCCGTACTTCTTCTGACCTACGAGGTGATGAAGGCAGCATTAAGCTCTGTGCAGACATGGCTTTGCATTTCTGGAGAGCTGTGAATTAGTTCTGAACCCATTGCCACGCTGACACCTGTTCTGTACGGTGCTATCTCATTATTTGTTTAATTTCATAGTGTCAGGCCTGCACTCGGTGGTGCGCATTCCTGACTCAAAACATTAGTCTCTAATTGAAAAACCATTACTGCATATAGAGTTACAATAATCACAGAAGCTTTAATTAGTTGAGTAAATGAATAGCAAGTAATCGAACTTACCCAACAGACTCTTCCCTCTACTTAGCTTTTGAATTCTATTCATTTCATTCTGGCAAGGAAGACCTAAAATATAATGTATGAGAATCAGTTTCCAGATGGTACGGGACAGGCGCTGTAATGACTGGCTTCACTACTGACATGACATGTAGACTACTGTACACCTGGGAATGAAAGAAGCCCATATGCTGGTACTGTACTGCAAAACAAATTTATGTCATTAGCTCTGCTAATTAAAAAAAAAAAAAAAAAAAAGCAACACACTGTAGTTAAGAATAGTGTTTAGGGGCCATTTTCATTGTTAAACCATTTTTCTTCTCTTTTCACCAAACTGACATAATGCCAGCTCTCAAAGTCATGAGTTGCTAATTGACTAATTTCTGCATTAATACAAGAGTAAGTTCTTGAGCCTTCTATCAGTAATAGAGCTTAATTCTAGACTGTGTCCGCTGGCCCTTACTACTTTGTTTGTTTTAATGATCAAGAGATATTAATACAGTTCATCTGCGACATTCAACATTGTTACACAATGCCCTTTCACACCGGCGCTGGAGAAAAGAGCTTTTTTAACGCAGCTGACTGCCAATTACCAAACTGTGTCTACAAGCAGATCAAGCAAACTTAAAACACGGGGAGACCCAAACAACTTCTCTTTGTACTGCAAATTGCACAACTCACCCCCTGGCTTCTGGAAGCAGTAGCACCACTCGTTGTTCGAAAGCTTTCCATCTTTGAAGGAGTCGCAAGAGTTGAAGAGAGGCTTGACGCATGGCTCGTACTTATCCAGGTAAATGGCACTGATCTCCGAGGGATCCAGCAGCAGGTCATAGTTCATGTCAAGCTTGTTGAACATCCAGCCTAAGGAATCCTTACAGATTGGTAGTATGCTGGTGTCGAACCCTGTAAGAAGACGGGCAAACACCCCCAGCTGAAGCCCAGCACGCTCACTGCACGGGAATCATGGCTAAGCTGAAGCCTTGCTAATTTGTTTTGGCCGGACTCAACATTAAACCGACTTGCACAAAATGGAACAAAATTCTAAGCCTGAACTGACTGTGTAAAGCTCAAAACCCAGGCACAGCTACAGATTAGAGCACTACTCACACGCTTTAGGAGCTGTGGGGTGGGGAGAGCTGAAATTCATAGCTGATTACTGTAATTCAAAGTTATTTCTGCTCAAAAAGTTCTCATATTTTTTTTCTGTCCTCAGTCCAAGTGGGTTGGCCGTGTTCCAAGAAACTGCAATGTGATGAGAAAAGGCTGAATCCATCGTATTTTCAAACTAGACTGAGTCTGATTGCGATTTAAATCCTGTTTCCTGGACTCGTTTCTAGTTTCCCTGATCAAATTCTTTCCTGCTGCGCTCTGACCTTCCACCTCTCATCCCAGCTTTTCACTCTTCAAAGCCCTGCCTCCTCTGGTGCACAACAAAACGCTTGGGTCTGGATTGCAAGCTCTCTGGGGGAGGCAGCGGGGGAGAGAGGGGACGAAGTGTCTCTCTTGCTTGCACCACTCTGCGGAATGGCCCTGCTTCAGCTGGGAGCTCCAGAGAGCTGAATATGCTCTTGTGTGCCTTACCCGCAGTATTCGTTCTTGTGGCCTCCAGGATTGCACAGCAATACAGGATTCTGCGCTTCCAGTGCTCTAGAGTTCATCATCATCATTCATTTTAATAGCCCAAATCCTTAAAAGACTGTGGCAGCAGTGGCATCACAGAAATACCAACCCATGCATATAGATACCCCCAACGGCTGCAAGACGTGTGTTTCAGTATTCTGCGGGCTCCACAAAAACAGTGACATTGCCTTCTTTCACAAACAAGACAGGGCATTATCAACCCATGCTGTCACTGGATTTTTCAATGCCTGCTGCAAACACGGACTAACTTCATTGAATCATAGACTGGTTTATGTTGGAAGGAACCTTAAAGATCACCTAGTTCCAACCACCTCACCATGGGCAAGGACATCTCCCACTGGTTGCTCAAAGCCCCATCCAACCTGGCCATGTATGGAAATAGATTCGTAATGTAGCATTGATAAAGCTGATAATAGGGATACTGGTTTCAACAAGGACTCAGAAACATTATTTTTTCACAGGCACAGAGGGTACCTGACCCACGCACCTCATGCTCACGCTGTTTCAGCCGCGTGCGGTAACCTGCCTGTGCGCCTACTCATTCTGCTCCGGGTCACGTGGAGAAGCCTGATGGGTTTTTTCCTTTTGCTGCACCTTTCACTGAAAGAGGTCAAGCTCAGCCTTATTTGCTGTAAGTATCGAGTCCCATTTCAGGATGCTGCTTTGTTAAAGTGGAACCTAAGATGTTGCTGGGATCATGCTGACAGTTTGTCCGCGCTCTGCAGCCTACCTGCTATTTTAAGTATTAATCCAAAGGAGGGCAGTGCTTTATGCTGGAAGCTGTGCTTTTTGTATGCAACCGCGGCTGAAGGTTGTCAGTGACACAGAGGAACAATCAGAAGGGTTAACTAATGGGAAGGTTTATGTCATTTATAATACATGTTTCTCTAAGAAAGGAAGAAGGTAACAGCGTTTCCTCAGGGCTAGCGGCAGCTCAGGCAAGGAAGAGAGATCACGCTGAACATTTCATCCCATTTTTGTGCTGTTATCTCTAACATTATCTAATCGAGTCTGAGGACAGTGGAAAAGATAAAGGCCGTGTGAATAGACATGGGGAGGAAGGCTGCTTGCCTTGCTGAAGCAATTAGGACTATTGACTTCAATTATTTATTCACCTGAAGAAGGCAAGTGGGATTTGGTCACTGTGCAATCTCTTGTTGAGGGAAAGGATTTAAGAATCCTTGACTTTGCCTTTACAAAGCACCAAGGGCTTTACAAGCAGGGCATGCAGTCCTGCCTCGTGCGGGCGTAAGCTGTGCCTGATTCCCCTCCATGGGGCAGGTTAAAAGTGGTCAAACAGGCAGGGGTGGATCATTCCATTGCACGGTGGAGCGGGGACCAGTATGTGCTTCAGCTATTCCAGTTTAACAGTTTCCAGGGGAAAACCAGCTGGGTTCTGTTGGCTGCTCTTTTCCTGCATAGATGCCCTCTCTGGAGAGATGGTCTTTACACCCTGTTGTGGCACTCACCGCTGTTACGGTGAATAACTACAAGGTCTGTCGTACAACCAGTTGCGTACGGTACATGTTGCTCAGGCTGTGGGTCTCTAAAGGTCACCTCCTAACTGGCAGGGATCAACGCAGCGAGGAGGAGATCCTGGCATGAACTTGCCCCTAACAGTGTCTGTGATTATTTCTGAGTCTTGTTTTCCTCCCTGCTGGGAAGCCTTTATCTGTGTGTACAGCACGCATTCGGGGATACAGGAGGCAGCGTGCCCTCGGTATTGAGCTGTCTGAGCAGATCACAAGATAGTGACTGATGCGAAGAAGAAGCTGCTCTCGTACCATCACGGCTTGGATGC
This sequence comes from Chionis minor, assembly GCA_013398295.1. NCBI lineage: Eukaryota > Metazoa > Chordata > Aves > Charadriiformes > Chionidae > Chionis > Chionis minor. Next base: position 962,303 of record VZSF01001891.1, on the reverse strand, counting down.
AAAATACAATCAAGAAAGGTCACTTATGAAGACAGTTAATTACATTAGTTGAAGAGTTTTTCATTCTAATTTCTTATAAACAAGGGAGCTTTCACCATTGTGACCAGAGTTCCAGACTAGGTTTATTACGAGGCTGTGTTATTAAGCAGTGCTGCATTATTAGACAGTGTGGTCCGGAAGTCTTTAAATATTACAGTGGTAGGTGCAATGCAAAGCCCTTAGGCTAGATGGTTAGTATCAGTGAAAAGGCCAATTCTTTAATTTCCCCTCTGTACGTGGTTGAAGGTTAATAGTAGTACCCATCTCCACGTCATATTGTCTCCTGGGAAATGCTTCTGCCTGTAAATCACCTTTTGCTACACTGCACCTGCAGCCCCAAACCAGCAATCCTGGATGTTTTTGGCAGCCAGCAAGAGGAATGACAGCAAATTGTGTCCTGAGTGTGCAACGCAGGCTCTGACTTGGCACGTAACCAGGGCAGCTGATGGAAAACGGCTCTTGGAGCTCACCTGCCTTCACTGGGAGGTCACTCTGCTCCCATCGACTTGGTGAGGCCAAGTGACGCTGAACGAATTAACTCCTTTTTGGAGTCTTTTCACACACTTGCTTACAACTGTGATGCAATATGGTAGATGAAATAAACCACATACTGTAATCCTGTAATGAATTAAGTGCTTGGTTAATAGGCTGGACTTCTAGCACAACAGACCTGGCGCAACAATAGCCTCAGTGAGGACTTTTCTGCATCAGCTCAGCCCTGCGGTGTCTACGGTGAGAAGCAAGAGAACAGAGCCGGATGCATATCCCCAGCTCCATACCCCTCCTGCTCCTGGCTCCTTGGCAGAGGCTGCCAACACAGATGCCAATTCATGTTAGTTGTGGTGGTGGCTGCTCTCACTTTGGCACCTGCTCACAAGGACCTGGATTGAGACCATCACATTTCTCATTCGGCTGTTCAGCATCCTAACAACTTTCATTCACTATAGATCTGGAAGGAAATCAAACTGGTGACCTACATGTGAAAGTCTTATATCCCATTAATACATAAAATGCTCCACCTCCTCTGAATTAAAATGGAATTAAATTAAAAAAAGTCTCTAAGTGAAAATCCTAATTAAAAATAAACACACCTTCTGGCACCTAAAATTATTTTCCCCCTTCAAGAGTTGACTTACATGAGCCAGTTTTATTTTATTAAAGTATACTACAATTAAATTAACAGGGGAATAATTAACCTAATTTCCCCCATCACTTAAAATAAAAGAAGGAGGAGAAGAAATGTTCCCTAGAAAAAATCCTTTATATTGCTTAGATCTCTAGTAAAAGAAAAACAACTCCCACTCCAACCAAACAGACTATCTAGATACAATATGGGAATGTTATGAATTATCAACAGGCTCAGGAACAATTTGAATCTGATCTTACTACCTAATTAGTTTTATTATTTCCTTATGTCAAAGCATGTCCCTGAGTTGCTTATATTATTTAGCGAGGAGATTTCAATTGTATAAAGCCTGTAGAAGACAAAGTTCCATGGCCTATGGTGCTTTGCTGGGATCCAGCAGATAGCTCATGGAATGAAGGTTGGAGATTTCAACCACAATGACTTGCCCTCATCCCTCTCCTTTCAAGAGGGTTAAAAAAAAAAAAAAAAAGAATGTGCTGCTTTTCTTCACCTGGGGGTAAACTTAATACACTCAAAAAGCTTATTTACACTCACGGTAACATCTCGAAAATTTAATGTAGAATAGAGAAATCTCTGCTGGAACACCTTCTCTAGACAGCTGATGTGTCTGAGGCATCTTAGTCATCGCATCCCACCATCTGTTCCTTTTAATGCCACAGGGGCATACCCAAAATGGATTACTTTGAGGATGCGCAAGCCTTTTAAGACTCTACAGGCATAACCAAACCAGCTCAGTTTAATGAAGTGATCAGCCTTTATGAGGAGGGCAACACATGCAGAGCGATAAAGTAAGGGCAACGTGCACATCAGAGCGTATTTCCAGAGCCATGTGAGTCCTGTTTGCTAGGATTCACATAGCGGGGTTTTTTTTCAGCTTGGGTATGTGGACTTCTCTTTGAATTCTGAGCCCTGTTTAAGATGTCTTTTATTTTTACAAATGTTTGAAGATGAAGTTAGAGGAAGCCAAATACCGCTGTCCTTACTCTGTGTGTATTTTCAGTGCTACCAGAGGGAATTGTAGCTGCAGAATTTGGCACATGCAGATTAATTCACAAATACTGTTCAAAATTCTTCAAAAGAAAAACAAGCCCAAGTTTTGTGGCATTCAGAAACAATTTAGGCATCTTAACTCATAAAGTTTTGGTTTTTTTTTTAAATTGACATATAAGAAAATAAGAAAATGTGCCAAACTAAGTCAACAGTCTAAAAATGAACATTGTTGAGATCAAGTGTTTAAGATCATCAAGGCAGCCTTTCATATAAAGGCTGCCAGGAATCAAACTAAACTAAAAAGAGATAACAGCTCCTCTGTGAATCAGAGCACATACTGCAGAATTGCCAGGAGTGTTCTTCTCACTGAAATTGCTTCAGCAAAAAAAAGACCCAACACCTTTAGGAACGAATTTGGTTTTCGGCCTTTGGTAAACTCCTCGTGAGCAACTCACAGGTTGTCTGCATGAAAAACATCCTTTTGAGAGTCTGATGAAATGAGATCTCATGTGGTTCTGGGCCCAAAGGACTTCAGACAAAGTTGTAAGACTGGTGTTTTCTGTCACGGGGTCTGAAATGAATTATTCTCTTGAAGCCGTGATGTACAGCCACGAAGCTGTACATCCAGTTGTCTTTTTGCACTATGGTTTGGCTTCCTCTGCGTGATAATATCCTTTTCTGGAGTACAAGAAGTAAGTAGGACATATGGTTGTAAAGATACTGACTTTGTTGTAAATATTGTGGAAAGTAAGGGACATGTGAAAAAGATCATTTACACAGCACACAGCTTGTTTCACCACATAGTTTTAAGATACAGTTACTTGACATTAATGAAGCTTGACTACAGTTTTAAACAATATAACTCTGTCTCTTTTGGAAGAAGAAATCTATTGCTACACAAGCTCAAAAGTAGCACAAAAGAAGAGTGGCTGTGGAGACATGGAGCAACAGTGAATGCTCATCCTGACGTGCTGGGTCTGCTCTACTTTGGCTTCTCCAGCTTCATGCTCCAGGGAAACCAGGCACTGGGGTCAAAAGAGCCATTCAAGAAGCAGCTGACCAAACCCTTTAAATTCTGACTTTCGGCAGCTTGTACCAAAGAATCAGGGCAGTGAAGTGAAGGTGAGTCACATACCTGGACAAGACTTGTGCATCCCATTTTGCAACCCAGAGACCCACATGTTTCGAGACATACTATTTAAATGAGTCCTTACAGAAAATAAATTCGCATCTGCTCTCTGATGAACATGACCTCTTTCGATGCTGTTATCTGAATCTTTTCCCTCCCCGGTGGGTAAATGACATCAAAATCAGTCATGTGGCTAAACCCACAGAGAGTAAATGTCCTCTAAACTGTTCATTTTCTTCTTTTCTTAAAAAGAAAAAAAAAGCATCAAAGGAAGCAGAGATGGTGTTATTAAATACCTGGGACACAACAGATTCCAGCTTTCCACACCATTTAACTAATACAGCTCCATGGCTGTGATAGGTATGTTTTTATTATTCATTCTCTTACATAAGGTGTTAGCAGGAAATTGCAAAACAAAATTGAAGTGAGTCTTTTCCAACATTGGCATAATTTTCCCTGTGCTTGTATGCCATGTTTTTGGCTCATGCCAATGACACTAGGTCAGAAAATGCTTGGCCATGAACTGGGCGATAAGCACACCCCACGGTCCATCCCCAAGAAGTGATTGGGATGCAGCCATGCTGATTGGAAGGGTCATGGAGTTTAACTCTACAGCCATGAACTATGTCATGCTAGTTAACCTCAGGGCTTGCGAAAAGTCCCTGAGCAGTTTTATTTACTGGTATAGATGTGACCTCCTTGGCCTTCAGACACAGTTATCTGCCTGATTAACTTGTCAGGTCTCGCTGTCTCCGACTGCCAGTATTTAGAGCAGTTTGGGTGAGTGAGAGCGCAGAACGACTGCAACTCCTTTAGAAAACGGTGCAGCTATTTATTTGCAGGATCAGGTCTCCTGTGTCCCGGCTTACTTGCCGGCACCAGCTTGACATGCCATCGTGGCACTCTCAGCTGCGCTCCGCTGAGTGCTGCCCTGGGCTGGGAAGCCACCCACAACACTCAATGTTCAACAGGAAAGGGGTTTTCTTACTGCCTTGCACCGTCTCCGAGCTTGTTGGTTTGATGACACGATTTGCGTCCTCGTGAAGAGCACCGAACCAGTCTTTTAGCCGTGAAGCGAGATTCCTCAGTTCTTTGTCTGTGCAAGCTAGAAAAAGAAGAAAGCACCAGACTGGGTCAAGAGCACCAGCGAAAAGCCTCTCTCTAGATAGTCTATCAGAAAAATAATGTTTATGGTTGTCAAATCCTTCTCATTAAGAGCTCTGAAGTAGAAGAGAAGGGTAGCGAAAAGGATGCAAGTTAAAAAGAAAATGTAAGTAATTATGAATTATATGTTACATTCAAGGATCTCCTCTGTAGCTGGCATCATTTGTGATGGAAGAGGTGACACGCAGAGCTACCTGCAGGTTCCCAGTTAGAGCTATGTGGCTATTTAACTTAAATGTTTTCACCTTTTTAGATCTCAGAGAAAAATATCAGTCAAACAGATGGGAAGGAGGAACATACTACTTGAACAAGATGCTAGGAATAACTTATAACCACATTTGGCTTAGTATAAGGCTATTATCACAGTAATAGTAAATAGATATACATATTTATATACATAAAAAAGAAAATTGTTATGTTGCTCTAGTTCTACTGCAAATGAGACTTTGCCACCTCTGAAGGTTGTCAATTCCATTTTGTTAGCTAGGCAAAACATTTATTTTCTTATAATTCTTTACTGAGAAATATCTAATTTTTCCAGAAATTTCTGCGGAGGCATTAATGTCCAGCTGAAGCAAATATTTTTAAGGAAGAAAGCTGCATTAGTCACCAGTTTCTGTCAGAAAAAATAATCTTGTTTCTGTATCATGTTTAGTGCTTAAAATTCACACGCTCAGACAATTTTATTATTCCTGCTGTGCACTCATTCTACATTTTAAATGACATTTCTTGGAATACAGAGCAAGATTTTATGCCACAGAAGCAGACATCCTTCACAGGGCAAGCCACAATATGTCTTCTCCAATTCACTGCATGCTACAATATTCCTCCTTCCACCTTATTGAAGAACAATTGAGTCCCACAGCTTGTCTTCCCACGTTAAACTCACTATTCCAATGACTACAATGAACTTGCCAATATCTCATGGCTGCAGTGAGTGTTTGTTTGTTCTCATAAGGGTTTTTTGTGGGCAGAAATAACTCTGAAGTTAAAAATAGGACTCTACAGCTTTTCCTAACTGCAAAGCTTTTTAGCATTTGGGGTGAGAGGGGAGAAAAAGAAAGCTTTTTCCGGGTTTTTTTTTGTAATGCTGAAAGGTTTGATAGGTGTTCCTATTAGAGATAAAAATATGAAGATCACTATCCTGCTAAGGCTGAGTCCAGGTAAGGAAAAATCAGGTCTTCAAGAAAAAACCCCAACAATTAACATAAAATAAATTGAAGACAATGCAGTATTTTCTGTAAAGTGCCTTACCTTACTGAAAAAGCCTATCACTTTATTTTCTTCACATTTTTTCACATTTCACACAAATTTATATTCACATTTACATTAATGGTATACTTAACTCATTGAAAACTAGCTTATCTTTGCAAGTTAAGACAAAATTCATACAGTGACAGGATTCTTGAGCCCACCATGCCATCCTTCCTATAAGGAACATCTCACACCACTGTTGTTCCTTGACTGTTACTCACAGAGTCTTTTATCAGAAAAAAAATCACAACACTGGCAAGAGCAGAAGAAATTCCATCACCTTGCCTGTAACAAGCCCCCATCAGGAGATGTTGCCTGAAGGGGCGAGGGTATAGGAAGAAAGCTAATTTTATAGGTAATAAATATTCAGGAACAAACAGCTCTAGACAGGCATGAATGATTTCTTGTTTTTTGAATTTAGATCCATAAAGATAAAGAAATTTCCATCATGCACTAATTTCAACATGAGCTAGGCACCTAAATACTTGTTAACATTGATAGAGATACTTCTTGTACATGGGATGGGAGATGACAATTCAACAGGGGATGCATGAACAGCATCAGCTGATTTTCATCAGACACAGGTTTTGCCAAAATATTATTATGCGACTACAGCAACACAAGAGACCATAAAAGCCTTCTTTTCAATAACCTGTCTTCACAAATGTTTTCCGAGAAGGGATGTACTGATAATCACAGCATCTTTCAGAATTAAAAGTAGGCAGTATCTTTTCTTTCTCTCGCCCAAGTAGCTGTCTTGTGCTTTGAAAGTCAATTTTGCAAAGAAAAAAAGACAAATATGGTGAATAACAAGTAAGGGTAGTTTAGCCAATGCCTTTTACATGACAGGTTATCCATATGTTCAGAGTATTTCACAAATGTATCTCCAGTCAAAACTGCACACATAAACACAGCTTTGACTACTAATTACATCAAGTGGGTGAAAAAAAGAGGATTCAGTTGTCCCAGAAATGAGTAACGTAGTTTTGTTGTGCAAACCTGATACTTATTAATTATTTATTGTGGCACGTGACATCTTTAGGAAGCCAAGGCTGGAATTCTGGGCTATGAAGACTCATTCCTGTGCCTTCCGGACACCCTCATCATGCCTTGTGTACATCTATACTGAGGTTCAGGGACAGGCAACGAGTCACAGCGAAAAAAAAATATTAAAGAAAATACCATCTAGGGCTGTCTTCCTTATTCAGGTTTGTGTACTGCCAAATACAAAGACAACTTGAGACACCACAGAAACCTAAGGTAAGTCAAATGCTCTGAGGGATACCGCACTTGCTCTCAAACTTGCAATGCCCTCCTGCCGGTGCGAAGTGCCAGGGCAGGAGCTGGGAGCACGCTCGCCTCCTCTCCCGGCCTCAGCACCGAGCAGAACGGCCTTCCCACCGCAAAACTAACGTCTCCAAAACAAATTTCACCAAGCGGCCAGTTAGTTTAAACTGCATTGACTGAGGTAATTTGGATCCAGGCTTTTAAATTGCAATAGAAAACAGGATTGAATGCACAGTGTAAGTGGAACAGAAGTAGATTAATTAATGATAAATCAGACTTGAAATGATTTCTCTGCACACTTCAGCCAATCAAACATGTCAGGATCTGTAAAATGCCGTTCAAAACAAAGTATTTTTCTTTCTTGTTTGTCATGCTAACTATGTCAAGAACCAGCCCTTACCATGTACATGTACATTCCTAGTTAGATCTCTGCCAGCACCGAAGAGCTGCAATCCATGACCTACGTCAGCTTGGTTGTACCCTACGGCTGCTCAACCAGCCACAGGACCCCTGTACCCTCCTGTCACTCCGTAACAATATTTCTCTTGATTTTGATGGAGCAGGAACAGGCTTTCAGCCTCTTCTATGCCGTAGCTTCCTCGAAGACTGCCTCATTCACTCACTCTCAGGTCAGTCTTTAAAACCGCACCCTGGATCACACTTTATCTTATTTTCACCAACAAACCTGCAAAATGCCACAAACTCTGCAGATTTCCTTTGGAATTTGGTCTGAGACATGATGTGACAGGCGAAAACTGGAGTTTTCTGCATACTGGAGAGGTTTTTTGTGAATAACCAAGATATTCCTATATTATGTTGCTTGAGTGGATACTGTGTTGAGATTCTCTCTTAGGACTGCAGTCTTTCTTCACATGAGTAACTGTTGTTTCATGAGAAAAACAGGAAAACCAACTGTGCTGTTAATATGTAGTAAATAATAAACTTCTTCACCAGACTTCAAAATTGTATGCAAAGTTCAGTTAAATTTCTATTCAAGTATTTCATGCCCTCTATCTTACTTCCTCCTGCCCATTAAAATAGAGGAAGTATTATTTTACATTTTTTTGTATTAAATTTTAATGTAATGCTAACACATGCATGGTTAAAAAAATTGTGCCTCTCTACCTAGTGGACTGCGTTCTATTTTACTTATTTTATTTGAACATTTTCAGAAGTCCCTAATCTGAATTTGTTTATTTTGTGTTACATTATTTTTAGACATTTCAAAGTGGATTGACATTCAGAGGGCATAAGTTTAATCCACACCAAAGTGGGTATCGAGGAACCAGAGCACTTAATGATTTATTTCTGGTGGTACAGGCCGTTAATTACATATCAAACAATTAGGAAGCATAGCTCTGAGGAGCCTCAGATGTAACATCCTCATATAGAAATTTGCATTAGTATAAGTTATAAAGCATTTTTAAGAACCATCTTCATGAAAAATACAGTGCAAATGTACCTCTTTACTATTAATAGAAGTTTCAAGTAGCATTTCTCAGATGCAAAGAACAGGGCTGTAGGAGGAATAGATGTGATAATGGCTCTCTTGCTATTTGGGGATCTATAAGGACAGAATACGTAGGCTGCAAACAATGTGGGCATTGACACGACTTGAAGCACTGATTAAAAGATCTGAGATGAAGATAAGCACCAAAGGAGAAACCTCTGTCCAGTCAACTGTCAACAACCATTTAAAACTCTACTGCTGTGAAAAAGATGCAAGTGCAAACATATACAAATATGTATTTTCACTGCTGTGTGTGCTTTCTTCAAGATAGGAGAACCTAGGTTCAGTTAATGTCCTACACCTTTTAAAAAGGGAAAAAAACCACAATACCTGTTCTATCACCAAAAGTTCTGCCTTAGCAGCCCTGTGATACCCACATCACTTTAACGCCTGGAGCCTTCACTGCCGATGCGTTCCGGCGAACCCGCTGCACAGCCCACCACTTCCCTGCGTGCGGCAGGTTGGTTTTGCTGGAGTTACAAACTGGGATGGTGGGGGAGGCTGGTTAACATCCAGCTCATCAACTTGATCACAGTGTGCAGCGCCCTGCATCTGAGGTGGCAGCGGCACCGCCAGCGGCGGCAGAATCTGTCACCTCCCTGAGTCACGGCAGTGTGAATGCAGGAGGAGGATCCATCTGCTGCTGGATCCAACCAAGATCCTCTGATCAGGACCTGCAGGTGTTACGAATCATCCTGCAGAAGTGATTTAAGAGCAAGCTCTAAAGCTGCAGATTTATTCCCAAGGGTGAAGCAATTGGTCCCGCAGTTATTTATTCCTAACAAACTGAAAGCTCTGTTGCTAAATACCTATTTTCACCAAGCAGAAAACATTAATCTGACCTAATGGAAAGCCATTAGCATGCTATAAAGGCTCAGGTTTTTACAGGCGCTCTTCCGTTATGGACTTTTTCAGCTCTAGAGATACTAATCTATATACATGGGTGGTGAAAATTAACACCATAATATTTAATTTCATTCTTTCAGGGAGGGACTTTCAAAAGTGCTCAGTGCCAGAAATCAACATTAAAACTAAACTTACCTTTAGAAGTGTAAGATTAAATTGATATTGAGTTCTCTCACATCCCATTTTTACTCCAGCAAAACAATATTATAAAATCTCCAGCCTCTAACAAAACAAGCCTTACAACTCATACTGCTGTTAACTCTAAAGAAAACTTAGTACTAGGGAAGTACACTACTGGGTTACTGCTTTAACGTCTCACTTGCTGTCGTAATGTTCTGGTTCTATGTGGCAACCAAGGGGTCCATATTGTCCAGAAAGAAGTCACAGCGGTACATTGCACTGTATTTCACAATAAACACGCTGTGCAAGAGTCACAGAATGTGTGTAACGTGTTTTATGTCATTTGACTTCTCTGCCATCTACTTGGCATGTATCATTACTATTATTGTTATTATTATAATCATTCCTACAAATAGTACTTACAATTACACGTGGAGAGACTGGTTCTCTGGGTTCGTATTATGGTTATACAATACTAAATAGTCTCTTAAGTACAGACTGAGGAGCAAATTCCCTATTCTCTGAATGCCAAAGTGGACCACGTGAACATTCCCTGAGAGCTGGGCTGGTTTCAACCGTTTCTGTACTGCAGAGGAAAGGAAACCACAAATGCAGAGAAATAAAGTAAAAGAAATAAAGTAAAAGTTTTTTAAAAATGCATATTTAGCTACTGAGGTTACTGCCCTTCCCAACTGCCATGGCAGAATTCAGCTTGGAAACATGTCACTCATTTTCAGTCACCTGCTTAAAAAGATGCAGGTGTCCCGTCACGGAGCAGAACCCACATGTTGTGATTGAGTTAACCAGTCACATAACGTGAATAAAAAATGGAAAACGTTGCAAGAGAGCCCATCTCAATCCACAGGCTGAGATTTCAGACTCAGAGTTCCTCGAGCAGCAAGAGGGAGTGGATGAACTCACGGAAACAAGCCTTGCTCGCCGCTTGGCTCCCAAGCAGAAAATCAGCTGTATTTGTAAGACATATTAGTCGTAACAAGCAGTTCAGTCATTTGTCCTGTGAGCCTGGAGGCTCCATTTTGTTTTGATTAAAATGTGATATAGCACAAACCTACATGACATTGCCCAACAGCGATATTATGTTCTTCTTCCAGTTAGCAACAGGACAAGTATAGTTTCAACAATTCAGAAGGAAATAAAATTTCTCATATTGGTATTTTTGAAGACTAACATGACAATCAGGTGCAAAGTTATATGATAAAACACATATTTAAAAACACTGTAATAACACTATTTAAAAAAGTTTGACGTACACGTACCATAGCGTGGAAGCTGACAGCAGAAAACGCTCATCTTTTGTACCAAGTACTAATTTTTATATTACTCTTTGTCTAAAAAGAAAACGGGGCAATTTTAATCATGCTTTCTCTGACAAACATCACTACATTTTCCCTCTTGTAGGGAAGTCAACAACTTATTTCACCCTGCTATAGTTGTGTCTATATGCGTGTGGATTACCACAACAGGCTTTAAAACTAAAGTAAAATCAAATGTATTGGCTTTCAGGCTCCAGGGAGCAGGTCTGCCCCCAGCCATGCAAAATACAAACTGTGTTCTAAAAACTGCTGCTGCAGGAACAGATTTCAAGGTAAACACCAAGAAAAATTCAGGGCTGTGCTAACCCTCCACTTCAAACACAACTACACACACATGCATATTAACACACACACGTGTATGTGATGTATTTTATCTGTGATATTTAAATGATATAAAATGAGTATTTTATCAGTAATATTTTGGTGATGCAATGGTGCCAATAATTACCTTCTCAAATAGTTGACCGGTCTCGGCTGGAAGGAGCATTCCTCCAATTTGCTCTTTTCGTTGAGGCCTCAGCCAACTTATTATAACAATAAAAAAATGAAGTATTATACCAATAATTTTATGAAGTAGAAAGGAATGGGTTGTTATTACTATTACTATAAAGGAAGGTATTGCATTCCAAACGTGCCTTGCTGGTTCGATAAATGAAGGTCTTTCATTTAAAATCTCTCCTATAGTCACCAACATTTCACAACGAAGTTCTATGTGGGTATATTTGTCGTACTGCATTTTTGGCATTCGCTGGCTATTTCTCCACAGGGTTGACACCTATGCTGATAACCACCTCTGATCCTTCTGTCACTTGTTTTGCCTTGTCTTATAAATACAGCAGCAGATGCCAAGATCCTGCAGTTCAGACTTTGAGATGATTACAGGAGCAGCTGAGTTATTGGGAAGATGAAATAGGCTTTGATCCGAAGCTTCCTTAAAATGGTACATTCAAAACACAAAGTATAGCTAGAACTGGGTAAACAAAGATTGAGAGCTACAAAGCTCACTCTCTAAAGCTGTAGGCAAAGCGTACATCTGCTTTTCTAGTACTTAATGCTGGTTCCTTTTGTGCTCGCATTAATTGTGAAAACCCTGGCAAGTTCATCTTTGTCAGGTGCTTAAGAAGCCTGGAGGCTTATTTTAAATACATCCAAACAATAACAATGCTGGGGGTCTGTCAGAACTGGGCAGAAAGGCTTGTGGGAGTACCGTCCCTCGTGACATTTTGGCCACATCAGGTATTAATTAAAATGTTATCTGCTGCATGGTTCTTAGCCTCCCAAAATTCATTTGCCAGCTTGCTCTAATGTTCTCATTCAAATTCTGTCTTATCACCTGGAAGGAGGAACAGACAGAGTTATATCAACTGAAAACTAAAACAGAGCAAATAAAACCGTCTAACTGAAGAGACTTTTCCAGAAGTTCATGCTGTGCTCTGGATGAAAAAATTCTCTGTAGAGTCATCACCTCCCCTCTTGCCTCCCTCCCCCTGTTTTTCACTGTCCCCCCCGAGCAGATGTCCTCGACTTGGCAGACACACATGTGCACCCAGCATCTCCTGCGCTGCGTCTCGGAGAAGGCAGGTAGCTGTAGCCATGGCTTGGCCACTCTTTGCAAGAGGGATGTCCCAGTTCTTAGAAAAACTGAACACTGGTTTGATTTTAAAGCAGATCCGCAGCTCACGGTGCAGGAGAGGTTTTCACAGATCCCTGACTTTGCTGCTAACAGCTTAGCAGATATTGTCCTCTTAAGCATTGGAAATTATAAATAAGCAAAGGTGGAAGAATAATTGAGAGTAGAAACAAAACTCATTGGGGTTAAAATGAGGTATGGCTATTTTCAGGCCAATAGTATACGCTACCATCCTGTGTACGTTTGAGTTTTAGATGGAATTGTTTCCTACAGACCTTCCAAAGCCACAGCTGAAAGTGTTAAGACAACCTGCTGAACTTTTCCACATCCAGGAGGTGGTTTTGCTCCACTCTCTAGAGCTGAACAGAGAGAAATTTTAGATTCTGATCTTCAATAAAAATGTTCTGAATTACAATAGTTGGAAATAACTCGAGCTGTTGACGATAAGGGCAGCTGCTAGCTTCCATAATGAAAATGGCCTTGAGCTCCAAAGAGCAAAACTCAGGTCGCAAAATTAGTAATTTGACAATGTTTGAGAAGAAATGGGCAGATCTACTTATGTTCAATCACCGCAGGAAAGCAACAGCCAACAACATAAATTAAAAGATTATATATAGACAAAAATGTAAAAACATAAGATGATTTCAGAGAATGTCTATGTTCGAGTGTAAGCACATGCAATATTTCTCAAAAAATAAGTTGAAAATGTGGCTATATATGAAATGATATATAAGGGGCTTCTAATTTTTACAGTTCCTTGTGCAATCGCAGATGGATCTAAACTGAGTTATGAAAAAACCCAATGGCAGTAGATAATTTTTGTAAAGTGTCATAGTAAACAGGGATATTCATTAGTATTTGATACCATTTTTTAGCATATGAATTTTTTAGTGGTTCATAGGATAAAACTGATTCCTTTACACAGTTCTGTTCTTCTGACACTACCCCACCTCTGTAAGTTTGTTCAAATCCAAAATTAATGAGGTCCCAGATGATTATTGGTTTTGTGCTTGCTCTAATGAGAAAAGGTATTATTTTTATAGCTAGAAAGTTCTAAATGTGCTGAACTGGTAGATGCCTATTCTGGAGGTAAAGTTTGGGCTACCCACCCCTGTGGTAAAGATCGCTGCTGCCAGTCGAAGAAACTATGTGCAGAATGTCGTACGGAAACGCAAAAGCCGCACTCTCATTACCAGCCTACGCGCATCCACCACAGGGCATCTCCAGAGGACCGGCAAGCGCAATGACTGATCTGCTTTCCCATAGGAAAAAAACTACCCCACATCCTTCTCAGAGTCCCTGCTGTGATTTAGGATACTGCCCAGAAGCTTCAAGACTGACCCAGGAATTTATTAGAAAGACTCCTCTTTTTTTGGCCAGGAACTGGTACTCTATCATACAGAAAACCAGGGGGAAGCAATTGAATAGATTCACTTCATTTTTACTGGAGTCCACCATCTTTATTTGCTTCCTCGGGGAGCCCTGCAAAGTAATAGATAAATCCAATTTGCCATTGCTTGAGCAGGATGGAGAGAGAGATACTCATGAGTCAGCATATGCTAGCAGAAACTATTTTTCCCCCTCATTAACTTTTTTGCACATCAGCTGATTTTTATTTTATACTGTATATATCCCTGTACTTATTTTCTATGTTCCCCACTGAACGTTATCACATCTGATACCACCAGGGCTTCATTAATGTAAAATGTTGTCATGTGGTGCTTTATTCTTAAATGAGAAAACACAGACAACCCTAGAAGAGAAAATGAGGAGTTGTTGGACAGCATGGGGCTAGGAGCATTTGAAGATGTCTCCTGGGAATTCCTCCGGCAAATTGTTGGGAAAACTGATTGAAATACAATAGGAAAGTGCAAATGAGACAACATAGCTCCCCAGAGGATTGCAAAGATCCCCTGGAAGGAAATCAGAACTATCTCTGCTCTACTGCACCTTGCAAAATCAAGAAATGCATAAATCCTACCAAGAAATACAGTGTAGGAATGCAGCATTCAGGGCAATATGAAGCAATCAGGTGAAGGAGTAATTTTAGTAAGAAAACGCAGTGTATTTTGAAACTCAAATTTGAATGGATTTAGCATCTGAATAGGATTTTATTGGAACCAGTGCTACACCAGTGAAGCATCATTAACTCCCCAGGAGTGAACGGCAATCGGTACATTAGCAAACATGCTTGTCTGGGTTAGTTCATCCCCGCTCAAATGCATCACATTGACACAGGCATTTGGACACGCACTTCTGTAGGTGACTTTGGAGACGAAGGAGGCGCATCACAAAGCTCGGCTTTGGCTTCTGGACAGAGATCTGCCTCCTGTGGTGTGAGCAACAGGGACTGGGGCATCCCCAGACGATGGGAGACCTTGGCTGGGTGTGAAATGAGGGAGGAGCTCTTCCCTTACAAAACTGGTGCTCGGGAACCTGCTTGGATTTATACTGGCAAAGCGGTGGAGTGGCTTAATTTTTAACAAGCCTTTAAAATTTATTTATTTATTTTTCCTTTTGGCCGAGTTAGTCACTGATGCTTCAGCTGTTATTGGCCTCTGCTTTCGGATTGAAGAGCTGGGGTGCCGCTACAATACAAAGCAAACTTCTCCGGGATTAAAAAGAGGATAGCTAAGCCGAGCTGAGTGTCGCAAAGGCTGTAGATAAAAAAGGCTCAAAAGACCCACTGTCTGTTGTTTACCTACTGTGACATGTACCTCCTATAGCTAAAAAACTTAATCTAACAGTATAAAGAAAAGTATGAGATGAACATAGTAATGAGCACCTGGCCACTTAGATGCTGTGGGAACCAATAACTTCAAAAAGTATGGAATGGAGTTGCAAAAAATCTCCTACTAATGCGTATTTTGAAGAATCGTTTAAAGAAACATCAATTCTCTTTTCAGCTCTTCATGCACATTTGTGTATGTTTAAAGTCTTTCAGAGGGAGGATTGAGTTTTGTGTATTCAAGGATATGATTTATTGAAAATGGCCCGACTTTTTAAAAATATTTGCACTATTAAAATATTTAACATCCAAAAAAAATGAAGCAGCAAACAGGATCAAAACTATCCTGTGGCACTATGAAAACCATAAGCCGAACAATTCTGAAAAGGATAAAAATGACTTGTGTGAAAGGAATTTGTTGCCTTTTCTTTTTTCTTTTTTTTTTTTTTTTAATTGACAGATTTGGAACTGTGGCTGAGAAAGCTTTGAAAGCGGCCAGGCTGACAGGGTATATTGTAGGTTAGTTGTAAGCCTTTGTAGGAGCAATTATTATCATCTCCCCAAAGCACAGACAAGTCCGTGAGCAAAAAAGCAAAGAAAAGGAGAAAAGGCTGGCTGGGAAGTAGACCCCCTTTCCCAGGCTTAGACATTTACTTGCTGATGGCTTAAGCCAAAGCGAAAACAATCTGAATCTAATTTAAACTTTGGTCATTCTGTAGAAAATTAAAGAGCTGGAACTGTACCTGCTGAAAGAACAGGCGAGGAGAGAGCAATGTTCTGGGCGGGGGCCAGCGGCGCTTCTTTGAACGCAGAAGTAGCGTGGTTCTCCCAGACCCATCGCTGGTCAGCCCCCGTAGGTCTTCTTCAGAATAACAACTTAATCCCAGCAGCCACGGATCAACGCTCTCCAAGTGTTTGCAATTAACAACTTTTGTAAAAGGTCCAGCAAGGCATCCTGTAGAACCGAGGACTTAGAGCTCCAGATAAATTTTTACGTCCTGAAAACATCAGCAGCTTGCCAGCGGTAGCTTTTCAATTGGGAACACCATAGGAACAACGGAGCCACGCGTCTGACAGGTTCCTCTCACGCTGTACACAGGTATCTCCAGGAATTCATCTTTCAGTTAAACCAATACTTTGCATAGAATACTTCATTTATCAGCCTGTCCAGTTCATACCCCACCTGGCAGTATGTTTAGACCATACTATTAGATTAGACTATGGGCCTGATTCTGCTTTTCCAAAGCTCTGAATTTATTTGGGTGCAACTGAGAGTTGAGTCTGATTTCTCCAGGTGCAGTACACTGACTTTTTGTATATATTCTTCAGTCTCCCTCCAAAAGTAGCGTTGTGCATTTTAGATTTCATTATTCCTTTGATGCTCCTTAAAGATACAAGGATACCTTTTCACACTCTGGCCCTTTTAATTTTATTTTTTTTTTTTAATTCATTGCAGAGCTGGAATGCGCTTTTCCACTTTCAACACAAGTTCTTGGATATTAAAAGCTGGACTTTAAAATATCTGTAGGCTTCCAGGCCTTTAGTACAGCATTTGCTACCCCTGTCATTTTCAGAAAAGCAGTCATTACATTAAAGGAACAAAGTCCCATTATTTTTTTGTAAGCTAATCACCAGCAGGCTGTTTTGTGTGCGTCTCATTGCAAAGGATTAAAAAGAATTTCCTACTACATGTGCTATGACTGATCATAGCTGGTAGCCACAAATTTGCAGGCTTAGTCAGTATAATTCTACTTTTCTAATGGAAAGAGTCAGACACTATAGCCACCATAATCCTTCAGGACGACTGTGTCCCAAATCTCAATCCTCTCCTACCCAGTGTGGTGGCAGGGTAGCCCATGGCAGAATTGGGCGGTTCGATTTTGGTGAGGCTAATAGAGGATTTTCATTGATAAATTTGGTCCCAAAAGAATTTGGTAAATTTTATAACCAACTGTCTTTTAAAAAGTAATCTGTGGAATGGCTTAAAGTATAGATGTTAAATATGGATGAGTAAAACGATGTATGAGTAATGCCAATTGATGTTAAAACCTATATGTGAAGCTGGATAAATTTACCTACTAGGCCAATTGAGACTATTCTGAGTAATTTGATTTGAGGAAGCTTTAATGTTTCCCTTGATTCTAGTGATCATCTTTCATCTGGAAAAGAGACACTTGAGCAGGTACACAGCGCTTGTAATGGGCATTAACGGAGCAGTGTTTTGCAGAGAAATCTGCGCAGGCTGGGGCCACGACTGGCTTAAATGTTTTAACAGTGATGTCAAAACATGCATTTTGTTTCTGAAAACCGGCTAAGTAAACCACAACAATTATGTCCTGCACTAAATAACAAAAATCACTTTCTTCATTTATCATTTCCTTCTGGCTAGGAGAGGCAGTGCTGCACGGCTGGTGCTATCAAGTCCTTGTTTCCAGTGTGTATTTACAAATGGCTTGGGCACAAGGGGATGCTTTTTATCTAGGGAGGTAAAAGTAATTTTATTCCTGTCCCAGGGCTGTAAAGTACAGTCCAATCCATTAGACCAATAACTACCGACAGTCATACAGACTTCTATTAAGTCTATTCTTCTTTTGGCAGAAATGCTGATGTGTATTTCAACAACCAAACACAACCTGAGTCAACCAAGGATCTGAAAAAAACCCTGCTGATATACTTCAATGGTTCAAACACAACTACTTAAATAGCAGCATTATTTATAAGTGAAAGTATTTGCCTTAAACTTGGCTAAAGTCTGTGGAAGAAAGCAGGCGTGAATGCTCTGCTGGTACTTCACACAGTTGGATAGTTTGATTACTATTTTATCAGGACTGTTTTACAAAAACCAGCATTTATTTTATTCCACGGTGAAGGTGAAATGCATAGAAAGAATTATATTATATACAGATCAAATGGACTAGTCAAGATTTATACTCACATAAATTGGAAGCGTTTAGATTTCAGCTCACTGCATAGTATTTTCTTGGCTAATTGGTTGTAAAATGGATTTGGAAGTCAACACAATATTTTCAAACTAAGCAACTGCAATCCAACAGTGGGGTTGCACACTTGTAACAGGCATTCCTCCACCCTGTTCCCACGTAAGAAGAGTACAAAGCCTTCCAGTGTGAGAAAAGAAAATTTACACTTTTCAAATATTTTTAGAAACATCAGTTTTTGAAAATGTTGTGTTCATTTGCTACAGCTCTGAGTAACTGAACACAAAAGAAATGCACTTATAATGTTAAGAAAATCTTAGAGAAGTCACTGGTTTTTTTTTTTCTTTTCTTCTTCCTGAGACCGTCACTGACAGCAAGAGGAGACTGGATTTAAGTATTTACATAACAACAAGTGAAGGACACACACATTCACTTTTGCAGAGCAGGCGGAATCACAGAGCTACTCCCATATAAGTAATAATGCAAGAGGAACCTCCTTCAGTTGTCGTAAAGGCAGGCAGTAAAGAGAAAAAATCACCCTTGGATTCACATCCACCTGTCTGTAAAAAGCCCAATTATTTTGACAGATACCGAGGAGAGACAAAAAGTAAGGACTTATGTAAATTACAATGAAAGAACTCAATGTATTTCTAAAAGTATCTCAGGAATTTACAGTAAATAAGGGTTTCAAAGGAAATAGTAATCATTCTGCATTGAAAGCTTCTGATCTTACCATCTTTACTTCAGATCATATTACTATTGTGCATCAGTACAAGAATGTGTTCTTTGAAGCATGTGTACTCTATCTTCCTTCTATTCATCATAAATACCCTCTCTGTGAAAATACACTTTGCCACTGTGCACACATTTTTCTTTCTAAGATTTAATTCATTTCCTAAAGAAATGTCAGGCCGGAATCAATCTTGCCAGTGCAAGTTCACAAGGCCTGATTCATTTAACAAATGATTTATTGACAACTGTGAGATAGAAAATAATGGGATGTTGTTATGAAGAGCAACATTACACATTTCTAACAGTGTATATAGAGAGGGTATATACAGAGGATGTTAATATTCTCTCATGAACAAGTGATACCTTCCGAGAAGAAAGAAGAGAGCTTGCCACAGTTAATGGTGGCTTCCAGCTTCTACTCCAGCTCCCTCTTTGTACTCACAGCTAATGCTATTGCACAAATCCTGACCCTTGCTGCTGTTGCTTTCATTGAAAAACAATAGATCATAGAAGAAGAAATAAGAAAACAAGTGTCCTGTTACAGAAAATGTAATTTTGATTGGTATTCAAATATAATCAGCTCTTCAGAGACGATGTGAAAGTTCAACCAAAACTGCGTTATGTAGCAGCAGATGATCACTGACCGTAGTCGTTAATGGTATGATAGATATTTGGGAAGTATTTACCTAAGCAGTGCCACACATGAGGATTAAATACTTCTCCTCCTCCTTTCCTCTCTGTTTCCTGTCCCTTTTTCACCCAGTGCCAAAGAAAGCAGTGTGCAGCTCTCCAGGTTGAATATACCTTGCATTTCTTCATATGCTGTAGATATAGATCCTTTTTATTTTCTATTAAACAAGACACGGAGAAAAGAACCAATTCCCTGCACTACACATTTATCTATATAGTCCACAAACACAGTGGGATCCTAGAGTATCTCATAAAAATAAAGATTTCCCCCAAGCTGTCTTTTGCTCTCATATCCATCACGATGAGAGTGATCAAATGTGACCTTCAGCATGGTAAGTACTTTGTTGTCCCCAGGTCAGGTGTTAAATCATCCATATTTTAGTTCAATGGCTCCTGGAAAAAAGTCCAAGCTCTGATGTCAGATGCTCGGGCTCCTGACTGGAAGCACCTGCACACACCGTGGGCAGAGAGCACCTCGTCCCAGCCAGGGGCACAGAAATAGTTTTGAAATCTTGTTTGTCCCTGCGGACTGAGGAGCAGGGGCTGAGCTGGCAGAGAAACGCTCTCTGTGCTCCAGATCTGAAGCCCAGAAGCCTCGTGGGGAGCTCGGCACACAGGGGCTCCTGCAAAAGACCATTTTAACTCCCAGAAAGCAGCAATGAAACATCAGCGTGCTGAATTAGAAAGCAAGTTGCTCCGAGTGTAGTCTGTCCCCCAGAGATGACAGATTGGTCCCCCAGAGACTTCGACCCGCTGCCACATTTCTAAATCCCAGCACTGTATACTTGAGAAGTTGGCACCTCTAATTAACCCATCATGCTAAATGCTACACAAACATGGGAAGAAACAGGTCATGTACGAAAGAGTTCATGCTCAGATTTTCTTTTGGAAAAAAGTAAACCCAATCCTCAGTCCTTCCTTGTATTCCTGAAGAAATTATCTGTCAAAGAGCAGGAAAAGAAATTATTTCTACAGATTTCTAAACTGCAAGGAGTGAGGAATATTTGACATGCTTCATTAAATGCAGATGAAAATATAAAACATTTTGAAAACATATAGTTGAACAGGATATACTATTTCCACAGGACCCCATACAAAAAAAAAAACAAACAAAAACACACCACCAAACCAAGCTTAAAATCTGTTCCCAGCAAGATAATTTAAACCCAGACTAATACATCCCCTCCCTAGTAATCAGTCTACAAACAGGATGATTTAACTGGGACCCTCAAAATCTCCGTAAGAGAAAAGCAGGAAAACCCGATGAATTCAGATGTACTATATTGCACTGTCAAAATTATAAAGTGAGAATGTTAACTCAACCTACAAGGCCTTTTTACGGTGTAACAGAATTTCAGATGTGATTTAAAAAAAAAGAAATCTCAAGCACCCATATTTCATGAAAACCAGTCTATGTATTTTTCCGGGTCAGAGGTATGCTGGAGGGGAAACCCAGGAGATGCCAACTCAGGCACTGCTGCATTTACAGCGAAGAGTCACAAGGTAGCAGCACAAAGCGTCAGTCGAAAGAATTCCTTCAAGATAGGACAGAGGTAGAAGTGATGTGTCATCACTCCCCAGGACGAAACTGTATGCGTTGAGGCAACATAACTTATGGCAATTAAGTACTTAGCGGGGAGTAAGTTCAGTGCTGGGGTAGCCTGTGCCAACCTCTGCGAGCCAGCGAGCAAAAGCCCAATAAAAAGAATGGACTTTTTTTTTGTTTTTGGATTTACTGCAGGCGTGAGAGACGTGTTACAGGAGTCAACATCAGGGCACAGTAAGACCAAGGAACAGAGAATGCCTGGTAGGGTCGTGGAGGGGAACCCTCCATCCGGTGGCGTCTCACAGCTTACAAATTGGTTGCTCAGTTCCTGAGCTGACCTGCTTTTAAACAAAAAATGATTGTTTTCCCCTTTCAGTACCCTCTGTATGCACTTTCTAAAACAAGCAAAAGGAAAAAGGATATATATCTATTCTCTACACATCACATTGTATATACAGTATGATGGAATATGTACGCGTGTACAGTAACTTGGAATTTTCAAATGTCAGTAAATCCATATTCTGGGAAATAAATGCAAAGGTCAATAGGTCAAGAAAGATTAATAAAGTCATTCTTGAGCTCTTGTGAGGGGAAGAAGCACTCAGAGATGAGCTGAGATCTGCAGTATAGCTGTAGCTGAACATTCACAGATTTTTCAGGAGCTGAATTTTTGATCTGCCAATCACTTTTTCTGTAAGAGGAAATGCAGTTATCTGCATCTCAGTGAGCCTTTTTCACCTAGTTGCTTTTGTGGGAGTTGTGTTTGTTGTACATCCGCATCTTTTATGGTATCTCAGAATAAAAAATTCAATAGCTGCTGTGTTGAATTCTAAAGATCATTATTCTACTTGTTTAGAAAATGAAAATGATACTCACTTTTCTCTCCCCTTGCTCTCACCATCAGCGCACTTTCAAACAGTTTGGTATATTTTACTCAATTAAAAAAATGTATCTTTTGTTAACTGGTGTTGCCTGGACAAATGCTACAGATGTTCCCAATTATGCCATTGTCCCTGCCATCAGAATAAATTTGTAAAACTGTTGAATAAAAGCTCTCTAGTATACGAATCACCAGGACTTCTTCCATAAAATGTGAAATCATTTCTCATTACTTACTCCACTTCCACCATAAACCCCAGCGGACCTCTCCATTGTCTGGAAACTCACTGAATTCCCTGCTTGG
This sequence comes from Chionis minor, assembly GCA_013398295.1. Taxonomy (NCBI): domain Eukaryota; kingdom Metazoa; phylum Chordata; class Aves; order Charadriiformes; family Chionidae; genus Chionis; species Chionis minor. The sequence continues at coordinate 939,978 of VZSF01001891.1, read as the reverse complement.
TGTCCTGTCCCATCTTCTCCAGCTCAGCATCCACTTTCTGCACATCAGTTAAGTCTGATTAATTCATTTCAAATGGCCTGTGTCTGGCTGGTGGTGATGCCAACTGCTCTTTCTCTGTTTCTTCAACTCTCAGCTACCTTCAACATGATTTTCTCGAGAATCTTGTTCTCCCATGGCTCTGCCTCCCATGTTTTTCTGCTTGTCTCTTCTACATGTCCCATTTGTGCTCTCTGCAGCAATCTGGGAGAGGTCCTCTGTCCTCACCCTTCTCCTGTCCTATGCAAACGCAAACTCAATTTGCTTTAAAATGTATGCATGTGAAAGACTGATGGATTGACATTTTTCACATCAAATTGAAATTTTCGTCCACGTTTCATACACCTCCTCACAAATGCCAACTTGTCAGCTTAAGATGCCCCAGGCAGAACAGACCACATCGCTCCTCTCTAGTGTTCAAGCCCCTTCATTAGTGATCTCCCACCCCTCTTTCTGTTACCTTTAAGTGGGGCTCTAGCCTTTCCTGGGACATCAGCTTTGCTTCTATTTTTTGCAGGCTCAGTAACATGAGTTTTCCAATCCATCCTCACACGTAAGCAGCATTCATCAGCTTTCCTCCTGACTATTCTCACGCCCTTTCCTCTGGCCTTACTGATTCCCACCGTCTCCGCTTCATATCCTTTCAAAAAGCTTCTGCAAAGTTAATTTTGCCAAGATGATGTAGCCCAGCTTCACACGCTGACCATGCCATCCTCTGCTGCCTGCATTTTTCCACCAGCCTTCCAGTCCCCATTACATCACACATGAGCTCTAAGTCTCTGTTTCAAGACCCTTTACAGTTTCTCTTTATTTTATTTATAATCATACCTCTACACTAAGCCATCACTGCCTTCTCCTTGTTAATGATGACAGCCTTTATTACCCAGTTGCTAAATTTTGAAACAAGTATCTTCAGCTTTTCTTGTCATATCTGTCAGAAACTCTCTGTAAACACCTGCGAAGTCATGTCAGAATCCTTCTTAAAACTCAACTTTAACACAATGCCTACACAAAACTAGACAAATGCAGGATAATTAGGCACTGAATGTAAGACTGTCCATCCTGCTGACCTGTACCGTCACATTTTTAATCAGCATTGCCAGTATTGTTTCTTCTCTTTGCTTTATGTAGGTTGTAAACTTTTTGCTTAGAAACCATCCTTTTATTCCGCTTACATGAAATGGGCACAGCAAATATGACTCCCTTATTCCCTTAAGCAAGTAAATTGATAAAAGGAAGCTATCTTAAAAAAGACAAATATAAACCCACTTCCAGATGTATAAAATGTATTTCGCAAGGATAAGAAAATGAATGTAACAATTTGGCGCAGCGTCAGAAAGAAATCCCACTAGTTGGGATGGATGATGAGGAGGTGAAGAGAAAACCCAAAATTCATGGCATTGTTTACTTCACTGTAAATCTGAAAAAAATCTCATGGTATCAGTGAAATTATTCCATATTTGTTTAACTGGGAGACTGTACAGGATGCAATTCAGCCATCTGTGCTTGGTCCATCTGTACTTAGAACAGTACCATACTACTGTGCTGGACTACTTCTGCTGTCGAACTCCGGAGATGCTACAAGACATGGCAAGGAGTGCAGAATGGCAAATGGCAGCACATCCAGTAAGATCCCAGTCTCAGATTGTTTTGTCTCCAGTCACTTACAGACACACTTCACATGAAACTTGTTAACTAAATTCTTCCTAAGAACCCCTTCAAATTCCCTCCTCATTCCTACATTGTACATGTATTTCTACTCTTCTAAGGGAAAGACAAACTACTACCATCATCAAATAACAAACATCAACATTTAACATCAAATAGTTGTTAAAAAACACCTCCAATATATCTCAGTGCAATAAAGGAAAATAGTTCTCGATACAGATAATTCCTCTCTCTGTGGGTTTGTTTATTTTGAAATTGGGAAACATTGACTTGAAGCCATTAAACTATAGATGTTGAAGCCTTTTCCCCCCTCTGTGACTGCCGTGAGAAAATGCTCCTTCTGTATTTAACAAGGCGCAGGGACAGAATGTGCAGAAGCACTTGCAGGTCTTTGCCGTTGGACATAACCTTTCATTAGTTTCCTTGCCTCTTAGATACATCAATAAAGGCAGCTGCAATTAATTCATATCTATATATTCAGAAAACACTACAGTTAAGTATGAGTGGTCTGATACAAAGCCTTACCATGACAGAGCTATATCTGCACTGCAAAGACAGTAGTAAAACTCACTTAGCCATGAATTAATACATAATGAACAACTGACAATAATTATTTCAATATAGTGTTCCTGACCTGCTTCAACACTTCCTTCCTTTTTCTCTAATCATATTTTTTAGAAGGTTTTGCACTTGATTTCTTAACCACAGAGGCACTTAGTAGTTTGTATTTTCCATTAATTCTCTATATAATAATAAGTATCACTTCCCTCTGAGACAGAAGTGTAAATGATTGGCTCTTTTTTTTTTTCGTTTAATAATGAGAATGCAAACCTTGTGACTTAGGGCTCAGCAGAGCTCAACACATCTCATGGACCTTTACTCTGATAAAACTTCGCTACAGAATGAGAGAATTCAGTGAAGTGTGGCAGGTGTAATTAAAATTGTGTTATGCTGCTGATCCACAGGCAGATAAATTCTATAAGCATTAAATTGCATTGGTTTGTTAAAAAAAAATTGGCTGTCCATGTCCTTGTAAAAAACTACATCAATTTAAAGATGGTGAAAGTATAAATCTGAAATGAATTACAGTAGTTCACAAGTTTCTCAGAATAAACAGGGGTCTATGTACTTCCCTACCATGAGACTTAACACTTTATGCAGAGTGCAGTGAACCAGTTTAATAACAACTACAAGCCGAAGGGCTCTACGTGCACAGATTGCTGACTGGTGGCATATTAATCCACTTTCTTCCATCCAGACTATAAACTTCTTAATGGAAAATACAGAGATTTTCTGGGAACGAAGGTCAAAGGTTTAAATCAAAATACCATGTTTGTAATTTTTTTATTTACCATTCACTGAAACGAATTTGATTAGGTGAAAATAAGACTGGCATCAAATGCCATGATGTGGGAAGATCTTCTGTTTGCTCCAATTTCAAATAAAATTTCTGGCTATTTTCCTTTAATTGTGTATTAATGGCAATATTTCATCATCGTTAGGAGTCTAATCACAAAATGTTCCACATGGAATACTATAAATCAAGAACCCCATTTACTTGTCACATGGGCTTGCAAGTTCAAAGAGACTGGCCTTTTTGGAAAAGTTACCCTTTATCACGTTTATCAGTCTGTGAAAATCAGAGTAAAAAAGTCATCTGTTACAATCTTGTCTAACAAAATATTAACACATACTCTTTCACAGACAGCTGCAATTACTCACAGAACTGTAGAGATAATGGGAAGAAACTAATTGAAATGACTTTACACATGCAAGCAAATTCTTGAATTAAAATCAGATGAAAGTCAGATAAAATTGCACCAGGTTTTAAGCTGCAACCATGCAATAAGTTTTTACTTAATGGGTATGCCTTTGTTCTGAAAAGAACATTATACTGTGGAGCATCCTTCACAGATTTATCTGTTAATATTTATAAAGTGAATAATATTTATAATAAAGTGAATAATATTTATTATATGAACTTTTCCTCAAGTTATTTACGTAGTTAAGATGAGGAATAATATAGAATGAAGACTTTATAAATAGGATTAAATATCAGGGCTAAAGAGGTGCAGTAGCTCATATATAGAAGAGAAGCAGATGGACGTGTTTACAAATACTTAAAGGGAGGGTGCCAGGAGGAGGGGGCCAGGCTTTTTTCAGTAGTACCCAATGATGGGACAAGGGGCAGTGGGTACAAACTTGAATATAGGAAGTTCCATCTCAACATGAGGAGGAACTTCTGTCCTTTGAGGGTGGCAGAGCACTGGCACAGGCTGCCCAGAGAGGTGGTGGAGTCTCCCACTCTGGAGACATTCAGAACCCACCTGGACACCATCCTGTGCAGCCTGCTGTAGGTGGACCTGCTCTGGCAGGGGGGCTGGACTAGATGATCTCCAGAGGTCCCTTCCAAGCCTTAACATTCTATGATTCTATGATACATCAGGGAGGGTAATTTGGTTGTGCTTTGCTTGTTCTTAACCTCCAAGTCTGGTTAGGAGGAACTGCACTGGTGATACTGATCAGACTTGGAGTGATGAAGCCATTGGTTTGGCTTCCTTAAATTTACACGTTGAAGCTCTGTGTTCCATCCTGCAGGTGGCAAGACAAGTGCCAAGTGTCCTTGGCCTGAGCGTGAACAAACCGTGAAAGCTGAAAACACGAAGCAGCACAACACTGTGATGTTGCAGCGGTAGGCTTAGTGTAAAAGGTAATATTTGAATTATTTCCCGTTCTTGCTACAATCATTAGCATAAAATCAGTTTATGTTGTGACATTTTCAGTTCTCATTATGATCTCTGTCACAAGAGGGAGGATTTTAATCCCCCATAAAGTCTTTATGAGGAAGAAGAATAATATGCACTAAATGCGTTATACGTTTTCTAATGTGACCTTTTCACGGTTTCAGTTTGACTGCCTGGTCACTCCTGTTCTTTAGCTGCCTTGGTAATCTGAGAGGAACAGGTGGAATGGTAAATAATCAAAATACTAAATCTTTAAAAGGTTAACTTCATACTGCAAGTGACTCTTTTATAGGTTATATATACTGTATTTCATATTCTGCAACCCAGAAAAAAGCTAGGAAGAAAAGCTAATGGCTGACTATGACTATTCTCATGACAGTGATAAAAATTATTTGGGAAAGGATTAAGACAGCGGTGCGATACTTGCTAATTTTTTTCTGCCAATAGTTCACGTGTATTTATGCTGTTTGAAATGAGGCACTCTTTATGGAGATGTGGAGAACTTTGGCCACCTTTCACCCTTAAAAGGGCTGAGAGCCTCAGATAGAGAACGGTTCTGAAATGGAAAGCAATGCTAATCCTCTTTCTGCTGTTGTGTTTTGGGGGATTTTTTTGTATGAAACTTGTAAAGTAATCAAAAGTGAACCTAGTATGGAGTACTTTGTAAAAATAAGTGGCAGGTAATCCTCTTCTCTTGTTATTGTTTTCAGCTGTGGCAAACTGCAAACGGACCCAAGGTCATGAAAGAAAAGAGGGGATTGCAAGTGCTGAGAGAAAATAGGGAGAAGCCAATATATCCACTCATGGAGAGCACGGAGCAAATGTGGAGGATATGACCTGGCATCTGAGTGTATTGCATTAAAACTAGAGAATATCCTTTTGACTCTTTGATGCTGCCCTACTTTACTATAGCCAAGCACGAGAATTCTCCCAGGAAAAGGGATGGGGAGACAGGCCGAGAAAGGAGGGCACTTCCTGGAACAATTTCTGTATCAGTAGCAGAGATTTTTTGCTAAGAAGGGCTGGACAAGGAGTATAAAATATCACATGGAGTGATAATGTAGCCTCACAATGCGCTCACAGGTATACGGAAATAAAGAAATGGCAGTACAGGTGTCAAATATAAAGGCCTCTATATCACAAAGATGTAAAACTTTACTCTATTATGGCTTCCTTACAGGAAATTTTTAGAAATTAACAACAACCAAAAATCCGGAAGGGAGAAACTTCCTCTTTAATGGGATTTTTAGAAAAAAATCTTATTATACAGAGAGAAGTGCAGCTCTGGGTAGGAGGGTCTTTGAAAACCAGTATCCCATTCCCCAGGTTAGAGGAATTCAGGCCCTGGTACCTGCAGACCATTCAGTGGAGATAGGTGGGCTCCTTTTTTCATTCATTCTTTTTCCCACCTGTATCACAGAACTCCTGAGAGCTTAATAACGTACGGTCCAAGCAGAAATATTTTGGATGTGGGTTCAGCAGTTCAAACATGCTGATTTGTCTCTCCTTTGTGCGGGCTGGGGAGAAGTCACCTAATGAGGCACTGCTGAGTTTGTCAGAGCTCGCCTTGAAAGCTTCCACGAAACCCTAATGCTGATGCTAGTTATTCATCCTAAGAAAGGGGAGACAGGGTTTTTAAAGTATTTGAAACTCATTAGTGAGTTAACTTTCTACTCTTGTGTCTAGAAAGACTTTCAGAGCGGGGAAAAAACACAACCAACACGCAAAGTAGCTACTCTCTGTTCCCTATTAAAATGGCAATAATCTGTATTGCTTTGTAGCCTACAAAGCAATAAAGAGCTGCTAAGATTAATTAAACTCTGAAGGGAGGCTGAAGTGCTTAATCAATCACCAGTGGGGGTTGTTGCCACTATACCATTCATAGAGATTATTATAGCGCAATTCGAATTACAAAGCAAGGCATTTGTAACATGAGAAGGGCATTGCTAGTCAATTTTTGGATATCTAGTTCCAGGTATCGAGGACCTGCTTTTCCACAGTATCTGAAAACTGTTAACACGTTCATTTCAGATGCCCAGTCCCTTCAATTGCGGGTGCTCAGCACTTATGCAAATGAGGCCTCAGAGTTTCAAATCAGGAACCCGGAAAATTAGAAGACGCAGCTAGCGACCCTTCATGGAAAATCTGGCTTAGCAAGATGGGCAGCATTACAAAGGAAATTAGTGCCAGGAACGGCACAAGAATTAATTTCTCCAGGGCAGTACACATCAACTGCTCTGCCTACGTGACTTTTTTTTTTTTTTCTTTATGCTCTTCACCCTTTGCTCTTGTGCTCTGCAGCTTTGGCAAAATACAACATAACTGTATCTCCCCTACTATGCAACCTGACCTATGGCCAAAACAGGAACATTCTGCACTGATTGAGACAATGATTCTATGGACTAAATGGCAGACAAACATGTAATTAAAACCTATACCATATTACATACAGAAAAGGAGTTGAATTATTCCTATCTGAAAGACAGACTCAGCAACCTCTCTCCCTTTCAAGCGTGCTTTGAAAACCAAACAATTATCTGAGAATCATTTCAATTATCAAAGGTTTTAAAATCACATTCAGGAAGCTTCAAAAGACACTTTTCTTGAAAAAAGTGAAAACATGATCTTGCATAATTCCCAGGCTGGTGACATCCAGGTGTGAGATGAGAAGAGAAACACAGTAATAAATCTTTGAATTCATGCACAAATCCTGCATTTGTTAATGGCGCGTTTGCCCTTGCCTTCCATCCTAATACTTGTTAACATCTATCTGTAGGGCAGCTAGAGGAACACACCACCAAATCATATGTAACTCTAATTCTCTAGGAAGGTGATTTACAGAATCCTAAATATATATAATAGCAATGGGAAGGGTCACACTTCCTATGAATTGGTGTGAACTGAACTGCTTTAAACTCTGTTCTTTCAGAGTTGGCTTTATTCCTGTTGAAAGGAGGAGGCCATCAAACTCTGAATACTCCAGGACAGGTCCTCCACTGATATAAATCAGTACTGACTTTAATGGAGCTATGTGGATTTACAGCAGACAGAAATCTTCTCTGGCTGATTGTCCAGAGAGTGTTAAAGCAACTGACAACTTTACCATTTGGAGAACTCCACTGAAAACAGGTATTCCCTGCAGCTTCGGATTTTTGGCATCTGCCAGACCTGTGTGTACGGCACAAGTCACTAATACTGAAAGATTTAAAGTCTATTTGAAGTAGAACCATCATGACCAGAAAAGACAAAAAAAAAAAAAGAGTTCTCTATAATGATAGCATTTACCACTTATTGTATACTATATATATATAAAGTACTCAAAGCACTTCAATAAAAAACCATTAATTTCCTTTCATAATATGGTCAAGCATGATATATAACACACAGAAGTGAGAACCATAACTGCATCTTTTTGGAACGGATTACCACATACTTCAACAGAGAAGAGCAAATGCTATTTCAGGTGTAATTTGAATCACTGATGTGGTCTGTGCAGGAGCTGGTGACATCTCGTTCACATGGAAGGATAATCTGTCACAACACTGACAATGCACAGAGCAACTATGAAGTATCCTTGGATTACTCCGGTGCAGAAGAAGAGAAATGGAGGTTTGCTTTCATGTCCTCTTGCTGGAGGTGGCTGCATTTTGGCCAGGTGTCAGGGACATTTGAAGTTGCACTCAAAGGGCATATGAGCAGGTTCACTCTGAGCAGAATGGAAAGGAATAACCGGCTGCTTCTGAGACCTAGGGAGACAAACAATTGCCTGGGGGACAGGATGCTAGGGAATAAAAGAATGTAGGATGGTCATACCAGGTTCATTTAGCCTAGCTCTGTGTCGATGGCCAATGTCTGGTGCCACTTAGGACAACGCACAGTCATACCTCTCCAAAACAACAACCTTTCAAAAAACTTCCCATGATTTTTTTGCTCTTTAGAGCAGAGATAGATTAAAAATGTGAACAGGAGGCTAAAATACAGACGCAATGACAAAGTGTCTCTAAAGTATGCCAGGAACTGAAAAGCCTTCATAAGCATGTGGAGTTACAGACAAGAAAAATCACTGCTAACAGGAAATAACTAATATCATGGAAAGCTACTGCACTCCTGGGCAGAAAAGGATGACTACTATCATTATTGTTATTATTATTATTTGGCATAACTTTTCTGTGCTGGAACATGGAGTTTTGAGATGATCAAAATAATTTACAAATTGGGATCGACAAGCTGAAGGACTGAAATGTTGAAATTAAGCTCATTCATTTCAAAGTGATGTCTCTGCTTCAAAAACTGTCAGATTTCATTTTTAAAGTTTTTCAAAAGGTCTTTTACTTCACCAAGAAGAATTATCCCCTCAAATCCTGACTTTCCAGTCCAGTCAGTAAACTGAAAAATCAATTATTTGCACAGTACTGGTTTTGGGGAAAAAGGCCAGAAGAGAAGACAAGCACATCTGAAAGTCAGTGGGGATTCAAATGGAGAGTGAGAGAGAATAAAAAGGGAATTTACCCACAGGGCTGACAGGGCCTCACAAAGAGATGACTGCTATTCCTAATTTATATTTAGAAATATATGGGGAAAGAGAGGAGAAGAAACTTTGCTGGGAGTGGAAAAGCTGGCAAACGTCACAGCCACGTACAGAACCCAAGAACTCCAACTTGGCAAGAGGGCAGATGGTCTCTGCACATGTTATTAACACTTCTCAGCAGAAGACAGCCATTTAGAAAAGCAAGGGAGAAGTTGGTCTCCAAAATCTGAACAGAAATTAAAAGCATGTGCATGACACAACAGTCCCTGGGGCAAGGTAAGTGTCTACACACAAAAGGCCTGAAGAGAAATTTGAGAAGAGCCCTCTGGCAGTCGAACTGAAATGTCTTTCTATGGAGCAGAGTAATTACTGTTTTGGAAGGAAACTGAGTCCAGCAATTAAAGAAAGCGCTTTAAACCTCTGCTAGAGGTTTCCTGAAGTATGCTGTACCAACCACAGAAACTGCACGTTTTTTACCTGTGCATAAGAATGAATCCCTAATTCTCAGATGCAATGCGAAGCTGACTCCGTTAACATTAGCAAAGTGCCTAAGGAACTCAAATGAAGGGTTTCGATGGCTCAAAGTGTTAAAATGCCCACAACAGGCATGTTGGTTAGCATTTTATGGCAGCAAGAGGAACTGGGATACGAACATACCCAAATACCTATACTGTCCTTGCTTATATTAAGATTATACAGGTTATCTGAGAAGAGCAATGGGAGGGAGCAAGCACTGCACAATAAATGCAATTTGTTAAGGACTTTCCATGTGTAGACCACATGGTATCTTTCCAACCCTATTTCTTTATGCAAAACAAATCATTTTGCATAGATTTGCTTGTTACTAACATGAGAAGAGACTTATTAACAACACAAATTACATCTCACGTAGATTTCATTTATTATCCTGAATTAGCTGGTGAGTGACTATCCTTGTGCCTTATCTGTGGAGGCATTTACAGAGCACTTATCGTTGTGGCATCAGTGCCACTCTTCATCCTTGCTAGAATGCCTGGAATACGTATTGAAAATAGTCATCTGTGAAATCAAGCAAGCTAAGTTTAACTTTGCATCTGGGTATTCTGGAGGAGGAAGAGAAGCCATTTGCAGGAGCCCAGGGCATTCGGCTCTATTAAAATAAAATTTCCTCAAAGTATCTAATACAGTAACTGCTTTGCCCTACAGCATTAAGACTGGTATAGAACGTCTACACCCAGCTCCTTTGTAAGCACCCGTCTAAATTTGAAACCAGTTTTTTTACAACCTAACAACTTGCCTATAAAACCAGCTGGGGGGATTCATCTCTTCTGGCTACTTTCTTCTCCTCTTATCCGTTGTGACCTACAGCTAAGGACATTTTTCACACTGCAGACCCACGGAAAAGACTCTCATAATCTTGTTAAAGGCTGGCATACTTGACTTGCAATACAGAATCCTGCATTTGTCTCCTCGGGGAAATAAACACTTTTAAAAGAGGCTTTGGACTTCTAAAATGACTTAAACAAATACAATGGCCACACTAGTAATAAGTGAATCGGTTTTCTACTTCTCACAAAAATGTCTACAGTGAGGAATTTGGATTTTATGTGCCCTTACACAAACTCATCTACAGCCTTATTTTTTTTATGGCTCACATGTTCTCAAGGAAGGCAATTTCTCTTTCAAGCAGCAATGACTTTAGTAAGTCAAAGCATCCAATTGCTTGAGGAGGGTTTACCTCTCATCACTGAAACCCTGCTGTGGAATACAATCTGTTTTCAGAAGAGCAAAGAGGTGAAGGACAAAAACAAACGGCAATTACTCTAAGACTGTGAAGAGCTCGGAGACTGATATTCTCTCACATCTGAATTGGGGTCCGAAAATATACTGGTCAAAATGTTGGCAAGGAAAACGCTCTATGACCGAGCATGCTAAAATTTGTCCTGCTGTCATCTAGAATATGAAGTTGTAATACAATAGTATATAATATTTGTATTTATGGCTGCTTTTTAAGAAAGATTGCATGAATTTAACTGTCCTTTAGGATACATGTTGGGCAATGTCACAGTAATATATTCATAGTTTGCACCAATAACTATAATTACATTATTTCATGGCTGAAAACTTCCTTACCACTCTCAATCCCTTGCCATACCAGTAAAATAAGCTTCTGAATTCCCCCCTTGACTAGTCTACTTGAAAAATAACTGCTTTTCAATCTAAATTCATGCAACACCTTTCTTTGGGATTCTACCAGTCCAAAATATAACACATTTAACGCATAGTCACTTATTTGAACCACCAGGAGAAATAAACCATGGTATTTTTCACTATCAATGTTGCCAGAGAAGCGCTGTCTTTAACGTTAGCAAAAGAGTTACCACACAATGCTTTTATATACACAGCAACTCTGCCACAAAGAATCGGTCATTTACCCAGCCACGTTTCAGGTTTTCCAATGGCTATACTATAATATTTTCTGAGGTTACTAATTAATCGGAGCAGGCTTGAAGATATACCTTTAAGATCATCTGTAGCAAGATATTGTGCAAACTACAGAGGGAAGAAAAACCACAGCAACTCTCAGTCACTTCCAATCACCTTGTAAGCATACATTATAATGAGCAACCTCAAACTCTTCATGATTTTTTTGCAACATTTCCAATTACAGAAATTGGAATTCCAGTAATAATTGGAATATTACTGGGGATTATTTACAAAATTAAGGTGTAAATATCTAGAAGTACGATCACTTCTTGTGACACTTACTGATTAAAAATATCCCCAGTCAACCGACCAAACATAAATGTGTTTGAAATCTAGTAAGTTTTTACTGTCAAAGAGGAATGTAATTTCTCTTTATTGTAAGTTAAATGCAGAAGCTATTTTCGTGGCCTTCACTAGTTCTTAGAGCCTGACACACAAGTCTAGGCTTGCTTAAAACATAACCTGCTTTAATGTAATTCGGTTTCTCAAGGTCAGGAGGAGGAGTTTATTTCTGAACCCTTGCTCTTAACAGCGGTGTTGTGCAACATGAAATACCACCACCACATATCAGCAGGTTCTGAACTTCTTTTGAAATGCAAAGACCTGCCAATGAACCTGCTTCTCAGAAGCTTAATGTATTGTTTTCCCTTGCATCTTCTTTATTGTTGCTCTTTTATGCCTGTACTTGAATTGCACACAGCATCTTTCCTTTATTGAGGGCTGCAGTTAATCAGCTGGTTCCATAAAGCACCACATAAATTGTGTTTTATGAATTCTTCGTCACAAGAATGTAGCCGAATGCCTTGTGCCCCAAGACTCAGCAGTACCACATCACCTTTGCACAGCCTTGCAAAACTGGGATGGAAATTGCCGCAGCCCAAGAACAGAAACTCCTCAATCACCTTTACTACAGTAGCATTGGAAATGAAAAAATAGAATCTAGTGATGTTTAACAGACAGGTCTTAAAAAAGACAGCGAGGAAAAGAAAAAGAAAATCAGTCTGGCTACATGAGTGGATAGACGTTTGCAAGGTTGTCTTTGCAACAGAAGAATCTTGACAGTGTGAAATGCTGCCACGAGCTCACATTTTCCAAATCTCTTACAAGTAGCAGATGTCTTTCCCCCTTCCTCAAATTCCTCATTTGTTTTACACCCTAAACTATACGATTTTTTAAAAAAAAAAATCTACAAAATTATGTGCAAAAATATACTCTTTTTGATTTAACGCATCCTGAAAGAATTGCCTTAAAACCGTATCTATACTATCATTTAAATACCCATCCCAGGATAATGTCTTCAACCCATGTTTTCAATAGTGCTGCAGCGTTAACTTTAGGAGATGGGACTTTTTACTTTGTTTTTGTACCAAGCACAAAGAAGTCAGTGACAAAAGTGGTTTAGCTCTAGACTGACACAGACAAAAAGAAAAACTCACTCTCTCAGCTTGAAATCATCTCTGCTGACCATTGCTGATCCAAACTTACAAAAGACTCCAGACGAGGTCTTACCAATGCCCCATAAAGTATTAGCAGTATTTCTGGAAATGCCTCTCCTGACACGCCTGAGGATTACAGAAGTTTTTTCACAGCTCAGAGTTGCCCATAGTTATTCTGTGACCAACTAAGCACACTAAGGTCACTTTCTCCTTTAGACATTTCAAACCGAAGAGCTCTTAGATTAAAGCAGATGTTCATATTATCAGACCCCAAGTGTATAATTACACACTTTGTGCTAATGAACTTCTTCCCATTTCTATTGCTCCAGTTCTCAAGGACATTCAATTGAAAATACAAAAAGGAACTTTTTAAAAGAAATGTGAAATACTGTCTGGTGTTTTTTGCAATCAACTTGACTTCTTTTCTTAAAAACGTAAACTGAAGAGAGAACACTTCCTCCCACTTGCTTCTTTATTGAAAAATCTATTTTAATTATTCATTGCCTTCTGGATTACAGCATTCTCAAATGCAGCTCCTGTATACGCTATATAGCAGTCGCCATATGTCTTTCCTCCTCATACATTCAAAAAAATCAAAACACTTAAAAATTATATTAGCTAAGAAAAACAAACTGTCCTTTAAAAATTCTGATCTCCTGTTTTCGTGGAGAATTTCTTGTTGGCTTATGTGATTTTACTAAATCGAGGAAAGCAGGTCATATATGAGCTTCATATAACAATATTAAAAGTACAAGGTGAAGATTGGTATGTAATAGTAGTTATTTAAAATGTCCAGAACAATAGTGTTCATATGTAAAATGAAAGGGAAGCATAATGCATACTTCATGACACTGCTCAGTTTTGTGCTTTTGACAATTTCCCTCAAATTAATCCTCCACTGCTACCTCCAATGTAATTAGCGATAAGGTGCTTCATCTATGAGACACTTCTCCCAGTGCTCCTCCAGCTCGGAAGGACGGACTGCGAACGAGGGAAGGCTTTGCAGCGCTACACATGCCAATCTCCCTGCGCTTTGGCGCTATAGGATCTCACTTTCTCTGGATGGGATCAGCTAGAAATAAATATTGGGTCTGATGCAAAGAAAACTCAAGGTCTGCAAAGCTTCCCTGTGACTTCAGTGTTTTTTCAGGCCACGAAGCTTTTATCAGGAAACGTACTATACGGTGCCTTGGCACTGAAACTTTCTGGAGACAACGATGTTTCTGGTGTTTCCTGGGTTTCATTTCAACTGAACATACCTCAAGCAGAAGGTAATTAATCCCTTTGCGAAAACCATGCAACAGAATGAGGCACCGTCTATATATAACTGTTTTCTTAACCACATCAGAACAGTGTACCATAGTGTTAACAAAAGATGTATTATGCTTGAGAAATACCGAGACCTTCCTTTTTCACAGGGAGATATTACAGAGATCAGCAACCATGTACCATAAATGTTTGGAAAATCATGTTGCAGACAAAGAGATATATTTGTGGTTTGTTTTCTTCTCACTTCACAGGCCCAAACGAGGCTTAATTTTGATTGCCTCAACTAAAATGCTCAGGGAACTATGTTTTTCAAACAATCATATCCCTTCTATTTTTTTTTTTTTTCATCTTAGACTCTCCAAGAATGTTTGCAACCCTTTCAAGAACCAGAAGCCTAAACATGGGTTTCAGTTGTGAAGGATCACTGAGGCATTTGTAACATGCAACTCACTACCTGAAATGACTGACATGATTTTATTTTACCCAGTTTTCATTTTTCCTGTTGACGGGGATTGCCAGATAAGTACTTGCTGTTACAGACCAAACTTACAATATAGACAATAAGAGAATCTGCCTGTTGTCTGTGCCTGATAACTCCTAGACCCTGACTATCATTGTCAACAAATGGAGAAATAGGACATGATGATATGTAAAATTACCTTCAGTCAAGAAAGACAGAGCCAAGACCATAATTTATGAAATCCAAGAATATAGAGATATCATTGTCTAAAGTATATTCTCACAAAGGAAACTAAACTTTTTTTTCTATAAATATACCATTCTGAACAATTATTCATGAAATTCTGTCTCAGTGGAACACCATATTAGAAAATTGTAATTAAAACAAAGTTGGAAAATCATATGATAGTAAACAGATTGCTTGGACACAAGCTTAGACACTTTCTCTGTTACTATTAACTAGAAATATTGTAAAGGCGTGTCTGAATGCTCGTAGGGAACTAAGGCTTTGTAATTCAGCTCCAAATACAGATCTGACTGTCCAAGCTAGTCCCAAGGAGATCTCCAGAGAGGCCGGACACTTGGCAGGGAAGGTTAAATATTAAATTTGAGCAATCAATACCAGTCTTCAGAGACCAAGCCTGTAACTGAACAGATACATGCATGTTTTAACATTTGGGACAGAAAGATTCCAGGCTGCTTGCCTGGAAGCTTCTCTAATATCGACATTTATTTTTTGTGTTGCAGGATATTTTAGTAAGCGTTTTCTCTGTGGATGATGGATTCTTGTCTGACAGAGATGGACTAAAGCCAAATTGTTCAGATTTTAATAACTCACAAATGCAGATTCTGATTCTCATTCTAGTCCCTCTCTAAAGAGAGGTGTCTGCTTTACAGGAAGCAGATAACGTTGTATTTTTTGATTTACACAGTCCACTAAACTGCATTACAAAAAAATGCAATTCTTCAGAGGAAAATGAATGTACAGATCTCCCTGGTGGGACAGTGAAAGCTGTAAAATATGTAAGCCTATATCTTTGGAACAAGGTGGTGCTATCACAAAGATCATCTCCTTTCTTCTACGCGAATGAACAGGGAATTAGAAACAGAAAAATTCATAACTAATTTGACACAATGCTAAGAAGTGCATAGAAAGTAACAAACTCTCTGGAACAATCAATTAGGCTCAGACTCTGTTCATTTATAACCTTATAGACTCACAAGAACTTTACCAAAGGCCACTGGCTCAACACCAATGATGGATCTTTTCCAGATTTATACTGGAGTAACCAAAGATGGAATTTAGTCTTTAAGATGCCAAAGGAGAAAAAAAATCAGAGAAAAGATGTATCTGAAATTTCAGACATCTTATTTTCTTCTGTATTCTCTTGAAAAGGTTTGGGCTTTTTTCCTGTCACACTAGGGATGTATCAGGTTAACACCACAGTGAAAAGTGCTATAATTTTATTTCACTGCTGGGTTTCTGGAGATTTTACAAACTTTTTCTCGTGTTAAAATGTTCAGGAAATATATCCAAAAATGCAAAAATCAATAGCCATGAGAAAAACCTATATGAAACCAGACTTATTTATTTTTTTTATGATCAGAGAGATTTTAGTGCTCTAATTATCATTATCAGCACACAAACACCTGCTGTTCCTAGATGGTGTTTCTATTAACACAGTGTGCCACTTCAGTAGTTTTCTGTTGCCAATCCAAAATCAAATTACTCCTTGTCTGAAAAGTATTGTTACGTTCTGGCACTGTTTACTATGTCTATCATTTTTTAACCTTTTCTTTATGATAAAAAAAAAAAAGGTAAAATCAATAGCCATTTTATCATTGTGTTTAAGAAGTGTTTATGAAACTGATTACCATTGAGCTAAGTACGCTCATTACTGCGTTTGGTGGGTTTATACACCCTGGTTCATTTGTCTCATTTGCATATCAAAGCAGGGTCAGTGCCACAGGTTGTGCCTATCCTGCCCATGGGACCTGCGCCCAGTTCAGATTTGGGTTTTTCTGAGTTGGGTGCCTCAACCATGGACACCCCATGGTGTGTCCGCACTAGGAACATCAGCTCCTCGCCAGCTCACCCCAGCCGTGTGACTGCTGAGCTTTGGGCTTCCCCGTTACCCTGTAGGTGCTGAGCATGTCCCTGCAAGGCGACCACCTCCAGCGCTGACCCAACTCCTTCCTCCACAGCTTCCCGCATGCCCCACGCTGGGACAGACCCTGCCTGCTCCAACTCTGCCGCCTCCGTATTGCATTTGACGTGGAAGTAAGCACGTATCCACAGTTACTGGTTATATGGATGAGACCCACCAAATCAATTTGCCTATAATATTTCCATTTTAGGTGGTAACCACTCCTGGGCAAGGGGTGAAACTCACATATCCACTGAGCAGCCCGGGGTAACAGAACAGCTCGAACTGCTTATGAAAACATCAGGACTTGCCTCATCCACAGAAAGCTGCCAGAGAAGTGGCACAGCCTTAGAAGTTGTTTTTTTTTTTTATAAGATCTAAAAAGATTTTTTAAAAAATCCTACCGTTTTTAATATAATTACAGCACGACACAGTTATTTTTATGCAGTTCCTGTCTCCTGCTGCCGTCTGGGATTAGTCTTTATTTAGCGATGATGAAGAGTTATGTCTGATATCCTGGTTCAACCTCAAAAAAAATTATGACAAGGATTCTGGCTCAATGTTATTCTATCGGCACGTTACCTTGTTAAAGAGACACATTCAGTAAAGTGCAAATCCTGCTGACAGTGGTGCTGCTGCCACAGTCACCGTCATTGCAGCAAGGAGCCGAAAGAGGCAAAGTGAACAGTGTGCTGCTGCTAGTGCTGCCTTCTCCTTTCTGTCACTTTTGCCTCTAAAGCAGAAGTTGTCTGTTATATTTGGGAGCCTGCTGTAATTTGATGAAATCCAAGGAAGATCATGCTGCAGAAGTGACAGCTAGTCAATGGACGGTATCGTCCCTAACTTGTTATCTGTCTGGGGTCTGCTACGATCAATGCTCCTGCGCTGAGTGCCAAAACCTTACAGCCAGACCAAAATGCAAAACGACTTCCACAGGGGACAATTCTGTCTCCTTTTCAGGCGTCACATATACACCCGAGTGTTTTCTGTGTATAACTGTTGAAAGTACAAAAAAAAAAATTTAATTTATATTCTTCGATTAAAAAGTGTTCAGGTATCACAGGTTCAAACCTGAAGTTACTCTTCAAGCCTAACAAAGCTTTTTGGGCAGGCAATTCTCCTGCACAACACAGCTGTGAAGGAAAACACAGCTCTTCTGTTGTATAAACACTTTGCGCATATAATTCGAAATCTCCGTATGCACAGAATGAATGGTGCTGAAAAATCCAATAGTATTTGCTCAAACTGGAAAGTGATTTTTGATAGGATGTTTGCAATTTCTTTATATTCTTTCCCTGTGAAGGTTTGAGACCTTTAGCTATACCATTATGACCGTTCACACCCACATCCTGAATATGATGCTTACATATTTGTGAAAGAAAAATCGAGAATTGTTTTGTCAATTATAAAGTTTACAATTCACATTACACGTTGGCTAATTATACAGTCACAGTCAGTTGTATTTGGGAACAGGAAAAATACCACGTGAATTCTATAAGTAGCTAAAGGCCTTGTCTTACAAACATTGATATCCTTAAATGTATCCAGATTACTTCATTCACCAAAGCCAATGGTGACTTACTCAAGTGGTAACTCCCGAGTACAAGTGTTTTACAGTGACAATACTGAACTCGCAGCCCAAGTTGGTTTTTAATTGATAATTAAGTAATTTACTTTTTTTGATTTTCAAACAATGAAAAGAGCCAAGAAATGCATATTTTCAGCTGTCACAATAGGAAGAAGTGCAGCTTCGGAAAGTTATTGAAAATTATTTGCTAGGACCTAGAAAAATACATAGGTTCAAAATGACAGTTCTGTGTCTACTCCAAATCTAACTATGTGTAGTACCTTTCTCCATTTCTCTGCTCCTGGCACAACTACTGTCTTTTGTTTACTGTTGGCCACATTCTGCATTCTTTACTTACTTTCTTTCCAATATTTTTTTGCTAACTCTGGAATGTAGATACCAAGTCTTAGCTTTTCTTCGAAAAAAGGAATATTAAAAGCTGCATAAACTGAGAGGGAAGACCATTCTGGGAGGTCTTCACAGCGAATCCTGATGTGTGCAACTCCCATGCAAGCTGGTGATCCTTTCCACCTCCAGGTAGATATAGCAGATGATTTTGGGACAGAATGGGGCAATACTTTGCATACTAGTTTATACTGTACCTTTACTTGCTTCATTCTTGTTGCTTTCAGGAAAATATTTAAAAGGAGGCCTTAAAAAATAATCTGGCTTCTGAGTTGATCTACAAGATTCAAGGTACCTCCTTGCCTTCTTCGGGGAAGTACCATACTTTTAAAGTGTGATAATTACTTACTGTAAAACCTGACAAGATCTGTCCTAATTTGCTAGCAAATACCTAGAAGATTCTGCAAGTGATTTATGTGCAAGGGTTTTGCAGTACCTGAAACTGTTCTGCATGATGACTTGTTAATTGTACACCATGGAAATTCCTTCCACCTTACTTCTGCAATACACCAAAGTCATTACAAAAAAATTGTGGATGTTTTTGAGGTTAAATTACATTGATTAAAGATGTTTCGCTGAATTTGAAGGGGAGCAGTAACTACTATTAATCACCTCACTGTAAGTAGCCTAGAAATCAATGCAAAGAAGGTGTATGATTTGATGGGAACGTAAGCAATATAATTTCAGTGTGAGTGATATAAATAGCAGCGGTTTTAATGTTTCCCATTCAGGAACATCTATTGCTCAGTTCTAAATGCTTCAGGATGATCAGATTTTCAAAATGGACCAGAAAGAACCTTATACGTACTGAACACACGTAGGACTTCCTACCCAGGTAGGGAGTTACAGACACCAACCTTTGCTAAACAATCCTCTGTGGTTTGTGGACACAGGTAAGTACTGACTACACAATCACACCAACGTTTCCTTCAGCAAAGAATTGGGCCCAGTGGCCTCTCAATCAAAGCTCTTGTACCATCTTTCTGAGCTACAGTAAAAGGACTTGCATTTAACGGGTCCTTCCCAAGCGATTCCAAGGTTAGCTCTGCGTATGGGTCTTGATAAAACACACCTCCTTCACAGACATCGCAGAAGATATCAGAGTGACGTGGTGTAACAATATAAAAAACACATCAGGAAAGACTAGCATTTGCGTATCAATCAACTCAAGTGCTCTCATTCACATTATTAGCTTTTTTGCTCCATTCCTTTTCAGCACACGCACATTTTATTCATTTGGCTCTAAGGCTGCCCATTCTATTTAATATAACACTCTTAGAAAAATAAGTTTTCCCATGAAATATGCATATGTAGAATGCGCAGCCTTTCCCTCATAAACTCCTGCTTTTCTCTGGTGCACAAAAGGAAGATGCACGTGAGGTCACACAGCAGAACAAAACGTCCCCAGCCACCATTACTTTGCTCTTTCTTCTGACCCTGGCAAGAACTTGATTTTGCTGCCTCCATCTTCAAGCTATTTGCTTCGATGGGAGTGGATGACATCCCATTAGCCATCCATGAAGACCAAAAGTTCTTGCCTACTTCTCACTTTCTTTTAATCTAATATTAATTGGGTGCAGCCTCGTCACTACTCTCAGACAATATTTAGTAGAAATGAAAAAAGTCAATTTTTCATACTTTCAGGAAAGGAATAAATACAGACTGATCTGCTTGTATGAAAGACAAAATAACAACAATAATAATAATAGTGATAGTTATTATTGGAATTATTGTTTACAGATACTTTGTAACTCAGATTTATTTGGGCCAGGGTCGTTTTATCATGTAACCAATTACAAGACTGACTTGCAGTATTCATACAGAAAATTTTGGAGCAAAAATATCAGATCCTGCATAGTTTAGAGCTGAAAATTCTACTCTTTACTACTAAAGTCCAGAGAAGGAGCATGACAGTGTCTGTAACACACATCGCTGTGTTCCACATCTTTATATCCGGCCTGCACTGAAAGTTACTCTTTGGTTTGAACAAACATAATTTCTCCTCTGTAAAACAGAAAAAAACCCAACTTCTCCTAGTTTTAATGAGATATGCTAAAGCTTTGAAACTGTCGGTAATCTTAAATTTAGAATGTTTTTGTTTTACAATTTTGTTCCACAATTTGAGATTCAAATAGGTTATTTAAAAATCTACATGGAAGTTCAGTGTCAGAGAAAGTCTTTTTAAAAAGTTAAAGCCACAGAAGGAAAAAAATTTCTGGCAAATGAAATTCAGGAACCAATTTCAACTCAACCATGTTCATGACTCATACTTCACCTTCAAAAACTTTAAAATTATATACTCTGCAGTCATGAAAACTGGTGAATAGGATTTGAAACTGAAATATTTTCTGAACGTAGATTTCAAAGGAAAGACTTAGTTCCAAGACTTTAAATTCTTTTAGTTGTCAGTCATTCCAGCAAAAGCAGCGATACAACTCATTTGGGAAACAAGACTGTGATCTCTCCAAATGAACTTCATCCACTGAATGCTCTTTTTATAAAGGAATGGAACATTAGAGCTTCTCATCCATCACACCCAATAGGGTTGGTAGTTAAATGCAATACGATTCATATCCCAGTCTATACCTAAACAAGGTAGATTCTTGAGCTTGCCAAGACCTGTTCCTGTAACTTAAATATGTTCTCTTGGTTCCCTTTAGAAATTTCTTCTGCCTATTGACCTTACATTTCCCTTATCAAGATAACAACATTTCCTTAGAAGTTGCCTTAGGCATTTCTGCAAGGTCAAAGACACAATGCACAGATCGGGATAAACCTGCTCTGAATTACTGCATCCGTTCATGCTCCAGCGGCTCTGCAACCCCGATGGCAACAAATCACGGACTAGTATGTTGGGACTACAGAACACAAAAAGTAGGTATGGTCAGAAAGAGCCCTGAGATGCTGTTAAACATTTACCATCCTGCCTGAGCTACTACGGCGCTTACACGTGTAACGAACAGGAGCCCCACAGGTACAGGGGAAGCCAACACAACCACGTTATTGCAACTATGAATTCACATTTGCCAAGAGATGCCCCAATCACTGCACAACGTTGCCTTTTTGAGAGGACGCACTGCACCTTCAAGGGAAAATCTCTTCCCTTGCCAGTAGGTTCTGGAGAACTAAAAGTGGTTGCTTCTCTTCTGAAGTCCTTCGTTTACCGAGGGGTTTTAGAAGCTTCAGCTAGTGTCAAAATAAGTTACGCTTAATGAGAACTCTAGTTAATATTGCAGAGCTTTTGGAAAGACGTACCAGAATACCACTAGCAGACCGGACTTAGTTCCTTAAATAACTTATGTCACTTAGGTGTCACTAAAAGTGAGTTACCAGTCCTTTTCTTTTGTTGAAATTATAGCCTTATTCATTTTATAGTGTTAGATAAAGGGACATACATGCTCTGAAAGGGCAGCTAACCTCAGGGCAGATTCCAGCTCAACCTTTGTCTCTGGGTAGCCGAGTCGAAAAATCAGTGGTTATCATGGAAGCATATTGTAAAGCTGGGATAGTGCTGTGAATAATGAAGCACATAAAGTGTTTTGATAAACCAAAGGAATCTAAATGGGCCTTAAAAAGAAAAGAGAGAAAGCATTAGGACTTGTCGTCTTTTCCAAAATCTTCCATTAGTACCCTCACAGAGTCCTGTTTTCTACTTCTCAGACTCTGACTCAACAGTCCATTTAAGAAAATGAAAAACACGACCTTGCCATGCCTTCAAAGATTTAGCTTTATGGTAGAAAGATTGTATTGTTGTTATTCGCCATTAGAGATAATCATTCTGGTGTAGTTTTGTTTTGCTAGCATTTGTGTTATTAACGTCTCCATAATACCAGTTAGCACTATAAAAGAAATTCCAATTTTTAACATCATTATTAGACTTGATTTTCATCCTCAAAGCAGAGATGTTTTCAAAGGAGCCCAGGGAGGAGGAAGGAATAAGACACAGACACTGCAGTCAATTGTTACCTCTGAGCACATACACTTAAGATCGCTTCCTTTGATGATGCTGCCAATTTTATACACAAGCGTATAAAAAAAGGTCATGACATTTAGAATTACAGTACTCTGGAAATTAAATGTTCCTTTACATTTTTAATTTCTGAAAGTAATTTATTATGGAATAATATTTGAATATGATTGAATGAATGTGTAAAGATTAATGCAAACCGTCTTCAAATTGGAAGTTCACAACCACAGGCATTTAACCTTGTTGTATAATAGGCATAAAAAAGTTTATGCAGTAGCTTCAAGAGCCGCATTTCCATTTTCCTGGAAGCATTTGCACTGTAATTCTCCTTAGTATTTTTCCACTGACACGTCTGTATGTGGTACAAGGTTTAGCTCTCTATCATTTTCTACTGAAGATTATGCTGTATTCGAATGGATTTCACAAACCTGGCAACTAAATATGGAGCAGAAACTGAGTGCCAACTATCTACACAAGTCTTTAATACGAATTTTTATATAAGAAATCAATCTACTGATTTTTATACCACATTCTCAATGCTACTATAGTACTATATGAGGAAAATAAAATTCGTGTGAAGACTAGAGAAAACACTAAGGTACCAAGTAACCAAAATGGTGGTCAGCAGCTCCAGATGGAGAGGTCTGGAGATTTGGTGAAGGGGAGATCACTCGAATGCTGCTGTGCCCAGGCCTTGGGGTACCACCACGCTCCGCCATGGCATTGCCTTGTACACCTCACACATCTCACCTCAGGTACTAATCAGGGCTCATTTCTCCAAAGCCAGCTGACACCACTTCTTGAGCAAATAAAGGAATCTTACACAAGGCAGTGCTATGGAAATTTTTTTGTGGTCAGCAATTGGAATTCATAATTCTCCCATAAACCTGAGGAAAGCTGGCTGGCTTCCAAAGGGCAGACACACACAATACTGAATCCCTCTTCAAACACTGCTAAAATAGCACCTGGGTGAGCTTTATTCTAGTATACAGAATTTACTCACGTTTTCTCATGGAAAATCCTAGGAGCTCTTGATTAAAAGACTGACAAACTCTGAAATATTCAGTTTAAGACTCCATTACACTCAGAGGGCCAACTGAAGAGATAATGTCTGAGAAAAAGAGACTGAGGAGGTAAGTTAAAGGAAATCTTCAACGGGCATGTCACTGGCACACATTCAAAGATCCAGAAGAAAATTCAAGATAAAGTTGAGAAGCACCTTTGCTATTGATTATTTGATTCGCAATACCAGATCATTTTGTGTGCATTTCTGTACCTAACCCCAGAAAGAAACAGGCAATGATAAAGCAAAATACTATACTGCTATTATTTCTTCACATCTATATACTCAATCATTCCCATGCCTGTACAAGTATCTTGCTTATAAACACTATAATCAGGCTCACAAGCAGTTTCTTTGCACGCACTCGATGCAGGATGTGACTGCCATCTCCAGTGTTTTGAACGTTTCCATACACACCAGGCAATGATTTCCCTGATTTCCCAGGTGACCGTGCCCCTCCAAGGGGGCATAGCACTCTCTTCCTGACACGCTGAAGATGGCAGAATTGAGGCATTTAATATCCTTTTCACTGGGGCAATAGCAGGAATACTGTTAGCTCAAGTCTGGCTTCTTGAAAAAGCCTTCAAGGAAAGTTGCTCTGCAGATCACCCAATCCATTAAATTAATGCTTTGTTGGCTGGAGTTGAAGTTTTGAGTCAAGCAAAACAAAAGCCTGGGTTTCAGAATACATATAGCCTGTCAAATTGCATTTATCAAGATAAGGGTTATTAGAATCTTTTTTCTCTTGTGTGAATGAAATTGTAAGCTTAAAATGTCACTGAAGATTTATTAATCTGATACTCTTTCTGATAAGGGCAGCAAAGAGGGCATATAGGGAGCGGCTTATGAGAAGTGCATGTTTGTGCCCGACTACAAGAAATAGAAAATATGAATATGGCAACTTATCAGTGGGCATACTGTAACCAAAAGAGTCAAGCCACATAAAGCAATATTACAGTTATATATTGATTTCAGAACCCTGCCATCTAAAGTACTTCATCTAAGTTTGATAGCTATACAGAAAAATGTCTGTGATTTGTAAAAAATGGAATAAACCTGAATTTTCAAAATCTAGGCCGGAGAATCACTTCCTGTTCTAGAAAGCAGATGGAGGCCTAATGTGAAGACTGGTGCTGTGCTGGAGGACACAGCGTGTGGATCACCATCAGCAGGCTCGTCTGTGTTTTCAGCTGAAACAACAGAGCCTGAAGAAACCACAAGATGTGTTGTTTAAACTTTTTTTTTTTTTTCCTGTTTCTGTGCCTGCTACAGTCGGAACGTGTCTGTAGCGGGGAGGAGTAAGAGCGAAGAGAGGTTCTCAAATATTTTGGGTCAAACAGACCATTGTTAAAGCTTCACTTTTTTTTACACTCCACGTGGCACACGAGGCAAATAAACACATTTCAGCGTTGAACACGACAGAGCAAACCCCGTGTAAGCCACCCTTTTGGCTCCCAGCACGGCTCCTCCGAGAAGGGAAACAACACCATGCTTAAAAATAAGGCTACGGTCACTTTGCCACAGGTGCCCATACCAGCACACACACCTGCTTGCTCTCATTTCAGGAAACCACAAGCGACGACTCTTTTCCCTTCCAAAGGGCTTTCCCCACAGCAGGGTGGAAGCTCTGAAACAGACCCTGGCTGTCGCACTCGCCCTGTTGCTGGATTTTGGCTTTTAGTCAGTCTCTTTTGCAAGAACTAATTCCCTTTGGATGAGTTCAGGCCGAGACAGCTCGTGCTTATTCCTTGGAACTGACCTGGGGGAAGGAATTCACGCACGGGGCTCACAGACCGAAATAGAGAACTCACCGGCGGGGAAACCGCTGTTTGCGCTGGGACTCCAACCCTCAGCTTCATATAACATCATTTGCAATGTGTTTGTTGATGACACAATTTTATATATAAATACAGATATGTGTATACATTTATTTGACTTCTAATGATACTGTTAATAACACCGAAGATAAAACTGATAATTCATGTTATCAGTTCCATAACACATGGAACACACACGTGTGACTTTAAATGAATTTTTGGTTAACGCGCAGACTTACTGATTTATCTTTCTCTACTTACGAAGTAATGAACCATCAAGTAGGATTTTTTTTTCTTTTATATCTTCTTTTATGATTCAATATTTTCATTCAAAATATTTTCACTCAAAAACGAGAATCATTATCCAGAACTCAAGTCTTCCTAGAAGACACTATCAAGTGGGCATTAGTTTTGCAGCAGTGAAGATGTTGGAAAGCACTACACGTTTAGAAAAGGATTAGCTGTGCCTTAGCTTTTTCGCAAAACGTGTTACATATAAAATTTAGTTAAGGAATGCCTTTCTTGAAGTTTTCTGAGAACATAACAGGAACCAATTAATCTGCTATAATTCCATTAACAGCTCAACTCACCAGTCTTCTCTGGCTTGTGCTTTGAACTCTCAGGTCCAGGAAGGCAGGGGCAGGGTCCTTCGCACCGAGCTGTGATGGTTTTGCCAGAAGTACACGCGTGAAACTCCAACTTGCACTAGAATCACAAAAAAGGCAAGAATATGTTTTGAATCGGGACAAGATATAAAAGCAGCAGCTGTGGATTAAATGAGAAATTGCATTTAGCAGTAACGGCATTGGACAGATTGCAAAACTTCAGTCTATTGAGAACACCATTGCTTTTATTATTACAGATAACAACAATAAGATCTACTTCCTATGCAGAGCTTTGCATGGCACTTCTAAATGTGCCTCATAAAGCGTTGTTATTATTTGCTGCTTAAATATCTGGAATCTGCAGCGTAGAAAGTTGAAAAGTCTTCCTGGTCACCTGAGAGATCAGTGGGAAAGATGGGAAGAAAATACAAACCTCCAGAATCCTGTGTTTTTCCTATGCTGCATCACCATGTTTTGGGTGTGAAATCATGCCATCTATCACCTGTTACCACTACTGATTTATTAGTTTGGTCTTCTGAGGAGCTGGGAGCCCTCAACTTCTGCTGCAAGCACTGGGCTTGGTCTGAATAACACCCATGAAAAGACACCAGTCCTCACAACAGTGAGAACTGGTCAACAAGGAGGAAATTTTAAATTACTCCTACCAATAAATATAAATTTCTTAACAGTTAATGGCACTGTCCCTAAAAATAGCCAACCATCATGCCATCAACCCCAGAAACACACCAAAATTTTATAACTGAAGAGTGAAGATTGAGCTATGAGCAGTATAGTTCCTTATATCTGCATATTGTTACTTGTGCCTTTCCCTTCCCTAAAACCTCAGCAGATGGGATTTACAGCACCCCTTGACAGTCACCACATTCAAACCATTTAGGACAGCAGGACATGTGCAGTATTTGACAAATGAGTCAACTCAGGAGAATCAATATTGCAAACGTGTGCTACTTAAAAAGCCCTGATTTATAACATACTGACTATTCAAAGCCCTTGCTGTTTGCATTATATATATATATATTAGTGCTGCCTTTCCTCTGAGAGCCTTGTGCCTCTGTAGTTGGCCTCTCTGCAGCTACTGCCCCAAGGGTATTTTCCCCAGACTGCCCAGCAGCACAGTTGCTGGAGACTGGACTAATGGAATAATAAAACGGAGTAAAAGAAAACAGCATACAGAAGCAGGAACAAAAACGTGCGAGGCGTTCTCTTTGGTTTGAAACCTAATGAACTGAATTCAATCCCATTTTTTTGTCTTCTTCAAGCGCTGATCTGAGGGCTTTTAATGCAAGGGGGAGTTTTGCCTGCAGTGCTGAGGCTGGCGCTCCTCCCTGTAGAGACTGCCTCCCGGCAGGGGAAATTGGAAACATTGGGCTGAAAAATCCCTTTGATAAGTCTGAGTTTTATTCTAGATTAATTCTTTTTTCATTTAAAAGTAGGCCAGCATGCTTACACAGTGTGACACAACGTGTTTTGAAACATGCAGCTTTTGCGAAGGCTGAAGGACACGCAGAGTAAGACCGTGGTGTTACCCAGTGAAGATGCAGTGGGCAACTGGAGCTCATCTAGCAACAGCCACTGAGGAAAATCACAGCATCATCTTCTGTTATTTTGGTACAATGGAAGCCAAGAGAACAGAACAGGATGTTGTTACAAGATAAATGCCTCCTGCTTTGAAAGTGCTGCAAATATCTTGGCTTTGCCTCTGTTTGTTTTTGTTAAAAGGGCTCATCTTTGCCCAGGCTTTAATCTAGCAGCAAGAGACCATTATCCTGTGCTACATCCTATTCTGTTGACATTATCTCCTGGCCATTCTGAACTTCAACGCACTGTGGTGACTGCATGCTCTGTGTGATGTTCTCCCCTTCTGATTTTGGGCCACAAACACATGTGAGCTTAGCTGGCACTTTACACTAATTTCTTGCAAGACTGAAGGGAATATAAGTACTTATTTTTCACCTGTTTCCTCCATAACTACGCTTTGCACAGAACACAAGAGCAACAGAAAGCACATCAGAAGGAGGAGAACAGGACAAAGGAGCACACTCTCCTAGTGCACAGTTCTGAAGGCAATGAGTCTTTTTCTGCAGCATGTTCTGAGAGTCAATATGTTATTGAGAACACAGGCATAGATCTTCTTCCTGCAGCTGCAGTTGATCATTTAATCCCTTACAGAACATCAATTAGTTACATATTTTATTACGCATAATAAATGTAAATTACATATCTAAGCATTAGCAATTATATTTCAAATGCCACCTTTAAGATGATAAGACCTATTTTCAAGACCATTATTATACGCAGTTAAGAAAGAAAGAGCTTTACACTTGGAAACAGCAAGGCAAGTTTTTCTTCAGCCATCCTTATGATTGATAAAAATGACAACCAAAAAGCTCAAATAAACCAAAAAAGAAACTTCTTAAGATGGGCTATCTCCATGATCTGAATGTGCAGGGCAAGAAGAAGAGCTAAACTTGAAGACCACAATGGTGCAGTCTCATGTGAATAAATTCACACCTATGATTAACCACATTATCACAGGACGGTTTGGGCTGGAAGGGATCTTTAAGATCATCCAGTTCCAACGCCCCTGCCATGGGCAGTCACATCTTCCACTAGACCAGGTTGCTCAAAGCCTCATCCAACCCAGCCTTGAACACCTCCAGGGATGGGGCAGGCACAGTTTCTCTGGGCAACACGTTCCAATACCTCACCGTAATCATAGTGAAAATTTTCTTCCAAGCGTTTGTTCTAAATTTACCCTCTTCCAGTTTGAAGCCATTAACCCTTGTCTTATCACTACATGCCCTGTAAAAAGTTCCTTTCCAGCTTTTCTGTAAGCCCTTTAGGGACTGGAAAACTACTTTAAGGTCTCCCCAGAGCCTTCTCTTCTCCAGGCTGAACAACCCCAACCCTCTCACAGTCTGTCCTCACAGCAGAGGTGCTCTAATCCTCCGATCATCTTTGTAGCCTCCTCTCGACCCTCTCCAACACGTCCATGTCCAGCTTACGTTGGGGGCTCCAGAGTTGGACACAACATTCCAGGTGGGGTCTCATGAAAGCGCAGTAAAGAGGTGGTTTAGCAACTTCATCTGCCAGTTCCCTCAAAGCCCACAGATATACCTCATCAGGTCACATGGGCCTGTGCACCTTCAAGTTCCTCAGACGGTCTCAAACCTGGGTTTCTCCTACCATGGGCAGTTCCTGCCTTTGCCCTCTGTGACTTGGGCAGTGTGGCTAGAGCACCCACTGGAGGCAAAAAAGTCATTTATATTCCCAACCTACTAGTCTGGGATGTTAGTTCATCTACATACAGAACTGGGGTGGCATCTGGGTGTTGGGGGAGGAAGATGAAAAAACTCCCATCATTTTAAATATTAAATTAGGGTAATACAGTCATTAGGTGTTCGAAAGTAATCAGTATGCAACGTTTTTTTCCTTTCCCTAAAGAAAAACATGGAGATAAACTTTCCATGTGATGGTGTGCTTACTCATTCTAGTAAACCACACGAGTAGCTTAACTTTGGATTTAATTACATTGTCCAAGTCAAACTATCTGATATTCAGAAGCAGAGTGGCCACGTAAGATCTCTTCTGGAGCAATAAAGAAGTTTTTTGGCTATTCTCCCACCAGATCTACAGTCCAGAAGGAACCTGTTGGTTTCCCCCAAACCGTGGAGGCCGCATTTCTATTTTTGTGGAGAAAACCCAAATGCCCCATTTCCTTTTGCCATCCTCCTCTCCTTCTTACATTAAAAAACCCCCCAAAATTAGAAACACAGTAAAAGACAAAACATATTAAATGAGGGAATGATAAAACCTATCCTCTCAAACACCAAAGGCACATTACAAGTTCTGCAGACGGGAGCCGTGAAGCTCCTTGCAGTGATTCTACACAGGGCTCACCAGGAGCTCACGAGTCACACAGCTCGGGGCTGGTCCTTTGGATTTCAGGGAACCCGTCTCACTAATGGTACAACTGGATATGCCTTGGATCTCTGGTCCCCTGGTAGAGCTCCTGGAGTCCTGCCAAGCTTCGTGTTTCTCTGCTGCCTCCCTGGTGTCTGAAGTGTGTTTGTTTCCTACGAACCCCAAGGCCCACATAAACATCTCTAAACTATTTTACTGCAAATGAAAAAGCAGCTCTGTTATTTGTTGCTAAATGTATATGGAGATCAATAAAATATATGAGGGGAGAAATGGTTGAACATATTCATGGAAAATTCATAAATTAATTTATTCAACTAAGATGTGGGAAATTATTGCACAGTGTGTTTTGGCTAAAGTGTTCCCCGGAGAATCCACTACTCGTATAATGATTCCCTCTTTATTGTCAGTGAATCTACAGCAATGCGTTTTGCATAAGCATTCACATTTGAGGGAGAAAGAAAATAGCTACATAAAATTTATTCCCAGCTATTTTATTCTTGTCTGTCAGTCTCCAGCCTATAGTCTCCGCTAGAGTAGAATCTAGATATTTTTTAATGATGTAATAAACCAGCGTATCTCCGTCTTTACACTGGCTTTCAACTTTTGGCAGTCAGGCTTTGATCCAACCTGCACTTAAGTACTATTGTCAAATAAGTTACTGTGATCTTTTACACAAGGATGTACGTTTGACTAACAAATGGACTAATGTGGACAGCTGAGTGCAGCCTCCGGACCACATTAATGCCTTGAAGAGCTTTGCAGCCTGAGACAAGGAACTCATGTATTTGCTTAAAAAGCAGCCAAGTGAGGCAGCGGTGGGGTGAAAGAGGGGACAGCAGTGCTCGGGCACGCAGGCAGCTGCTGGGAGTCAGGAGCACTGGTATGGAGCAGCCAGGCGAGCTGCCTCCCGGCTGGTACGGAGCGATGGGCACCTCTGTGCCCTCCTGCTGAGCTGAAAGTCCCGCTGGCAGCCAGCCACCCACAGGTGAGAGAGCAGCTGAGGAAGCTACTCCTTCCACCAGCAGAGACCCAGCAGGTCCCTCGCCTGCCAGTGGAGGGGAGCAGGCAGGAACACCGCGACGATAAACGCTCCCGAGAGCAGAACTGGCCGTACCGCACGCCAACATCTGGTGCACCAACCACACATCCTGGGATGAGGACTGACAGCTCCCTCAGCAATGACATAGCTGTGTATTTCTTCATCGTGATTCTAATTACATTAATATATGGGGTAAATACCATCATGTAGCTCTGACAACACCTTTCACTGGGAATGCAGGTGCTACCCAGGATCTGCTGCAGATGCCCCAGATGGCCTGGGACACGCTACGTGCCCAGTGTTGCTCCTGCTGGTATGGCCACAGAGAGGAACTGGAGCACTTTGCACAAGCTCAGTACACTGGGCGATCTCCCAGCCTGGAGAAGAAGCGCCAGGGAAGGGGAGGAGGAGAGAGCACGCTTTATCCAGGGTTCAGCGGAGGGGAGGCTCTCCGAGACCCTGAGTTGGTCTTAATGCATGAAATTCATAACACAAACCTACCATTTAAAATTTCTTGTAGTTATGCTGATAAAGGAGAAAATGGTAGCTTCCAAACTTTTATTGCTTCTGTCACTAATTGAAATGTGAATTAAAAAGGAGAGAAGCGTGTTTTTGATGGTGGGTGTATGCAGGAATTAGCAGACAATATACATGATGAAGATGAACTACCATGAAGTCTCTTTCTCAAAAGACTGCAGATTGGAATAGGAGGTTAAATTTTATAGTATACTAATTAAAATGTATGTTAAAAACCTAAAATATCACATCTTACTAATAGCAATGGCTCTAAAACTCTGTCGTTGAACAGTGCTCTTGCCTGGGAGACACTGCATCTTCTTTAGTGCCCTGCAGCTTTTTACATTTCCAGCGAGAATTATTTTGGTGCAGTGTTTGTTTTATGGTGCATCTTTTGTTCACTCACAATATGTCTCTCCTAAACTTCAGATACAAATACCAAAAGCTCATTATTTTATACCTTATCTTTTACTCAGTACCTGCCACTGGCAGAAGCTAAAACTTCCTGAAATTACAGCATATATATTTTTTAGTCCAGATTTTCCTTCTATCAGTAGTTTTTCACACCTATCTGTCTTAGCAGATAATTAGAATCCATTGGAATTCAGAAACCCATTTGAGTGGGGCTGTTTGTTTACATGCTTTAGAGCAGTGTTTGCCATTGCTTCCTTAGCTAGGACTCTTATCAGTATTTTCTTTATAACCCTCTGTTTCCAGTTTTCATCAGATGGGAAAAAATTACTACATTTGGAACATTCTCAGTCCAAGGGACTTCTTTCTTTCTTTAAAATTGGCACAATAAAAAAAAAAGATTCTTTTCTTCAAATCCCAAAAGAAATCTCCTATGGTGCGCTCCCATTGCATCCTGCTGAACATGTACATTAAAAAGTTTTAATGGGATTTCTGCAAACTTTTTAGGCTCTGGTAAAATGTGAAATCCTGAAAACAACTGTCCAACTGGCTAGCTGGGAGACAGCGAAGTCAACCACCTGAATTCATTGTGTAAGAAGTTCGGCACTAATGCAAAATCTTGACATTAGCCTCAAATTTTGGGCTACATGACAGGGTTGTAAGGTCCCTTAGCACTTCTCCTCCCTGCCACACAGTTCTGCTACCTCTTTGCCACTCTGCAAACCAGAGCCTTGCCCAGGCCCCGCTGCCCTGGGCTCTGGAGAAGGAGAAAAGCTGCACTGGGACAGGGCAACAGAGCTCCATGCCTCAGTTGGGCACTGAAAATACAGACCAAGCTCTGTCCCCAGGACTGACCACTTGGGTAGGCTTTATGCTGATGAGAGTGGCTAGTCTATGGCCAGACTAGCATTTTTGCTAGGTAATATAGTCATCTCATGTCTCCCAGCACACGTTTGATGTTCCTTCTGCTTGAAGGATAAGCTTGCTACAGCAGGGCTTCCTGCCCTGCACAGGCTCTGCTCCTGGGTGGGACTGGCTCATGTCACTGCAGTAAAAATAAAGGGGAGGCTGGAAAAAAACCCAAACAACTTATTTTCTCTTAGAATAGCTATCAGGGGAACATAGAATCACAGAATAGTTTAGGTTGGAAGGGACTTTAACAATCATCTAGTTCCACCCTCCTGCCACGGGCAGGGACACCTCCCACTAGACCAGGTTGCTCCAAGCCCCGTCCAACCTGGCCTTTAACACCTCCATCAAGAATTTCTTCATAATATCTAATCTAAATCTGCCCTCTTCCAGTTTAAAACTGTTCCCCCTTGTCCTATCGCTCCGCTCCTGAATCAAGAGTCCCTCACGAGCTTTCCTAGAGTCCCTTTAGGGACAGGAAGGCTGCTCTAAGGTCTCCCCAGAGCCTTCTCTTCTCCTGGCTGAACCCCCCCAGCTCTCCCAGCCTGTCCTCCCAGCAGAGGGGCTCCAGCCCTCAGATTATCTTTGTGACCTCCTCTGGCCCCACTCCAACAGGTCCATGTCCTTCTGCTGTTGGTGACCCCAGAGCTGGAGGCAGTACTCCAGGATTGCTCCAACCCATGTGCAGGACCTTATACTTGTCCTGGTTGAATTTCATGAGGCTGGTATGGGCCCACCTCTCAAGCCTGTGCAGGTCCCTCAGGATGGCATCCCTTCCCTCCAGCGTGCTGACTGCACCGTGCAGCATTTCATCTTTGCAATAAAAGTTGTACAAAGTTCTAATTAGGAGTTCTGTTCTCTTTATAAGAATACATATTGGCTGCTGATACTAATGGGAGTTATGCATGCATACCAGCACTAGAATAAACTCTAATTAACACAAACAATCTATTGTGTAAATACATATTGAGCCATTTTTAAAACATGTGCCAGCTGTAGTTTTGAAGCAGGTGTTACAGCCAATTGGCTCAGAAATTCCCATTTCTGCAAGAAATGACATGAAGGACCTTATTATATCTCAGGTAAACAACAAATATTTGAGGAAGTCTCTCAGTGCACTCTTGGCTGACAGGCAAGTGGTTCATCATCTGCTAGAAAAAGAGACCAGCTTCCAGGTGCGGGGTCAAGAAGAAAGAGATCCAGGTTCCAAGGCACTGATATTAAACATGCTGACCAGATTTACGCAGCTGAATGCAGTAATGCCAAAAGGTCTCGTGCAGCAAAGCTCTGAGGACCACAAATTGCTCCACACTCCACAGCTCTGCTCTCTGCGATCTAATGAGGGAGAGCTGCAGGACTTTGCCCTCAGGGCAAAATTAACTACAGAGTGGAGGGAAAGCACGAGACCCAGGCAATCTTTAAATATCTCTCTTTAAATCAGGAGGTCACATCATTAATGTTGCCAGCCACAGGTGCTCCAAGCACATGGCTCAGGTCCCTAAAATGAAGCTTCTCAATTTTAAAATGTAACAACTCTTTTTTTTTTTTTAAATTTTAAAATTTTCAGCTGCCTTTTTTTTTTTGTTAGGTCCCAGCCATATGCAATCACCAAGTTACATGTTTTTGACTCTTAAAGCATAAGTTTAAACAACTCCAGAGCAACTGGAAAGACAGAAGGGGTTCATCTTCTAGGAAGAGACAAGCGGTTCCTGGCCTGGGCTCCAGAAAAGAGCAAGCTGAGTTGTAAGAGGCAGCATCATGAGGTTCAGTATGGCATTAATTGCTTATTTTGTGGCCTCACACTATAATTAGAACACTGCACACCTCTCTAAAAATTGGTTTCAACTTCTCAGCAGAAGAGGCTCCTAATTTTCATCCATGACAAAGAGTTGTTTTAGAAAACAAAAAGCCTGACTGTCTCTGTGAGGGAAGCCAGTAGAGGGTCAAGTTTGCTCCTGAGAAGAGGCCATGCCTCTTCCTTGCTTTCAAATACGTGTGTGAGAGACCCTTAAAGGAGAGTCTGTGACTGGGGGGCCCAGCTCCCACACACCACAGCAAGGAGAAGAGGAGGGAGGAAAGGAGTCGGGCAGAGCCGCGGGAGCAGGCATGCCAACACAGCACGCTCCGGCTGGCAGCTGGAAGCACTCCCCAGGGAATGACTCCGGAGCAAAGCATCCAACCACACTGCAATTAGAATACGGAGGCAAACTCAGCTCTATTCCTAAGTGTTCTGGCATTAATTTGTTTCTAAAGGTCTACTTGGTTGATCTTTCTTATTTGTTCTTAGACTCAAAGTAGCCAAAAGCTTTGCATTTAAATGTTACCCTGCTGGTTAAAACTACCCAAAAGAAGATTTACAGACTTAAAAAAAAAAAAAAAAAAAAAAAGAGCCATTTCCCAAGCTGACTGATATCTGAAGACTTAGTAGGACGACTGCTTGTAGGCATGTTGAACCATTTCAGTGTTTGAATGGCAGGGCTGCAAACCAAGGAAATTATCACATCCTCGTGCTACTGCAAACTGCCCTTCCAGGCAGAGCAAAATCAGCTAATTTGGGGATTTCTAGACAGACCACTGAAGGACAAAATTCCTTTTTAATACACAACAAATTGCCCTGAGAAATAGCTGGCAATCAGCTAAATGTGAAGCAGGAATTTTTAAAAAATGCAGTTAATTGCATCAGCTAGATGATATGGCATATAAGGTCACAGCACTGGATACAAGAGGTGAGGACATTGCAATAACAAATGGTCGCTTGAATGTAACAATGAAAACAACATTTGCCATTTTGAGAACAAACAAGAAAAATAATTCTAGGCACCAAAATCTAGCACATCATATCAAAATTAAATTAGTTTTTACATGTAATTTAGATGTCCATTCTAGAACCACCAAGGCCAAGGTGTGGTGGGGTATCTCTCAGTTGTTTATCTTCTCGTAAAATTCAGGTACTTATTGGAGCAGCAAGGGACAAGCAGGGCCAGAACTTGACACAGAAGAGTCAGTTCATAAGTGGAAACATTTGACCAATGTTGATTTTGACTTTTCCTTCACGGGCTGAAGACTAACGTAAGTTTAAAGGCAAACGAAGGCAATGCACTTCTGTCACTATGAATGGCCAAGGCAAAATCAAGACACCCATCCCTCCTTCTTCCGAGGTTTCACACTAAGTACCAGCCTGTGTTAAAACTGCAAACTACCCCGCTCTCCTCTGATCCCACCTCCTGTCAGTTATCGTGCAATAGCCACCGCAATGTGGGCAACACACTTGTCTTCTCCCCAGCAGAGTCACATTCTTAGACTGAAATCTGGGCTTCACCCCGTGGTTTGATTTTGGTGACTCTACAGCCCAATTTTCGTGGGTCGAGGTTGTGCCCACCCCCTGGACTGTGTGAGCCGGTTCCCGGTGCAGGAGCTGGGGAGACGATGCAAAGTCACCCATCCTCAAGGGGCAGCTCTGCACCTCAGCCTCCTCCTGCGCAGGGACTCGCTGCCACACGTTGGCACTAACTTGGGTTCTCTGCAGGATGCTTCATTGTGTGGCATAATCATGTGCTACGCCTGGTAATTACTGCTATGAGCTGTCTTTGGAGATACTAATTCTCTAGTCAGGTATATTTGCAGGATCAGAATCCAAATGCAAATGTAGGCAGCAGTGCTGGCTTATTTAAAAAAAACAAAAACCTAAAAATGTGTCTTACAGTCCATATTCGGTATTCACATACAGAAGAATTTCCTGTAGCTAAATGTCTACTCGTTTTTCTTCCTGCAGGATTTGCATGATAGCTCACTAATGATAACCATTTTCTAGCTGCACAGGGGAGTTTTTACTTTCCAGTACACTAGTCTGCCACATCCCAAGATGTGGACTTTAAAAAAAAAAAAAAAATCACTTTCCTACTGCATTTGTTTTCTTTCAATTCTATATATATTATATTGCTTTTGTCTCTATGAAATCATTCTCTATTTTAACTCTTCGTAATTATGAGCTGAGAGTTTATAGCTAATAGCATTATTCAAAGTGGAAAGAAGCTACTTAATTTTTTTTTTAATAGACCAAAGCCATCTCAGTTTAAAATAAGGAAAATCAAAGGAAAACAACTGGAGATTTGGAGTGATCGATGCCATCTGAAATGTACTTGCCGTGTAATTGAGACGCATTCTCATTCTGTAGCCATTTACCGATCACATGAGAACGATGATTTGTCATTTTTACTCGCTTCAAATTACTAAAGGCAATTTAATTTCTCTCATGGAGATGACACATCAGATAACGTGAACATAATCAAGAGGTAACGATCTGTGGCTCTATGCACATGCAGATGCTCCAATTACCAGCTAAACGACTGCCCACATGGGGCAGAGGGAAGGCAAGGCAAGACGTTCTCATCCCTGAGCACAGGTTTCCCACCCAGGCAATGAGGTTTTAAACAGGGCAATTTAGCTACGCCACGCAACTGTATCACTCCCAATTTCAGATGAGGCAGGGCTCCATCTACTCTGTCATTCTCCTGTCCATACCTGGGCAAAGAACCAGCAGCTGGTGACCACTATGAAGGGTAGACATGTTCCCTTCGGGTTTTCCTGCAATTGGTATGATGGCAATATCTTAGTAGCTCAAAAATCTCTCAACTGACTCTCCCCAGTTGGTAACTGTGAAGTCACATCTTCTGGAGAAGTGTGGCACGTAAGGACCTTAAAGCAAGGAACTGGGTATTGACATTAGGTGAGGGTTCTGTATTTAGTACAGTATTTGCAGTTACTTGAAGGTGTCTGATGCACCTGACACTGTTATTAGGGATGAGATTCTGACCGCTACAGCTCTACAGACTGAGAATAGTTCAAAAGCATATTTTAACCCTCTCTCTGATGTATGCATTTTTACAAATGGAAGTTGAAGAGAAGTTGCTACTGCTCCTGCTTTGCCTTTTGGAACACTGGTGAATTAGTCTATTGAATTTACTCGCTGCCATCTATTCCTTCTCTAGCAACCTTGCCACAAATAACAGAGTAACACTTAAACTAGCACATCACACTCATAAAATTTTGTGCTCCTGAGGGCCTGTGTTATAAAATTATGGGCAAAAGGAGGAGGTATCTGGAACCATCTCAGAGCCCACATGGAGGAGGGTATGGGGAGCTTCCAGGAGAGGCTGAGAGAAGAGAACAAGGGCCAGGGCAGGTGCTGTACTCTGGGCTTCTGAGCTCACACGTCCTTGGCTAGCCAGGACTTCTTAAAACTCACTGTATCGTTGTTCCTAGAATGAGTAAAAAACAGTGGGGGGAAAAGGATATGGATACACTGAAAGGCTTGTTTGACAACTCAGCAATGCAGTGAGCAGCTAAACTGTATACTACTTTATTACCAAACTCAGTAGTTTACCTGTGCCACCAGTCACATGCCAAACACACGGCCAAGGCCTGGAGTGCCTCTGGAAAAGTGGAAGCGTGAGCTCTTACGACATGCATGCTTGCTTTTCTAATGGCGTGTCACCCTTTTCTAACCAAACTTTGTCTTTCCATGCGAGAGGTAAACTCAGTCTGAGTTTTTCTGTTCCCAAATAACACCACTGATAATAAATTCCAGGAGGCCAATCATCTTCTCCAGTATACTTATCCCATTCCTTTTCCATCAAATCTATTAGGTGAACTAGTTCACAATAGGCTTGGCCCAGGTTTCACTGGCACCAGTCATTCCTTGTTACTGGTGTATGAGATGTACAGTATCGAATAAACTTCCACATGTCAGAGACAGTTTCTGTCTGTTGTTTATAGACAGAGCAAATCTGAAGCTCAAGTCCCAATACAAAATAAACAGCATTCTGCAGTACCACTGCTCTGGCTGCCTTCAGAATAGCAACAAGATTGCAGTGCTAAGAATGCCAACCTGGGTTTTGTGTTTTTTAATTGACTTCTCAGGATTTTTATTTTGTGAAGAATTAATCGAAACAAAAGCCAAACTGAAAGCCCCAATGCTCAAAAGTGCCGAAACAAAACATTTGGCAGTTACTAGCAAGGAAGCTTCGGGAATGTATTTTGGGGCATAGCAACCAATGAAGAGTAAAGCTGGATTAAGCTTTGAAGTTAAAGCTTTCAGCAATGGTTCTGATTCCTGAAGACAATAGAAACAACAAAAAAAATTTAATAAAAAAAAAAAGGAAAACCCAAATCCTAGGCCTAGTTCAGTGCCCAGTGAATGGACTCAGTGTGAAAGACACCCATACAAAGAAAGCAGAATTAGTCTGTTTGTTCAGAAATCAAGTAACCACAGCTAATCCTTTTTCAGTATTATCCTGTGCCGGCCTTTAATAAATCTGCTTTAAATTAAAGATGCACCCAAGCCAAGAAACACCTTCTTTGATGTTTTAAATTACTCAAATAAGCTGTCTGCTGGTAAAAGCTCAAAATACAAATTCTGAAACTGAAAAAAAAGTCATTTTTCTGTGCTAAGAGGCTGGCACCTCTCAGGAAGGTCAGAGCATTTAGGATCACAACTTCCAAGAACCTCAAGTGTTGGTTCTGCCCATGCAGAATGGGAAAAGATCTTGGAATACAAATCTCTTACAAGCCAGTTATACAAAAACAGCTAATCCCCTTGTTTTACAACCCTTATATTGCATCGTTTCAATACTGGAGCAAGGAATTTTCATTTTAAATGAATGCAGGCATGGAGCTTGCAACAAGGTGACTAAACTAGTGCAAACAGCATTTTCATTTAGGCTTGCGTAATTAGCTATGAGTTGGCTTAATACGCTCTAAGATTTTTCTTGTTTCCTCTTCCTGTCAAGAACACAACTTTTAATGCTTGAACTTGGGCAGATGATTCATAATGTAAATAACAGAATTTTCTCCTTCTTTGACTTTGGCTGCAGAAGGGAGGATTTTAAAAATAATATTGGCTTTACACATAAGATGTACAGCAGGCAAGCTGAACTAACAACAAAAGTAATCAGGTTGTCCTTCGTGCAAAGTTAAGTGTAGACAGAGGAGCGTATGTAACTGATGGTTTTTTAAGTTCCGACCATCAGATGCCAATTTGTTTGATTTGGCAGTCACAACCGTGACTCTAATCAAGTTAGAAAAGGAGCCCTGTGATTACCATCATCAAGATTGGTAGCTTTCCCAAAAAGAACAAATACTGTATTTGCAATCCTTCCTTACTGCTGACTTCTCTTCGAGGGTGTTTTCTGCTCAATGCAGAAGCGTTCACTGCATGGGGCAAATCCTGAACCAGCCACAGACGGCTCAAGAACAGAAAGCTGCTCAAACTTAGTTGCTTTATGCTTTGATCATCCCCTTCAATGGAAATTGTTGCAGCTTTAGAGGGAGGCCTGAGAACTTCTTGGAATACAGGTATCACAGTTAAGGGCGAGGAAGCCACATGCCTCACTGTCCTGTGGGCCCTTCTCAGTCCTCGAGTAACTGGACTGGGACAACAAGGGTAACGATGGGAGAATGCCACATAGCCGTAAAACATGGCAGCCACTCCCATCAGGACATGACCAGGACATACGCCTTCATTTCCTTTCTTCCATCTGCCTTTTCCAGCCATGATCCAGCCGTGACCTTGATCCTACAGAGCCTCAACCAAGCAGATGCACGAATCCTTTTCCCTTCAATGTACAGAGAGCAGAAGACCCTGCCTCAAACACATTTTTCTTGCAAAATAATTCAGCTGAGTGGGCACCTGCCTTCGAGGTCTGTCAGTATGTACTGACAGACAGTAGTGAATATTACTGAAGGGGGGAATTGCTTAGAAGATTTTTAATTACATTCACTGTAGAACAAATAAATACCTCCATTTAAGACAAGCTGAATTACAACTTATTCTGGTTCCTTGCAGTTTTCACCTGAAGCAGTACATATTATTTCCCTCCTTGCCACCTTCTGAATTCTCATTAACCTTTCTGTCAAGATTTCATTAAACGTGTCTTGTTAATTCACCATGTTCTTTAAGAAATCTGACATGGAGATGACAAATGCTTATCTAAAAAACAAAACCTTTCTGGTTTAATGAAGTGCATAAAAAGAAACACAAAATTCTAGTTTACAACATAGGTTTGATTTCAGCTTTGCTACTTCAGTGAGTTCAACAGCCAGACTATCTGAATAGCTTGAACATCTGCCCTTAAGGGAGCAGAAGACAAGGTCATGGACCCTGAAGAAATCTAAAGGCTTCAAGAACCTCCTCCAAATTTGAAGCATTTTTACCATTCTGACATTCTACAGCATGCACGCCTCCTAAAGAAAAACCCTTTACAATTAACATATACTGCTTTTAGCCTCGTGCTTACCATAGGTCAAGGCACTAAATTTCTCAAGAAAATTTATAACCTGCTGAGCATTTCTAGCAAGAAATTGCTGCGATCCTGGTGCAACACGAGGTAAGGCATGAACATTTATATTCTGGTAAGTTTTGGGAGAGAAATATTGTACATTCTATAAACACTAGGCAGCTAACAGCGTTCGTTAATTCTCAAAAAAGATCTCAAAGCAGCTTAATTGACTAGTATTGGTGTACTACATCTATCCCGCTAAATGTTTTTTAAAAATATTCAGTAAGACAATTATGCAATGAAATTACCATTTATATGGCTCCTTTCATCTACGAAAGAGTCAAAGTCCTATGTATTTATGAGAGTACAAATATAGGCCACTGCTTGAGTGCAGCCAATTCTGCAGCAGGAAATATCAAATGCTCTGCACCAGCACACAATATAATGGGTCGTATGAAGGGAGCGATGATATTTAAATACTGAGAGATGACAAGACCCAGCTAACCAGATTAGAGTACTGAACACATACTCTAATACAGGGAGCTTTCAAACTTTTGATTATTTACCGGCTCCTAAAAATTCAGTCCACTGTAGCATGACTTTAAGACTTCTGAAAATGCTTAAAAACATGAATCAACCAACACAACAATCCTTCCACAGAAACTCATTGGTTCAAATTACAAAACTGTTTCTTAATAAGTCTTACACCTAGAGATGCAGTCTTTTATTGACTTAGCTTGCCATTGAGTGGCCCTAGATCTGATAATAAAAATAAAATCATTGTCTCTTAGCAAGAGGAATGGTTGGAAACAGAAGATTTCAAGCTGGAAAAGCCTATAAGCAACAAATCCTGTAAAACAATTCATTATAGCTGAATGCTACAGTTATTTAGAAAAGTAAAAGAATTTTTCCACTTCTGCTAACAGTTACACATAATGAGGCACCCCAACCAGTCAAAACTCCTCAGTTTTTCTTCATTTAACAGGCCAACTTAAAGTCCAACAAGCTTACATAAAGAAAACCATACAGGTAGAATTGCAGAAGGTATCATATGGTCTGCACAAATTTACTAATTCTTGGGTTTAATATATTCCAATTCTCCAGCTGGCCACTGTGCAGGTGAAGCTTGTGGCGTATATCTTATTATTCTCCAATATAAATTCATCAAGAATGAGTGAAACTTATTAGCAAAACTTAGGTGTTATCTCCCAAACAACTCCAAGACTTCTGAAGTTTAAAAGTGTTTTCCTACAACGTACAATGACCTTGTAAATATTAGCAGACCCTTTGAACTGAAAAATGCCAACTATTCTAGCTTTTGTGTAGTATTACAGAACTAAGCAAAAGAGGAAACAAGAACATTCCTGCTAAAGTTTACCCCCACAGAAGCCTAAATAAAACTGCAGTTTTAAGTTTTGTTTGTGGGCTTCAAAAGTCCACAAAAAATGTTTGGAGAATACATTTACACTGTCAAAGGTGAATCAGCCCATTAGGCTAAGATTAATTTTGAAATAGAAAAGAACCACGGAAAGATTTACCTAGATAATAAACCAGTATTTTTCAAATAATAACAAATAACCAGTTACATAACTTTGATACTTGAACTGTTTAAGCAGCAAGAGATTTATTTTTGTATTTTTTGTGACTCCCTTTTCAAAAGCTACTCCACAGAATCTCAACACAGCAAAGCTCTCCTGTATAATACTGTATATTTTGTTGACCAGTTACTTATTCATTTATTGCTATGTGCACTTATTCCCCATTTACGGAAACGTTACATTAGTTCAAAAAGCTGAGCTCAGAGTCGGTCGCAGCAGTTCACGCTGCCGTGATGCTCCAGACAAAACCTCCCTTTTTCCCCCCACTCCCAGGCCAGAGGCATTCCTGTGTGTCCTCAAAAGAACTCAGAAATTACCCTTCTAAATGGCAATACATCATGCAGACTAGAATAATAATAATATTGTAAATTACTGCTGAAGCTTCACCATGTTAGAAGTCAAAGATGACTGCCTTTTTGGAACCAGTTTCTGGAACACTTCGATATTAAGCCTTGAAACCATTTCTTGCAGTTGAAGAAGAGCTACGCATGGTTTCTGAGACAGTACCAGAGTTGTCCAGATGTCACCTTTGAAACGCAAGGAATTGAAGCATCTTTGCCCAAGTCCCGCTTTTACAATTAAAAATTAAAATTGCAGTCATTTTGCCACATTATTAATGCCCACAGTGACTAATAACAGGCATTTATAAGGTCTACACTCAAAAAGGATTTGATCTGCTCAACCCCCAGACATTTAATGCCTTAAACCAAGCCCTAAGTTCTCAGGCTGGGTATCTACATGTTTGCCATACAGTTTACAGACCATTCCTCTCCATCTCGTGGTGTTACCAGCTGTCCTTTGAGCTGGTGCTGGAAGGACTGTCTCCAGCATTTGAAGATTCAAACATCATTTTAGCAGCAGTATTTTTTCTCTTGAACATTATGGAGACTGTGAGTATTTTGATGGGTGGAATGGTGAACATCCTTGAAGACAGAAGGATAAAGTGCGTCTTATTTTATCTGTTCATTATCTCGCACAATCAATGTGATGCATGCATACATACATTGAAAAATTAATTGTATTAAAATACTGAAAATAACGCATATATTTTAATTGCACTGTTTGGTGCACCTTGTGAAGGAATTATCAGAAGACATGGAAATGAAGAGTCATTGGATTTAAAGCAATACACTTAAGAGACTCTAGAGTTTTGTCTTATTGCATAGCACCTGCTCCTTCGCTCTGGATAACATGGTTAGGGTGTCTGAGCCCTCACTTCCAAAGGGAGGAATTTAATGAGTCAGTGAGTACTGGCCTCCATCCCTTGGGAAGGGCATTAGTCCCTTCTCATTCCGACCACAGCCTGACTAGGCAGGTGGGTAAAGCCTCACTGCTTAAGCATTCTGGTCTCTTGGTCGTCTCATCTCGACAGG
Organism: Chionis minor; assembly: GCA_013398295.1. Lineage (NCBI taxonomy): Eukaryota > Metazoa > Chordata > Aves > Charadriiformes > Chionidae > Chionis > Chionis minor. The sequence continues at coordinate 895,734 of VZSF01001891.1, read as the reverse complement.
GAAGTTCCCCCTCATCAAGGTGCTAAGGAGGGGATGCAATCTGGATCATTCTGTTTAAAAATGAAATGAAAATGGGTGAACTGTGCTGTCAGAGCATTGTTGAAGGATGACAGCAGCGTGCAGAAGTCAACTGCAGCCCTGTGCACAGGATGGGTCACCAGGGAAACCTATCCCCCAAGCAGCACGTAGCCTCATGGTTGGAAACTGAGGGAACATGACTGATCTGTACAACTCCCTGGCTAGAAAAAGAATTTAATTTAAGAAAGATTAGATTGTCACAATTACCCCTGACAACAGTGCCTGTCTAGTGAGGCCTTGAGCCTATATTTTGGGCTAGCACTGTTTTCTATCCAAGACCTTAAAAATATCCGCAATACAGGCTGTCATGAGCGCTACGTTTCCTTGTCACTCTCTAAGTGCGACTGATTTGCCAAGATCAAGACCAAATTCATGATCAGCAGCAAGGGCACCTAACATGAATTATACAACTGGCTTTCTTTCCTAGCCTCCTGGATATGCTCAAAAAATGCTTTTTCCCTGCATACACTGTTGCTTTTTATATCCACACACCATTCTCTGTGTAACGGTGCATGACTGCTCAGCTCATCCCACTCTCTCCTCCCCACTCCCAAAGCAAAGATGATGCTCAGTAACAAGGAGGCATTTGGCTATTAAATATCAAAGCCTTTATTATAAAAACACATCGATATGGCAGAGCCATGGAAAAAAGAGGGGGTAGAAGTAGTGATGATTTTTTTTTTTTTTTTAAAAAGTGAGTTTAGCACCGGGGAATGTGACTGTTTCTTAGTGCGGCTCCAGGGAGGCAGGGGCAGTTCCTGTGCAGAGAGAGAGCTCCATCTATGGAGCCAGAAGAGCTCTCCACTGAAGATAAGAGGGGCAAGAAAGCACAAAACCAAGGGGATCAGCTGACAGGAAGAAAGAAGGAATAGGAAAGGACCTTTCCTTTCACGTCACCTCCCCAAAATCATGGATACGGAGATGAAACTAAAGTCACTAAACAGAGAAATGGTGCATCCAAGAAGAGCCTGTGAAGTCAATGGATTGGCTTTTAAAACTTCTGACAGTGGTATCGCAGAGCTGACCAGAAGCACGGGAATAATTATCAATACAAAGGAAGTACAAGTCCTAGAGAATATCAGATTTTGGGAGCTGGCAAATGAGTCTCTTCCCAAAGCCAGGATACAGCCCAAAGCCAAAGATTCAGAACGAGGGAGCCAGAGATGAACAGCGAGCAGAAAAATTCAGACAGCGTTCTCGACTCTCGCAGTGGTGAAAGCTGATGTCCTGAGCATATTAACAAAGCAATAAATCCCTCAGAGTAATCTGCCACCCTGAAAGCACGGTGTATACTTAGTCTTGAGAGTTTTTGCCCAAGGGAAGAAGATACTGGCGTACCAGTGTCAGCTCACATCTCAGATTCTCTTCTAAAGGTATCTTTAAGTGGGTCACTCAGTTTACTGGTAAACTGCAAGATTTGATACCAAACTCGCACGGTGTCTTCTCTGAAGAAGAATTAGATGATAAAGTTTTAGACACTGATGGACTGGGTTTCACTCACCATGTCAATGTAGAGATAATCAGAGATAATGAAGAAAGCTTTTTTTCTAAGCCATTTCTAAGGAGTTCATAAGCTTCCCCGCAGTTATGTAGAAATCACCAGGCTTATTCAAAGCTTTCATGTTCTGGGTCTGCCTGGGGTCTCATTCTTCCACTGACACCATCGACAAGTTTATGATAGTGCATCAAAAGAAAAACGTTAATTAAAAAGGCTCCTGATTAACAAAGGTGGAAATAACAACAAATACTAGATTTGAGATCAATTTTTAGGATAGGTATAAGGAGACGAAAAGAAGAAACTTCCCAGTAACTAACTACTTCTGAAAAAGAAATGCTGCAAGTTAAACTAATAGAAGACCAGAATAAACAAATGAGAAGATTTAAGATTGAAATACTAGGAAACTATCACTAACTACCATTCAAATATTCTGCTGCATCAACCTGCGGGTTGCCATAAGGAGATAAGTGAATAATTCTTCTTTTTTTGATTTTTCCAACCAATACAATCACTGCTCTTTAGTCACAGATTAGCCTAGGTGTTGCTCAGAAATGACCTCCTACTAATTTCCAGTTACGATGTAGGTCTGAAAACTACTCTAATATACAGAATCAACAAACAGAAGGCAGCGAGCTGAAATTTAGATAAAAATAATGTTAAATTTATCACAGTAGAAATACAATTCACTCTCACCTGTAAATCTACAAAAGTTTTTCATCCCTTCATTCCTGAATTGCAGATCTCACTTCATCTAAAACCACGTATTATTCATACTTTTTTACTATTGCAGTAATCTGAAAAAGCTCACTAAAGAAACCTAACCAACTTCTTACCAGGCATTAGGCAATATTTCAACATTCAAGAGCAAATCTATGGCAAATACCCCCGGGATCACAGCATCGTAGTGACATATTAGGCACTTTTGGCACCTCAGGTTTTGGTCCCAACAATGGGCCTTGTGCCCTAAAAATCCTGGCCACCTTTCCTGACAACTGTAGAGAGCTAATTAAACACCAGCAAGGAATATCTCTTGTTATTATATTTCATGATGCTGTGAGCCTTTAGCCCAGATGGAAGCTACTTGCTGCAGACTAAATTCTAATATGTCTTCTGCTTAATCTTAACCTGTAGTCACAGCCATCAATTTATATATTATTCATTTTATTAATCTAATATTTATCTAATATTTCACGGCAAAAGCTATCTCTGCGTATGACCATATAAGCTCGTAATATTCTTGCTTCATAAAGGCATTCTGAATTAATCTTTACAGGTCCTATTTCAATTTCCCAAGGAACAGCTTCTTTTTCTTTTTATAGACTCTATATGGTCCTAAGAAATAGATAAGTGAACACAATAACAGTTAACTGCCTTCAGCCCGTGTCTTTTGGCATTAGTAGGAACACTTAGAGCTGCAAGACTGGATTCAGTATCTCCTATAAGTAAAATTACTGCTGAAAAGAAAATAGACAAACATCTTTGAAGACTGAAGTGTCCCCATCTAACCCCTGTGCACCAGCATCTACAGGATAGCTTTATCAAAAGCACCGATATCCTAGCAAAGCTGAACAAAATTTGTTTGTGAAAACCCAAAAGGTTGATTGTGCACGTGTTATTGGAAGGGTGCAGAGCGTCACCCCACCTCTGGCACACAAATGAAACGGCAGTCCCAGTGTCTGGTGGCAAGAGAAACCAGTTAAATTTTGTTGAATTAGTGATACTGGCAGCTTATGGCAGGTAAAACTAACTTCCATCTGGAAGTACATTACCAGCCGATATCAGTGTTGACACATCCCTTGCCACCACGCAGTGGTGTGTCCTACAGGAGCACAAGCCCTCACCCTGTTCTCTATTCAGCCCACATTCATGTTTGGGCTGACCATGTTCTTTGCCTCCCACTGCCTTCTGCTGGGCAAGCTGTCTTATGGTAGGCAAAAGGTATGTCAGAGAGCCTGCCGGTAATGGAACTCACAGTCTGGAAATAAAAGATAAGGAGTATCAGGCAAGTGTTCAAACTAAATACGAGATTTAGAACATGCTTGTAGATTTAAGGAAAAGTGTAGTCTTTAAATTACTGCTCTGGAATTTACTGGCTTGAAATGAAAGACCTTACGGCATCCCATCAAAGAGTTATATAACTCAAGAGGGTTTTCTTTGCTCCTTGTTGCCTGTGCAAGATATATTCAAGTAATAAAACACACTTCTGATACTGACCCTCCTATACAGGCTCTACGGTGACAGATTTTAGTTTTGAAAATAGAGAGGGGTTTCTGCACAGGCTAGCATTCCTCTTTATTCTCCTTACAGAGGCTTTTCCTGGTTATTTTCTACTGCTTATTTGTTTGTTTGAACTGAAAGCCTTTTGATACCAACTTCAGCAGAATTTGGTCATGATGTGCATCCTATGATACCAGGTTTGGCGTCCAGCACAAAAAAACCCCTATGCGAGCCTAGTGCAGTGCAACTGAAACAGCCTTTCACTGCCGTCTCCCTGCAATTTAAATTGGCTACCGATGATCTATAAAAGTCTCCAGTCCTCACACTGTATCTTCCAACATTGACCCCCGCCCTGGGTGGCAGGTGCCTCTGACATACCCCTCTCAGGAATGTTAAAACACAGAGACTTTAAAAAGGGAATTTCTAGCAAGTAGCTTTCATTTGTGTGAAAAGCACGATATTCCCGAAATAACAGTAAAATTTGAAGTTAAGAGGGAAAAAGTCCATTAACAAGTTGAAGTCTTGATCTACAGGAGGCTTTTAGCACTTTATCTTATCTAATTTGTATTTAATAAGACAGGTTTTTTCAAACAGTTCATCCACAATCCCTGGTAAGAACCCCTGCAAATGAAATTAATTATTTTGTACTTACTCTGCAGAGTTCAGTTTTAGATCTTTAAATATTCTGCTTGAAATCTATAGATAGTCCTGGTGTTGCTTTTGCCTTGTAATGATGTCATTTCCACAGATAATTAATCCCATTGATTAATTCTATTTGTTACTCAGGCAGCTACGAGAAGTAATAACAATCTGTATTTTTTTATTTGTGATCTTCCATTTACAACTCTATTATAGTTAGGCCAAAATAAAGAAGTTGTCCACAAAACCAAGAAGGGGCCGTCGATCATGACCTGGGTCAAAAATTCTTGAAAGTTGTAACTTCTGCACTGAATCTTATCCAAGGCTTGGATACAAAATATACTTTAAGTCATATCCAAACATGTCTACAGGTTCGAGCAGCAAAATAAGTGTTGATACACTCATTTTTGGTTTAAAATATCTGGGGACACAGATGGTTTTCACATTTCCTTTTAATATTCTATTTATTTCACTAGAGGTTCATCTCGCTCCCATGTGGTATTGCTGGCTATAAAGATGTAAAGATCACCTCCATCCTCAGATTGGCCCTCATCTCTCGTCACAACTAGACTGCAAATGACACTGAAACACGAAGTAGTGTCACAGTTGTGACACCAGATGTTACAAATCCATTTCTAGCCACTGGGGGAGGATGTAGAAGCCGTGTGAGGGGTTGTGCTGATCATCTTCTCTGCCTAGTAAGTATTGGTGAAGGTAACAGAGGAAAAATAATAGGAACGGGTATTATGGGAACCAGTATTTCACACCGACAAAGGAATTAACTCTACCATCATCCATAGCGTTGGTCTGGTTTTTTGGTTTTTTTCATTTGATAAGCAGTATTGTGCATTTCCAAACATACACCCTTGTAATTGCCTCCATTCAAGAACAGTTTTCCTTTCCATTGTTTCTCTGAAAACATCATCAATTCTACTTTTACGCTATGTTGAAATTAAAACTGAAGTGTTACAGTAAGTTTCTGTTTCACAGGGTCAATAGTTTTGGTCCATGCAGATGCAAATCCTAGAGGTTAAGGCATTGTCTTTTTGTTGATAACTTGAGTTTTAAATTTAGGGGTAAGACTAACTCCAGCTCCAAGACATATTAGAAAGACAAAGGGGGAAGTGACTACACTTTAGCTGTGGTAATAGTCTTACCCCACAAAACAATATTGGAAACATTCTCTACCTTTTGTCTTTTGTTCATCTGTGCCCAAAATTTATACATTAAATTATGTTTCTTACAAGTTGAGATTTGAAAGAAGAATCTTTTATTTGCTATTTATTCTCAGTCTTGTGAGCAATAGTGAAGCCAGAAAAAGTTGCAAACAAACAAAATTCCTGATGATATGACACTTTGAACTAACCAAGTTACCTCAGATCATGTAGCTGAAAAAGAACCACAGAGAAATCTAAAACCAGCGAAGTTTCCCTTGCATCCCAGTGAAGCGGGCACGCTCAGGGGTGTCGTGGACTCAGTGTAAGACAAAGCATCCACAAATATCTTTATCTGTCATGGGTCCTGCGTGTTCAGGGAGTCAGCACACAAACACCGATGGAAAGGCCCCCTGCACATACCGGTACACACGCAGTGCCAGGAGCACGGTGCTGGAACACGTAAGCATCACTGTTACACGCACTTGACCTTCATTTGAGTGAATATTGTAGCAGTTTACGCAGGTCTGGAGTTCACCCAGCAACCTGCTTCACAGCAAAGCACTCGGCATCTGCTCAAGCTGAAGGTGCTGAGCATTTCCCCCAGCCTCTAAAGGCAGCGGAACTCCGGAGGGAGAGCATCCTACGCTCCGACAGGGCGCTGCATGGGAAAGATCATTTTTTTTGGAGCTGCTACTGAAAATTCAACTACGGACTTCAAGTCTTCCAATCTGTTTTCTACTTTAAGCATGATGGCGGAAAACAGCAGCTTCAGAGCATTTACAGCCATAACAGGAACGGGTTTTACAGATGTTATGCTGTGTCATCCTAAGCCAGAAAGGTGCGAGAAAGCTGTGGAAATGATGCACTTTATTACACGAGAAAGAAGGACAGAGCTGCTGATTAACTAAAAAGCAGCCAGATTCCATCTCTCCAGTTAGCTGGACCAATCTAACACTTCAGTTAGCCCCTAACTGGAACTAGAAACAACCCAAACATAATAGAGAAAATAAGTTTTTCTAAAAAAAGATTCACCTAAAGCCAAAACAATACATGGTGGCAGACAAAATGCATTACATGATGTGATTACATGTCTGTAAGAAAAGAAATTCTATGTCTCAACACAAAATATTAAGACCGCAGGCCAATTTTCAAGAACCAAGTGGTGCACAGCCACTGAGAGATGCAAGAATAGAACAAAAATATTCCCCTGCTGACTAAGCCCCATCAGCAGTTCCAGTTCACCACTGCAGAGCTCACGTGGGGGTGGATGTAATCTCCGGAAGACACACAATCAAATGGGGAGGATTTGCATGACGCTGCCATGTATTGCCCCAGGACACAAGCTCTATTTGCAGAGGTACTGCGGGGCGAACTCAGCAAGGCTGGGCAAAACCCCAGATTAGAACTGCATTCCACAAGGTTTTCCTGTCTTTTCTGTCCTACAAAGGAATTGGAAGAGACAGCTTGAATAACAGTGCCATCTCCCCTCTCAAAGCCTCTGCTTTTCTATTAATAAGTTTCTTGCATTTTTGAACTCACTCTCATCATGAAATGCAAATGAACATAATGCTATGTCTATGCCACTGACTGAAGAAAGCCATCACCATTCCCATTCAACCAGTGACATTTTTAAAGGCTCTTTACCCTGCCATACTACCCAAGGAAACTTTTCCATAAAAGACATTTCAACGCTCTCTCCCCGTCAAATCACTGTTTTTAAAAAAAAAAAAAGGAAGTATTTTTTGACCTGACAAAGCAGGTTACTAAGAGTCTTTGAGATGTCTACTCTATCAATCTGCAGAAATTCATACTGAGATCTCACAACTAACATTACTGAAATCTAAACTAGGTAACTTCCCCTTCTCCTTTCTTTCCCAACCTTTTCATTTCTCCTGCAAGAAAAACGTGAGTACAGCTAGCTAGACCTAAAACGACCCACTTCACATTCTTTCCTCAATTTGAACAGGTAACAACAATGGAAGACAAAACCTGCATTAATAAGAAAATATCTTCTGTGGTCATACACTTGGAACAAAATACCTATCATTTTCTTCTAGGAAAAAACCCTGAAGTATATTTTCAGCAGAAATTACTTTTACTAGGATTACAATACAGCAAGCTAGAAGAATGTCATGTTTTTGACTGTGATTCTTTCTCCCTACATATTTACTTTGACACATAACACATTAAAAATGAGTAAAAGACAAGCAGATACATTTGAAGAACAGTCTGAAGCACATGGAAACAAAAAATAATGGGTGTAACTACATGGATTTTAAATTCTCTTCTCTGCTTTCCTCTATTTATCATGGAAAAATATCACAGATGAGGAGAATGCAACCAGTTGAGCTCTCTGCTTCTATTTTACGTGACATTACCTCTGGGAGGAAGACCCTCAGTGGATCAAAGAACTCCACTTATATCATCTAATTGCCAGTGACTGGGCACAGGCCCAGTATGTTTAGAGTTGTTCTGCAAACAGTGAAAACCAGTCCAATTTTTCTATGAATTTATGTCCCCTACACCTTCCCATACCTACTATAATCATAGAATGCTTTAGGTTGGAAGGGACCTTAAAGACCATCTAGTTCCAACCCCCCTGCCCTGGGCAGGGACACCTCCCACTAGACCAGGTTGCTCCAAGCCCCGTCCAACCTGGCCTTGAACCTTCAGGGATGGGGCAGCCACAGCTTCTCTGGGCAACCCCAGCCAGGGGCTCACCACCCTCACAGCAGAAAAATTTTTCCTACTATCTCATCTGAATCTCCCCTCTTCCAGTTTAAAACCATTCTGCCTTCTGCTATCACTACACTAATATACTCAGCATTCTTTCTCCTTCCCACAGGCACTATACCAAGACCTTCAGTTCCAAACCACCTTCCACATCCTCCGCAGCTGACGGATGCAATGCTCCCAGGTCCTCTCCATAACCCAAACTCCCTCCTGCCATTTCCTTTGGTTGGATGGGGTAAAGACTTTAATGCAGAGTACCTGAAGGTATAGGAAAGGGGAAATGGAGAAGAGGTTATAAATAGCCCTCAAAGGAAGAAGACAAAGTCATCTAGTAACACGCTGTAAAGACTTGGAGGATTCTGTCTGACCTCCAGCACTTTACTTTTAAAGTTTAAAAAAACTCAACCAAACAAAAAAGCAGCACTCCCTTTCTGCTCAGAAAGAACCGTCAACATGCAAGTTATCACTGAGCAGCTCTGGCACCTCCAGCCCAGCATACAAATATTTTCAGGGCCCAGACCTGTTCCTCTCTGAATTTTGCCTTAAATTCAGTGAAAGTTCCAAGAAGTGATTTTGAAGAAAACACTCTGAGCTCAGACCACCATTTCTCTATAAATTTTCTATAAAATGCTCTCACTGGAAAATACTCGTATCATTCTACCTGCAGCCACTATCACAATATCTCCTCAATATTTTATGTATAATATCAGTGGGATTTCTCTCTAACACCAACATTTAATATGATGCGATTACTCTGTGCGTGACTATTTAAAACCTATTTTAGTTGTCCATCTATACTGCACAGATTTTTTTTCAAATGAGAAATTCATGCACTCGCGCACTTCATGCTGCGCTGACAGTTTATTGAGTAATGTCAACCCCGAGATGCGTTTTCTAGTCCAATTATACTATAGGGGTCCATTTGAGCATAATGGATAACATAAAGAAGATACATACATAAATCCCATTATTGTTAATGGAAACTATGCACGCTGCACCTCCCACACATTGTTTAAAAACTGTGCCCCACAGAATCGTTTTAAATAACTCTTATTCTACACTGTATGAACCTGTTATCTAAGAACTATTCCTTTGCCTACTCTATTATAGGAAACAAGAGACAGTTTACAGAGAGCAAGCCTTACAGCTTCAGTCTCTTCAAGTTTCTCGCCTTTTCTTTTGAATACTAAAAATGTAAAACAGTCTGTATCATTCAAATAATCTCATTTTCCAATCCACCTTCATTAACATTGCTGGCTGAAGCCAATTACAAATGCCTTAAGGCTTATAGCCTCATAAGCATAGTGTGACAGGTCAAATTTTATTGTTTGCTCCGTCCATCATTACTGACACAGTAATTCAAAGTACACAAGGCACAGTCTACTCACTGCTGCTTCTTTCTCCCTGTGCCCCTGCTGTAATTTTAATGTAGATGCTTATTAATAAAGTACATTGTCTTCTGTCATTCCGTGCTGGCTTCTTCCCCAGATGTGAAAAGAAAGAGCCCCAAGTTATACTTTTCTTCTAGCAGCATCTCATGTTCTCTCCTTTGGGGTAACATGTGCAAGCAAGTCAGCGCTGGTCAGGTGTTTCATTGACAAATACTTTGTATGAATCTAATGCAATGTGGTAACAAAAATTAAGAATAAATAAATAAAAAAAAGAATTCAGCTGCAGAACAACCAACACCAGGGGGAAAAAAACAACCCCCTTTTGGAGCGATCTAGGGAGGTAACCAAGATGCTCATTTACTGTGTAAAACGTGGCTGATAGGCCTACAACTTCCAGCCTAAAGATGGTCACATAACTTCATTTTTCAAGACATTAATGAGATGCAGTCTTATTTAATTCAGTAAGACTTCAGCACATATATTTAAAAAACACTGCCTAGAAAAAGGTTGTTTTTCGGAGCTTTTGGAATCCTGAGCAGCCAACAGTGGGAACGTTACATATTCACACTTCTAATTATTCGCAGTAGTTACCTGGGTGCCTAAATAAAAACATTGCTTTCAACATTGTAGAAGCTCAGAAATGGGAAGGTGACAAATCAGTGACATTCTAAACATTAAAAATCAGTGACATTTCATCCCTCCAAAATAAAGGCATATGGGGGCAAATCAGAAAGGGTGCAAACATCTCCTGCAATGAGTTGCCCTTCTTCAGCATGGGCCTTTTCTACGTAAAAAAAAGTGTGTTCCCCACACTTTTAAAAAGGCAAAACAACCACCCCACAAAACACCAAAACCAGAAAGAAACGTGGATCTAGGTTAAATTATTTTGCCGTGCTACAAATTGCTGTAACAAAATCCCCAAATATTCATTGTTGTTTGACAATACCTTGGCAAAGAGTATTTTAGAGGCATACGACTTGCACATACCATCCTCCACCTTCGCCTTCATAGGTTTTTTTTTCTTTTTGGGAGGGGGGATCTGGTAACAAGCACCACGTAAATGTGAGGAGCTGCACTACCATACAGTACGTCTAATTACTATGAGTTCTAGAGACTCTTAGCAAGTAAACATGAAATGAATATACCCAATTTAAGGAAGACACATTTAAGTGAATCCTATCAATTGAATTCTAGTCCATTTAAATGAATGCACTGGGCAAAAAAAAAAAAAAGCATGAAAACCCCACAGCAGTGTACTTTCAACTTTAAATTTAGAGTTTATTATCCTGTGGGAGCACTGGTGAAACTCAAGACAACAAATACAAACCCCTCTGCTTCTGCCGCACCAAAAGATGAGCTCTTTCTGTTGCTTCACAGAGCTGTACGAATATTGTCAGAGGCATTTGGGAAAACTGGCTCATAAAGAATTTAAGGGAGTTGGATGTGAGAGAAGGAACCTTATGCCGCCTGAAACTTCATCTTTTCCCTTTACTCAGTAATGGCATGTGTTTCTTGGAAAACTGAAGGTTATTTTATTCCGCACAGGTCCTTATACTGCGTTTTCCAGCATGGTATTTATACATCACTACCGCAGCTACATATTCAGAATGGAGTTTTTTTGGTTTTTACCTTTTTTTTTTAAGACAGTTTAGAACAGTGTTTTTTGACTATATTCAAGTTATGAAAACAGTATGAAAAATGAATTACGGTTTGCAACAACATGCCTAACAGAGGCATTTTACTGCAATTTCCCCAGTTTTCTGTGGGCTTAACTTGGTAATTAAAACATTCAACTTTGACAAGCCTTAACTATGGTAAAATAATAGATTCAGGAATTAAAGAAAGAAAATATGGATTTAGAAACTGACAAAACGCGTTAATCGCAAAGAACCATGTCTGTGCAAAGCCAAATTGTTTTGGACTGAGCAATGTTAGAATATGGAGAAACAAACTAAAAATATCCTTTCCCTGCTAGGCAAGGTGACATTGCCATACCCCAATTAGACCAACCTGCTTAACCCACACTTGTTAAAACTTGGAGGTACAACTTTGGATGAATTTTGGTCTTTGTTAGGGCCTTTTGCTCACTTGCCCCCGTAGAAATCAAGATGGTAGGAACTTTAACTAATCTCTCTTGAATGAAATTATAGCAAGGAAGAACAAGGACACGTTGTGAGGCATCTAACTCTGCCCGCAGGATGCCTCCAACATTTCCGTCCTGCTTTTAAGCAGGATACGAGAGATCACCAGCCTACAGCAGAACCAAAGCAATCCCCTTCTCTTTCCAACACTGACCGGTGGCTTTAATAGAGATTTACATAGCCAGTTTCTCACAAAAACAATCAGTATCCTCCGTATAAGAGGATTCTTCATGGGATTCAAAAGATCTTTTCTTCTCCCCCCGCCCCCCCCAGCCAATCTGTGTTTGCAGAACTGTGTTAATGAAGGCTCTTTCTCCAAAGACTAGAAGGACAGAAATAGGCACAGTCTCCAAAAGAATATCAGCAATTTCTCATTAATTCTTAGAACCTCAGAACTGGCAACATGACAAAGCTGCCCTTACTCCATAAAAATTGCCCAGAGCTCTTTGGTTTTTCCTCTATCTGTTGATACACTGCAGAAGTCTCTATTTAAGCTGTGCTCACAATTCATACTACGCCAGGTGAAAAATCTTGCAAACGTGTATATATTCATGGGATTTAGCTGGGAAACGGTCACAGAAGCAGCCACAATGCACAGATCAGTGGTTATGCAGGCCTAGTTTTTCCAGTTAGGATATAAAATTGGTAGAGGATTGTTTGGGATTTTGAATTTACTATCTCACACCACTGAAAAGCAAAAGCTTCTCCACTTCAACATAAAACTAAATGGGATTTGAGAGGAAGCTGAGGAATTTGCTGAATGGCACGGTTATTTGAGCAGAGTTCAGAAGTCCTGTTTCCCAGCTCCCTCAGAGTTTAGCAAGGGTTACTCTAACCAGGGGAAAGCACAGACCTCTATCCTGGATTGTTTATTTGTGGCCAAAACATCACTACGAGGCAGTGCTGGAAAACGTATAGGAGACAGAAAGCCACTTTTTGAGTACGTTAATTGACCAAGAGATAAATATCATTCTTTGAGCCCATGCAAAAATACCCCTTAGACCTGACTCTTTTAAGACACTGGCATGGATTACAAGGTACCCAAGAATCCAGATCTACCTTATTCCCGATTCTTTGCTCATTCCTTGAGATGATCCTGAGGGAAAAAAACCACAAACAACATATAAACAACAGGATGCCTTTAGGCTAAACAGCACTTCAAATACCACCGCTCACCTCGTGCTTCAAGCCAAGTAAGCTCTGCAACTGAGGTAGCACAGTACAGAGCTCTACGTGTTTTGCCTTCTAGGAGACAAAGTTTATTACTTAGGACTTGATTATGCATTAACAGCTTCACACAGCTTTTGGGTTCTAGGACTTGAGTCTCACCGGCTCAGAGCACAGGCAGAGGGAACATCGACCTTGCTGTGAATACAATAGCCAGATACGCCCAAGTCAAATGGCTGATCTACAAGTGTACTTGGCATTAGGCAAATTCTAGTTCTCCCACATTGCTCCAGAGTTTCCCTGGTGTTATTTTTCCTGTAGAAAACTCCATCAGAACCAGCACATCCCATGAAACCTATTGATTTCCATAAAAAGATATTTGAATACTCCATTAAAAATCTGACCAACTTGATCAGAAAAGTCCAGGAAACTTAGCAATGGTGCTGTCGTATCTTTTACGGTCACATTCGATTTAACACAAGCAAACAACATCACACCCCTACAACCCTTAAACCATGCAAGTTTTTTCATCACGACTTAAAGTAGCTCTCCCAGTATTTTATTAAGGGAGAGAGTCCAGATCTTTCCAGACTACGAATGAGGAAAACATGAATTGCCCAGCATCACAACGTAGGTCAGCGGAAGGACTGGGCAACGCACCAGATCTACCACATACAGGTTCAAGCCACAATAGACCACGTCAGGTCTATACTCTGAACTCAGAGTGAAGAATTGAGTTCATCGATTAAAAGTAAGAGGTTGATGAAAAGAGGAGGGAAAGAGGAAAGAAGAATTTACTCTTGTGCCTCCCACCAATCTTCAACTTTGTACAGGGAGCAAATACATAAGGATGATTTAATTTTCTTCACCATGGATTTCTTTAACAATATCCTAGCTTGCCTTACTCTTCATGTTTTTTCTTCCCTCTCCACCTCCATTTCCTTAGTTTTCCCTTACAAAACCAAACCAAAACTAAAAGTTAACACAGAATTTAATCCAACTCTTCATCTAACTGAGGACAGGACAGGTTTTAACGCTTGCTAAGCCTCTGAGTATCTTGTTTTCCATCAGGAAAGGCTGAGTTATCCCTTAGACAAACGACAGGGAAGGAAAGCTGTGCAAAACCACAGCTGAATAACAGCACCCCACACCTAGAGGATGGGTAATCCAGCTGATAGTTCGGTTATGAAAAACAAACCATGTTGCATTAAATACTCAACACTTGGACACTTTAACAAATATTTGTTAATTGTGCTCCTCCTAACTAAACATAGCAGCCCTCACATTACACACATTTAACTAATAGTGTCTCGTTATTTTGACCATTATTTTTCCTCCCATTTTAAGATTGTTAGAAAATTATTTTTCTTGCACATCCCTTAATATCAAATTTGTTACCTAATGTTATGACAACAGGAGGTGATTTTTCCATTTTCAAACAAAAAAGAGACATGATCATCTACTTAATTAGTTTGCAATGATTTAATTAAAATTTGCAGAACAACAATGTACCTAATTAGAAGCATAATAATTATACCAATGTACCTTTCCATCTTTGAAGGGACCATTAGTCATTGAGGTGGTAGGTTTTGTAATTTAAGATCATCTTTATTTTCCTTTTCTGATTAGTTAAGTGCAGTCATCATCATGTTCAGGTAATTGCTTTATTAACTAGCTTAATTAAACTTCCTGTAAAACTGACAGCTACAGAGTTATTTTTCTTAATGTGTTGCTGACAAAAACATTACCTAATTACACAGTGCTCTTCACAGGGCTTACTTACCCCATAGGCTTAATTCATTAGTACTTTAAAGAGCTTTGAAAACTCTGACTACAGTATACTATGGAAGTGCTTTGTATTGTGAGTATTAGAGCTGTTATACCCAGGAAAGAGCAATTTCTCTTTATAAAGTTTTATAATATGGGAGAGAGGGTGCACATTTTAAAACATCTGCATTTCAAGCAGTAAGTTCAGACTCGGTGAAATTTTTGACAAACCTGAAGCCTATAGAGTTTAGAGTGAACAGGAAAGGGTGATAGAGAGCTCCTAAAGTTTCCAGAATTATGCAAGTCCAAAAATATACTAGCAGCTATTGCTAGAAACACAGTATGAGGACTGAGTAGGTATAGCCATAGACAGGTAGACACACCTGTCTTAAAATTTCGTCACACACAAGCACTAAATCATTGGTGCAACTAAAAAAAAAAATAATCCCATCACCCAGTAGAACTAGCTTGTCATCTAGAAAACAAAATAAGAACAAAAACCCAGCCACACACCACAATCAAACATCTCCATCCCCTTCAACTTCAGCACTTCTGTGAAGCAGATGAAATAACCTAGATGAACAATGGAGACAGGTTTTGAAGTCACTTCAAAAAAAGAACCAGAAAGATTTGATGCTAGAAGGGTGGCAGGATTTCCAAGCAGTACAACTCCCATACATGAAACTTAAGATCTGCTAAAGTACTCAGCACCTGTGTCTCCTATTGTGATTGTTTGGGTGACTGTCCTGGTTTGAGGTAAACCAGAACCAAGTTTCTGTTCAGTAACCCTACTTTTCAGTGAAGCTTTTTTTAAATCCCATGTAGCACAAGATCTGGACGTGGACTTCTCATCATTTTCAGTGACTGCCCATTTACCTTTGTGTTGAAGTCAACACCTCTGGATATTTTCCCATGGAAAATAAAAAAGATTTTTAAAAAGTTTCTTTTGACTAGCCTTCAAATTAGACAAAATGCCAAAGGCTTCTACGTATTTGATGGAATTGAGGGACCAAGTTAAAAACCCTGAGTCTACCTAAATCAACCAGTAAGCTTAAACATGGTGGTTTACAGGTTGGTGTGTCTCCCCCCCCCCCCCCCATTACGTTTGTATTATTGAGTGCTTTAGGCTGGATTACTCTCTTCAGTTTTATCAAGAAGTTCCTGCCTCTACATCTACAATGTCTTTCTTCATGAAAAAAGTATCACTTGTTAAAAAAATAAAGTTGGTTTTGATGAAAAGCCATTCGGTTCGAAAACCTCAAGAAAATTTGCTGCATGGATTTCAGGAGGATGCTTGAACCTACTTCTAACCCAACATGTTAACCTGAGCAAGGATCCATGATTCTATTTCACTCTTTTTTTTTTTTTTTTACCCACAGTATCAGTTACTGAGCATCTCCAGAGGCGTCCAGCTGTAACACCACATTGCTGTAACGGTCCTCAAGAATACACCACATAACCCATATTTCTGCTGGGCCCAAAACATTTCCTCTGCTGCTCCACAAATGGCTGGCTTTAGACTACCCTAATCCCTTATAATCGAGGTGGATGGGCAGAGTCAGGTCCCACAATCACCAGCACTGTAATTAGCGTAAGCAAAATGCTTCCTTTCAAAATGCAATCTCTGCAGAAAGCACTAGAACAAAGAGCGTAACAGCACACACCAGCAAGATGATGATGCTTTTGCTATTTTGCCATATAGCCTTTTTGAATGGAAGATTTTATTATGCAGTCACGAATGGCTAAGACATCATTTAAAAGAACAACAACTAAAAATGCATTTTATGTTACTTTCCTGGAGTCGAATCCTTAAAGATTTCTTGAAATTTTCATAAAAAGAGAACAAATCAAAGTCCTCCACATTCCTCAAACTCTGTTGAGTATTGTTCCAGATCGAGTTCTACAATCTTAATTTTGCTTTTAGCTCTGAAACTAAACATGACAAGCAATGATACAAGGAATACTCAGAATAAAGAGTTTAAAAAGATATTTCAACCCAAGTCACAGCTGAAACAGAAAGGGAATATGCTCTTTTCTTGAAGAGCAGGACTTTAACAAAGTGCATATGTTGGCTCCAGTATCAGCCTGCCTTATCTAAAGATACCGATGCCTCTGCTTTTGCCCAAGAATCCAAAAACCACATTACTTCAGCCCTGCGATCCCTCAGCCTAGTATCCTGCCAAGTTGCAGACCCTTAAAAGTAAGAAAGCTACAAAGGAGGAAAAGAAGTAGCAAATTAGAAACGGAACAACTCAGTTCTGTAGAACTATACCAATCATTCCAGCTTCTGGTAATCACAGGCTTAGGGACTCAGTGTGCCAGAGGTTTACCAGCCTGCAGTGGATCTGTTCTCCATGGATTTATATAAACCCCATTTATATCTTTGTCCTGCACAATACCATGCTGTGGTGAATTTCACAATTTTATTTTGAGCTGAAAAAAATATAAATATTTTGTTTTGAAACAACTGACATAATTTCATTAGATCTTGTTTTAAGTACACCATTCCTTTTCCGATATTACTCATAATTTCATATAAAATCATGCTGAAGGGTTGTAATTAATTCTGTGCTTCCTTGGAGGTTCCACACCTGACAGCCATTACCACCCTTCTCTGAGCATTTCCTAGTTCTACCACAACAGCTTTGAGATGAAGTGATGATAACTGAAGGCAATGAGAAGTCCAGGCATTTATAGAGAAACATAATGACGTGTTCTGCTTGTTCTCAATTCATTTTTTAACACTTTACTTGCTATTTTGCCTAGCAGGGATCATAACAACGTCTTCAGAGAAACAGTCAGAATTATTCTAAGACCAAGTGGCTAAGTGAGAGCCTGTGATATGTATATTTGCTTATTTTCTCTCAATGTGAATTACTACGCATTTATTGGCATCCAAGTTTCATCTGCATTTTATCAGTCAGTCACACTTCTGCAGTATCATTTCCTTTTCATTCATGTTTACCTCAGCTAACAGTTCCAAGCGTGGGAAGAGCAATCCCTCTACCAACATGACCGACAGCGTTGAAGGGTGGCCCCTCTGGCATGAGCAGAATGCTTGGATGCTGCTCTGCCAGGCCAAGAGCTCTTGAGCCCAAACCCCATCTCCTGCCGACCCCCTGCTGCGCTGACAGGAAAAGCCAAAAAACTAACTCGGGCAGGATGGATCAAGATGTCAGCGCGTACGTGTATGCTGCCTATGTCAGGAGATGGACAATACACAGTTTCAGAAGACTTCTTTCCCCCTGAACTGTAGTGGCTACTCTCCATTTTTTGTTTGCAAGCTTCGCAAGAATCCTTCTGTTTGCCCAGCACATTGTTACATGTTCACAGCTGATGTGGAGCCAGATACAAATACCAACATACAAATGCAAAGCAGCGCGGTATTTGCTCGCACTCAAATGTCCACCTTTTTGCATTTTCATAGTCAACACCGGAACATGCCAGCACTGCAGTGCCAGAAATAATGCTTGCCAACAGCACCACATATGAAATGAAATTACCAAAAGCTCTGATTTTAGTGATTTATGGGCAAGAAAGGGGGGGATCACATTATCTGGCAAAAACTAATGGTGAATTTGAGGGAGGCAGTTGTAATCTGTTCATAAAAGGTATCAGAAACCCACATCCACTACTGATGATAAAAATGTTATTTGTGAGGACATTAAAATATACCACTTAGTTTTAATACTCTGCCTAAAGTATTTTCACCTCATTCGCAAAAATTTGCCTTTTGAAAAAAAAATTTAAAAAAAATAATCAATGAAGCAGAGCTTTTAGAAGAAATTGATGTTTAGAGACAGTGATGTTCTATAGGTTACTGTGACAGTATATTCACACATTTACAGTGTACTGTATACAGCAAAGAACAATGGTTCTGCTATAAGCATTTTCTTGATATTGCCTAAAGGTTAAGCAGACATGTATCCTCCTGCTAGGACTGGATGTTACAGAAGGATTACCAGTCAGCATGACTCTGGAACAGCCTTCAAAAGAAATTTAGAAAAAAGCAACTACAAATACACAGAGTGACAAGCAATCGCTCCTGCGGAATAGTACTTGGAAAGGAATGAAACCTTGCCTTCCTGGGCAGTGGGAGAGACCATGGGCAAAATCAGTGGAAAAGAAGTCACTGCACTTTAAGAGACCAACAAGATGCTGTAATTTTGAATGGCTAGGACAGGAGCAATTGATAGTTAAACACACGGTGAACGAGGATGATAAAGTTGTTTCAGAATAAATCTTCTTAAAGCCTCCTTTAAGAAAACCAGATCACTCAAAGAGAGGCAATTCTGGGAGGTACGTCTTTGATAGTCACGCATGTCACCAACCGGAATTGTTTGATGCCTTCATTATAGTTGTCAGGCTTACACTGTAGTCACAACACTTTGATGAATTCATGGCATCGGCAGAATTTCTGATGAGAACTATTTGGATCTTACGGTAAGAGACACAGGTCAAAAAACCCCAACCCCAGACTCAGAGCTAACAGGGATGCAGGTAAGATGCACAGAATTGAGTTCAATAGGATGACTGAATATACAATGAGAGCTATTTATTATCTTACACAAGATTATAACATATTGTCTTATATACTCTCAAGAGTTCAGAAGGAAAAATTTGTTTTCAAAATAAGCCCAATTTTAATCCTAAATACCAATGCTAAATCACTGTATTACATACTCCTAGAGAGTATGAGTAGCTTGTTTAACAGGCAACTTGGAGCCCTTTTTCTGTAGCCTGTGTACGCAAGCATGAGAGAGTTTCTGTTGATTTTCTGCTTTGGGCATGCAAACCCTTCAGCCAGAATAGGAGAGAGGCCTAAATGAATTAGCAGTGTCAGCATTTTAATACTTGTGTCCATTAATGGCTGAAGCATTCGAGCTGCCCAGCTGAGAATGTAGCTGCAACATCATCACCCCTGTTACATCACAGCAGAGAATATTTTCCCCCGATCACATTATTTTCCTCGATTGTGTTGGGGGGCAGGTGATATTTTTGGATTTTAAAGGGTCATTTACTGTCTGTCAAACCTTACCTTGCACGCAGGAAGAGAAGAAAACCTTCGGAGATTCCCTAAACATGTCTTCCAGTGCCTGAAGTGCTGTTTATGGAACATGTATCTGAAAGACGGAAGGCTTTATTTGATAATGGGAGACCTGGACTGCTGAAAGGCTGGGAAGCCAGTTTCTTTTACTGAGTCAGGCCCTAAGGTGATCATATTTTCAGTGTAACAATGAGCCAATTTATCCCCATTGGGTTATGGGAATTTTTTTATGGTACCGTGTATGCTGCATCTGGCACAGCAGCATATTAAAACTGTGGTTTAAATGAATTGTAATGTTACCCATGGAGCTGGATGGGGGAGGAGGATAAAAAAAATAAGAATCACAGAACAATGATACTGCCAAGTTATTTTACCATTTGGAGACCAAATCTTAAAACAAGAACTATCCCGAAGTTCTCTTGTCCAAACAAGCCAATCTGATCAAAAGAATTTTCTTCTGTTGCATCATCAATATTGAAAGTGTTCTACTTCATTAGCAAGAACAAGCTATTTAGAGAAACATGAATCACGAAAGTCATAAGAGTCCGATTTGTCATTCTGATTTGCTCTTTTGTCAAATATGCAAAACTCTACAGTTATCAGCACTTTTTACACAGAAATATACCAAGAACCAAAGCAGACTGTAATTTAACACTGCCTATTAATGAAAGCTATTTCATCTCCACGCTACAGCCTGGATGACCACTGCTGACAGGGGTTCAGGTCCCAAACACGCCCTACCTTGGTCGTGTACGTGTGTCCGTCAGAGCCGCAGACGGCGCTGGTGTGCGTCACGGGGCAAGGCTTGCATTTCACGATGTTGGCTGGTCCAGTCCAGTGCTTCTGGGCCAAGTTTCCTTTCTTTTGTCGAAGGCTGTAAAATAATAAGAGACACCAAGGTTTGGTGGTTTTTTTGAACATGCTCATATAAAACAGAAGAATGAAAGCTTCTCTGAATAAGGCAAAAATGGATTTTTCACTGTGGTATTAATTTAAAGCAAGTAAATTAAATATAGCTCCTAACAATGCTTCTATAATATAGCACATTACAGTAGGCAATCTAAAAAGCAATAAATTGGTAGGCAGTCCTAGATTTATAATACTTGGCGACTTCATTTTGATTTATACCTGCAAATTACTTCACTTAAGTATACAGAATTTTGTTCAGCTACGCAGCGTTTCCGGCAAAGGAGGCAAGTAACATCACATCAAGTTGTATTCAGAGACATTGTCGCCAGACCTTCCCCAAGCTGCCAAGTTACTGCTAAGGTAGCAACAATTTTAAAACAAAATCCTTTGAAAACCAGTGCAATTTATATTACAATTACAGAAATGTCTAAAGTCACCTAAGAACTTTGTGACTAGGCATGCAGCAGCCCTCTCTCCACGCCAGCTCCTGAAGAGCTGTTCTTCTCAGACCAATCACCAGCCCCCTAGGAATGCTAGAAAGCAACAGAGAGCTTCTCCAAATCTACAAATGCATTTGCACCACGGGAGTGGCTGCAGTTGTCCTCAAGTCATGGACTACTCAATTATTGCATGAAAACCATCTATGAAAAGACATCTGCTCCAAAAACTTATTGCAAAACATGTGCAATTGATTCTGATTAATAGCTTATTTCCTGTCATAATGAACTACTCGACTGATACGACATGAAGTAATTATCACCAGCATACTGTTG
The DNA here is from genome assembly GCA_013398295.1 of Chionis minor. Lineage (NCBI taxonomy): Eukaryota > Metazoa > Chordata > Aves > Charadriiformes > Chionidae > Chionis > Chionis minor. Next base: position 874,217 of record VZSF01001891.1, on the reverse strand, counting down.
TAAGCTGATTAAAAGTTTGCTTTAGAAATCGCAAGTCAATGTTACATTGCAGATTCGTTTTGGCCGCGTGTACTTGTCTTTCACTTGAAAACATTTACAAGGGAAGGCAAGGCATCGCATCAGCTTTGCTGGAGACCGTTAAGAAAAATAACTGCCATCTGTTCTCATACCACAGTAAAAAAAGATATGAAATAACAGTTCAGCTAGAAATACATTTCAATGCGCTGCTGAATGACTTTATCACAGTTTTAGAAAAATATATACGGATATATTTTAAAGCAATTTCACTACAGCTTGCAATTTGCTATACAATACTGACTCTGATGTAATGACACATTCAGCTGCTAAAATAATAAAAATTCTATTCTTTCATCTCAGCTCTAGTTCTCTGCAAGTCTAACCTTTGTCACAGTGAATGACTAGTACTAAGAAGCTTGTGTCCACAGAAGGAATCCAATCACGATATCATAAACTATGAAAATAGAAGCCTACTATTTAAGACTAAATTCCCTTGTTATTATCCAAGAAGGTTTCTTAATGCACAGAGCAGCTTTTCCCCTTCCAGATGCATTCTGCCTTGCAGAGCTACCGTTATACCAGAGGCAAAATGCTGCAGGTGGGGGGCTGCCTGGCTCTGAAACCCCCAATACAGCTCCACAGACACCTCCTCTTACACTGGGGCTCTACAAACCATTTAATTAAGTTTTCCAGGGTAACTAACTTTTCTGCAGCTCCCTTGCCTCCAACAATGCTTTGTTACAAAATGTAATAGTTATCTTATTTTCTCGAGCTGTTTTCATTCCAGGCATTTCTTTTGTCTTCTCAGCTTGACAAGAAAATTTCCTCATTCACGTCACTTGTAGCCCTGCACTTCCAGAAACGCACAAACTCGGCGTCAGGAATACGTTTGGCTGTAGCACCATAGATACCGAGGAGCAGAGATGGGAGATAGATGCGAAATGCGCTGTATCTCTCCTCGGGAGACTGCAGAAGGATGGATCATAGCACAAAGCAGACTTTTCACCTTTTCACAGACTTGGATTTCCACAATCTCAAAAGACAGACCCTTGTCTAGATGTAAAGTTGTCAAGAAGAAAGTTTTAGGATTAGCTATAGAAAAAAAGCTAAGAAATGCTAAACTTGGAGCGTATGATTGAGAGCCATTGTCATCAAAGCCATTAGCCACAAAGCGTGCTGGATGGAGATGAGCAACTGAACTAACGAGCACCTCATCAAAATTAAATGTAGATTGAAGTTCTTAGCTAGACTGATGCCTAACAAAGCACAGGATCTTGAGGCTCCGAGTGGCAAGTATAAAATACATTGTACAGCATTTGTGGAACAAACGACATTCAGGCATTTTGCGCTATAGCCATAAAAGAAAAGCCCACTCCAGATACAGCTGCTTGTCCCTCTCTCCCAGCCTTACAATCTCCCATCCTTTGTTTCCTTACTCTTGCTCAGGTCCCTTCAAAATTCCTACTGCAAAGCCAGTTTCTAGTGGAAAATTCTTCTGGAGCTAATAATACTCTCTACAACTGCCTGAACGGTGGGTGTAGCTGGGGCGGTCGGTCTCTTCTCCCAAGTAACAGGCGATAGGACAAGAGGAAACAGCCTCAAGTTGTGCCAGGGGAGGTTTAGATTGGATATTGGGAAAAGTTTCTTCACCAAAAGGGTTATCAAACGTTGGCACAGGCTGCCCAGGGCAGCGGTGGAATTGCCATCCCTGGAGGTGTTTCCCAGCCAGGCAGCCGTGATGCTGAGGGACACGGGTTAGCGGTGGTTTGGGAAGTGTTAGGTTGATGGTTGGACTTGATGATTTTAAAGGCCTCTTCAACCTGGGTGATTATACATTTTCCACTCTGCCATGCTTGCTTACAAAAAAAAAGTAATTTAATTTCTCCATTTCAAGTCATTCAGCAGCTCATCAAGCCTGGTGGCTTTTTCCATTACTTTACTGAGAGTAAAAAAAGAACGTGCACAGCCTTAGGTCTCTGGTCTCGCTGCAGCTGCCTTGAAGACCCCAGGAGCTGTGTGTGCCAAAGCTGAGCCCCCCCTCAGCTGGGGACTGGAACCGTTTCACCTGAGCTTGATTGCCAGGGTTCCCCTTACAGACCCTGAAGTTACATTATTCTCTTCCTCCCCTCAACGTTCATCTCTGGAATCTTCTTTTGATAAAAAGAGAAAATTTATTCTCTCAAAGAGAGAGATATTTAATAAAAAGATGAATTCACAGTGGAGTACGTCTCAAAGCATTTTATCCTTAAAAAAAAAAGCTAGCAACTTCAGTAGCACTTCATATAACGCGCATAACGTGCTGCAAGAAACCTGCAGAATCCTAACTTCTGCACATGTGATGTAATTGGCAGCACAGTACAGCACCCATTTTGGTTGCAAGAAACAATCGGCTTTAAAAATTATTATTTTTAAGCTACACCTTTGTCAGAAACAATCTGGAAAACATCGCTGTATCTGAAGCAAGTCAAAAATAACTTTTGTCAGCTTGGCCAAGTGAGCAATAGCTGAAACTGGATGCCCAGATTCCACATCCCCATCAAAAACATAGGTAAGAACCTATTACCTAAGGATAATATCCGTTTTCCAAAAGTAAACATGTATTTTTCTGGAGTGATATTTTGAGAGGCTGGATAAGACTTTTGGAAGCTTTTCAATCCTATAACCCCTAACAACACATCAAACATCCAAACAAACAAATTAAAACGTAGACAAGAACATTGGTTGCCACGAGCAGACAGCCTGCAAATCCCTTCTCAATAGAAGTGCACATTCACATACTCCAGGAACATGTTTTGCTATGCTAATCATCTTCTTTTAGGATAAATATGTCAGGAGCAAGCCAGGCCGAAGTAAATTAGGCCTTTTTTTTTTTTTCCTGACAATTTAACCAACTTTAATCCTCCTTTAAGACTCTGAGTTGAAAGGACCTACAACAAATCACTAGAAAATAACAACTGTACAGAAAGAACAAACCCACTGGGGTGAAAATCTGCCACGTTTATAAGGACAAGAGGGCTGAGTATTTTCAGTATTCCAGAAACAAACAGGCATGGATGTTTTGCTCCAATATTAAGACTTACAGGCAAACCCTGCCTGCTTTTGCTTTTCAGGCCAGTGAACCGACGCACCAAAAGGCTTAAGGTTTGAAGAGGAGTTATGTTTTATAGAATTCAGCCTCTTAACATTTTAACAGATAAAGAGATTTTAGCGGTTTCAAACATTCACACTGCAACACAGAGAAAAACATACTCTGACTCAACTTCATCACTCATTACACAGACAAACTACTCACCACATACTGGGAAAGTACAAGGAGATGACATCTGTCTTGCTCACACAGGGAGAACACGGCAGGATCTCCAGATGCCACCAGCAAGGTGCCAGGATGGCACGTGGCAGCCCCAGCCACACTGCACAGCGCACCCCAGAGCCACTGACACCCCCACTGCAAGACACATCCTCCAAGCACTAACCTTTGGCCCTGGAAAAAGGAGCTCAGAAGCTCAGGACAGCTGTCTCCACCCAAGAATTTAGGGCTTCCAGGTGCACCTCATGAGAGCTGATGAGCACAGCTGGGGGGAATCTCCCAGCCTCTTCCCACCTGCCCAGGGACTCCAGGCTGCTCCTGGCTGGGAGCGCTGGCTCTTGGCACCGAGACAACCTGCTTGGGGCTTGGAACTCTGCCCTTCATTCGGCAGAAGTTTAGCAAACCCAATGCTTCAAATAAAACATTTCATACTGAGTCTTTTTTTTTTTTTTTTTTTTAAATCCACAACCTTAATTCCTGACCAAGCCTCCGAGTAGGCTGTGCTGTTTAGGCATCTCTGCATCTTTGCTTAGAACAATTCTCTCCAGCATGGCACAAAAGATGCCAGATATGGCAATAAACTTTGGCAAAGCCAGAGGCAAAAATAAAATCACTTGCACAAAAATGATGGTTTTTTTTAAAATTTAAATTTACATTTACAATTTGTTTTACTTACATTTAATTTTAAAGTTTACACAGGTCCTAGGACTATAAATAATTTAATTTTTTTGCCTTGAAATACTCTTGGAAAAATGGAAAATTTTAAAATATTTTAAAGTAGACATTTTAAAAAGGAATAATTTATCTTTTTTGGTGAAACCTGGAAGGGATCACCAAAAAGCATCATAATCACAATAAAGGAAACGAGAGTGGATATGAAATGGATAAGCTGTTTCACCCAGTTGACTTCTCTTGTTGATGGAGTCTCTAGGGGAACCTGTGGTGAATATATTACAATATGACTAGGTGGTCAGTAAAGACACGAAATTAAAAATGTGACCCTGTAAATTTGATACAGAATGTGCAAATTGGGAGTATCAGTGTTCAATTTTGAGACAACAGCTTATCAGAAAACATGGACACATATTTTAATAAGCTGTATAATTTTGCTACATAGAATAATGACTGTAACAGAAAAGCAATTATGAAATGATAATATAATTTAAAATGGCAAATTATATCAATTTTTTGTTTCAATTAATATTTGTCTTATCACTGCCAGCTAGAAACAGCCAAAATATCAACAGATTTTATAAGCAAGACCAATGCCATGCTTTTATGTAGTTATATTTGATCATCCAAGTGCAAATTCAATTGAACTTTAATATATAGTAAAGACATAAAGTGCACTAGAATTCAGACTTTTGATCCAGAAAAAAATTTACAACATTAAGAGCACATTAGTCTTCTTCAAGACTAGCTATTCCCAAATGCACATACAGTAAATCAGCAGATTAAGCACTGATGGTTTTAGTGCAATTACATATCAGGTTCCTTTGAATAGCAGCTGGCAGGCTATTATTTTGAGAGTCTTGCCTAAGTTTTGGGAGGAAGGAGACAGTAAGCAGCAGTTCCTCCTTAGGAGTTTAGAAGGTATTTAGTAATGTTATTGGACAAGAAAAAGACACTTCTTTACCCAAAAGAGTTTTTGTTAGATGAATTTTCAAAGGTCTGCTGCAAATAATAGAAAGTTTCTCGAAAAAGCCCCAACAAAGAAGTTACACAATTTCTTCTAACAGAAAGTGTCAGGTAAACAAAATAGAGAGATTGGTACTGTCTCTTCTTGTTCTTGAAGTCACTGTTTCAGTGACATTGCACAAGCATAGAATCTGGTTCAATACATGTTGCAAATTACTTGCAACGCTCACCTCACTGTGTTTCTGCTGCCTAAAATAATACAACTACTCACTTCAGGTCCCCTCTGAATAGTATTCAGCTGGTCAGGAATTTTTTGATAAAACAGGCATTAACTTAACAAAACGCTAACTTGACAAAACCAAATTATTTCGTGGAGGTAAATTGGTGTTACTGAACTTTTAATGACATTGCCACTGGAGGTCTACATGGTGGCGTGCCAGTTTATCTCAGGCTGCAAGTGACCTTGAGGTGCCGAGGTTGGGGCTTTGCAGATGCCTTGACATGGAAAGGGCTACAGAGACAGAAACTCTTGTTCCTATTTCCTCTGCTCTGCAGCCAGCTGTCTGAAAGCCCTCAGAGCTCTGGTCCTAGTTGGGCTGATAGCACGGAAGACCATCTCTACCCAGTGGTCCCTTCCAGAGACCTCTTCCATGTAGCGATCTCACCATCCTCAGGGCTTGCGGGTTCCCTGGAAGGCAGGTTGGAGTTAGGCACCCACAGGTGGGCACAGCTACTGCAAGGATTCTCCATATAACCTTGTCTTCAGGGGACTTAGAGTCATGTGCATTCATTTTCAATTACAGCTCACATGGAGGCATTCCTCAAGATTAGGATTAGCTTCATCCATCTTTCTTTCTTCCTAGACCTCGTATCAAACCATAACATCATGTACAACTGCTTATCAATCAAACCCTAATGAAACAAAATTTAAAAGTTCAGTGCAGCAAAGCAGGTACCAAATATTTGTGCTTCCTCAGAAGCTGGAAGAGCTCTGACAGGGCAAACTTCAATGGTTTCCTGAAGCTGGAACAATTCACTGTGGAAAGAGTTTAAAATGTACTGCCTGTACCTTCTCTACCCCTTGTGCACAGTTTGTTCTTGCCTCCCTGAAGGACGCTCATCACACTGAAGATAAACCCAGCAGCGCCTGGCTGTTTCTATCTTTCCTTGGAAAAAGCTGTTTCTCTTGTTCTTGAGGAAAAGAATGACAGAGCTGAAATTTGGCAGTATAAATGGCAATGCTCTTTCCTCTCTTTGTATCATTTTTGTATTCTGTTTATTAGAGCAAAGAGTTTGGCTTCTTTTCTATACCCTTTCACTTTTTTCCACAGGCTGTATATACCTTGAACTGCTACCAGTCAAACTATGGGAAGAAAACAATCTACACATATTACCTTGAAAACAAAAGGATACTAAGGTTTTGAATTAGACACAGAATCCTTATTTAATACAAACATTGTAAAACAAGAACAGACGTATGATTAGGGTAATTTTTCTACCTGGAATTTACACCTTCATATACAAAGAATAACAACGTGCAGAGCTGCCCTGCATTTCAGCATCATCCCATTGGACTTAGATACTACCACGTCCTTTAATGTCATTATTCAAAGAAATAATTTCAACTATCTGATTGTACTAAGGCTGTTGATTACTTTCTCTTGCTGCCTTCATATCTGCTCCCTGACAGATCTGGCTTAAAAGAGCCATAAGAAATAAAAGGCTCACTCTACTGTGGCAGATGCGCAAAGATTCTTAATGGGGCATAATGGTGACTGGGGACCTTTCTGGCAGAATGAGGCTCGTTCAAGACTTTCTCCCACAGTAAATGGATGCTCTACTTGCTTGCTGTTCTTCCAGACAAGGACACTGACGAGATTATACTGGGAATTAAATTTGCCTGTTGCTGGAGAGCACCAGTAGCCACAGGACTATTCCTAGAAAGCACACTGCACTCAGAAGATAGTTGGAAATGAAAAATATAAGGACTGTTGAGGTGAAAGGTGTCATTTCAATGAAATGAAAAATAGGTATTTCCAAAGGAAGAGGAAGAGTCAAGCCTGCATTTCTTACCAACAATAAGAAGGCAGTATAAAAATAAGCATGGGGGAAACAACGTACCAGGAGGAACTTGTCAGTTAGATATAGGGAAGGCTGAAAGTTTTGGTATAGCAATACGTTTTGCGAGAAAAACATCCTGGCAGGCAAAAATCTTGCAGGGAAAATGCCCTAAAGATTCTTGCATGGATCCTACTAGATCCACCTAGCAACCAACTCTGGAAAGAGAATACAGTGTCCTGGAGCCCAGGGTGCTCAAGGTTATGGGTTCTGCAAGAGGCAGGAATCAGTACAAGAATTCTTCTGAGATGTTAGTGCCTGGCCTCACTTACTCTTGGACTAAAAATGATAAGATTGTTTATTAAGGTCATTAGAGAAGCACATGGATTTCTGCCTCTGGGCACTTTAATGCATAAAAATGGTGTTTGAAAGGTCCCATTACATTCTTAGCTAACAGATTACTGTGCTTACAGGCAATTTATTTTTGGATCTAAATTCTTAATGATTTGCAACTCTTAGACCTAATACATATGCTCCACAGCTGCATAGATATGAAAACTGGCAAGGTACACAAAGGAAAAAAAAACAAAACAAAAAAGTCCACAGAAACATACAATCCTGGTGTTTTTAAAAGTCATTATGCTCCCCTGAATAAATAACACAGCTTCTAAACTCTGCCCGTTCTCATGAATTTTCATAAGAGAATTATTTTCCTTTTCATCGTTATTTTTATACCAACATAAAAAGGAATCTCAGACACCAAACTATGTAAAAATAAAATGAAGTGCCTTGAATTTCAAAGGAGGAGGGGAGATAGCAGGAAGTTTATAATTAAAGCTGAAATCTTCTCTACCACTTCTCAGTTTGTAGTAATTGTCAGCAGCCACTTCTGAACCCTGGGTTCTGCGTGCTGTGTGAGACGCTGTAACTTGGCTCAGAGTGCTTAAAGGTGACCTGTGCAGCAAATTTCATACTTCTGTTGGCATTGGCTTTCTTTCCTTCTTTCTGTGACAGCCTATGTGGGTTTTTCCCTGCTACCAGAAAATAATAGTTTTTAAGAGGATGAAGGTACCATTTCTCTGCCCAGGATCTGATTATTTTGATATTAAACTACTGTATTGATCAAGTCTGCCTCCTCCTGCTGGCGGAGCTTGCCGAGATCTCCGAGGAAGCTGAACTGCTTGATGGCACATGAGATTAATCTGAGCTGTCACATTTGGTTGGGAAGGAAAGCTGATCCTCACTCACTGTGCCCTGTTTCCTGCACTTAGTCAGCTTCAAAATTGTTTTCACCAGAGCAGTCATTTTCCACCATTTTCCTGCTACAGCTCTTAATTCTACTTACAATCACAGAATCACAGAATGTTAAGGGATGGAAGGGAACTCTAGAGATCATCTGGTCCAACCCCCCTGCCAGATCAGGTCCACCTACAGCAGGTGGCACAGGATGGCGTCCAGGCGGGTTTGGAATGTCTCCAGAGTCGGAGACTCCACCACCTCTCTGGGCAGCCTCTTCCAGTGCTCTGGAACCCTCAAAAGAAAGAAGTTCCTCCTCAAGTTCAGATGGAACTTCCTATGTTCAAGTTTATACCCATTGTCCCTTGTCCTGTCACTGGGCACCACTGAAAAAAGCCTGGCCCTCTCCTCCTGGCACCCTCCCTTTAAGGATTTGTAAACATTGATGAGATTCCCTCTCAGTCTTCTCTTCTCCAGACTAAAAAGACCCAACTCCCTCAGCCTTTCCTCTTAAGAAAGATGCTCCAGCCCCCTCATCAACTTTGTGGCCCAGTGTTGAACCCTGCACGGCTAAGTCGCTGTGCGAACTGAAAGGTGCAAGTTACTTGGCTAAAAATCACGGCAGATTTCTTGGCAAGGTTTAATAACAGCAGAAAGTTCCAACACGACTGATGAATCTCCCAGAAGCTGCGGACAGACAAGCTTTAAAATGGTCCTCATTCTTGGCCAAATGCAGGGGTGTCTCAAGGTTAACACCATCAAAAGCCCAACGTCTCCTGTCTCTGCAGACATTCGGCTGCTTGGCAGAATGAAACTGCTGGGACAAACTAGCGGGCTGAGATAGGTGGCAGAAGCACACTGGGATTTTTACCAGCTCTGTGACCTTTAGTATGGTTTATAACCCGGTCTTATTCTAGCAACGGCGGTAGTTCAGTCACATGCAACACATTCCTTACTTCTACCCTCCAAAAAGCCCTTCTGCCCAAAAAGTGGTGGGGGGGTGGGTTGGTTTTTTGTTGTGGTTTTTTTTTTCTTTTTTCTTTTTTCTCTGAAGCAAAAAGGTTCAGGAATCTTATTGTCACTTTGGAACTGCAGAGGAAAAATCAATGACACACCCCCCACGCCCCCCAACCCGAGCATCCTTAGACAGCTCAGCTGCGTTCTGCTTCATTATGTTGATTTGGCTTTTCCTAAGGCGAGTAACATGCAGTCCTCACAAAAATTGACATATTGCTGGTAGGGATGAGACAGTAAATGCATTTTAAAAAATATAGTAATAATTCTTGCCCTTAAGGCACTAAACCAAATGTTTCTTTTTAAAAATGACTGCACAGTACTTCTGTTGTGTGAATACTTGGTACCATGCTACAAACAATCAGTTACAAGCTGTGCTAGCAAAATATTTGCCCCTTCTGACACATTTTATTATGAGAGGCTTATTAAATTCTCAAGAAGGCTACAGGAGATTAAGCTGTTGAGGATTTTTACAATTAGCAGCCATTACCTAAGAATTCATATATGATTTTGAATAGAACTGGCTTGTCAAACAACACACAATTAAAAAAAAAAAAAAAAAAGACCAATCCCAAAGCCATCTCCAGAGTGTCATCAAAATCCACTATTCAAGGTTGATTTGGAAAAATAATCAGAATGCAGTTTCCTATGTCAGAATAAAATGAATGATAGGGAAATGCCATGCTAACCAAACCAGTTATAAATATTATAAGGATCTGGGTAATTTTAAAATCCCGTCCTTTTTAGCATCTAAATAGGCTAATGCTCCTGTTGCTTATTCAGCACTGCTGATTTACAGAGCTCAGTACTATGAACGTCTAACCATTCTGCTGAATTTCTCAACATATTTAGTGCTGCCTGTCTGGGTATTTGATGCTAGAGATGGAGTTCACAATATCTGTACCGTTCCCAGCTACTCAAATGAGGCCATCTTCTATCAGACTGTGTCTTAATGAAAGGTGACTGGAGCTTCAGGAAGATCCCAAACCGACAGACAGAATTTACATAATCACATTAATTTATGATACTAAGTGAATGCACATGATCCAGTCTTAGAGACAGCACATGGTGAAACACACCTTTAGGTAAAATTTGAAGATGAATGCAATCGACATACTTGCAGAAACTGCAAGATATACATTTCATGAGTTACTTCCACTGAGTTATTAGAATTTCACTTTGCTGTGACCTTTAATCCTGAAGCCTAGCAACCATGCATTACAATCCATCCATTCTTCCCACATTCTTCAAATATGTAGCTCCATAGGCTCCCCTACCCACGGAGGCTCAAGGTGCCATTAAAAGGCAATGTAGCTACGCATTTACACTTTTGAAAGTTTCACCATTTTATAGCAACTTCCTCAAAAGCATATTTTACCGTGTGAAAAAGTGAGACTCAACCAGTGACATATTTAGATATATAGCACAACATTACCAGGGACTTTTACAGGTTTTGTGAAAAAGTAGATTGAAATACTTTGCTGCTAAGTCATTAAACAGGAATCAGTTTAGTGCAGATAATGTTGTTGGCTTATGATGTGCCACCCTATTTCTGACCACTCCTTCCCATCTGAATTTCCATTCGGTATGCATTCCCCTTTATCTTGCTGTGATTAACTACATATGTGTCCTCATCACTCTGTTTTGTCCCCTTTCGTCTTTTGTGAATTAGACTAATGTGAATTAGACTAATTGTGAGAGACTAATGGACCGAACAAAGGTCAACATTTCTTCATCTCTATCAACTCATTTGGTCTAATCCTGAATTAACCATCACACTCATATGAAACAGCCGCTCTTTTGACCACGTTTTGGTTGTGTTCTGAGCTGTATTCCTGCGAGCTCCCAGACGGCTTTCTCAGCAGTTTCTCTTTCAATCCCTTTCTCTCCACTGTCCTACTCACTATTGATTCCTCGTACCCTATTCTTATTGTTTTTCTTTCTTTCTACAATGTCTCTGCTGCTTTGATGGAAATCTAGGGACTGCACTAACTTTTTTCACTGCAAATTAATCCTATTCTTTTTTCCCTAATGTTGCTGCATTTCTCCATAAAACACTTTTTGTCTCTCAAAACATACTGTGGTCTGCCTCTGCCTGACTGGCATCTCTGACTCTCTCCTCCAGCCCTATTTTCTCAAGATCCAGTCAGCTTGTTTAAGGAGAATTTTATAAAATTGTGAAAAAAATGACAGTGCCCCTTCTTCCTCACTGTTGTATTTAACCCTTTTAATTCCAGTCTTTCAGTCTGACTGCCCTGCTCCGACCTCCTCCAAGCTAATCTCCTTTTCCTCTCACTTTTCCCCTCCTACTTCTGAAACTTTCTTCTGCTTCATTCAACCTGAAAAATGAGGTCCCTTGGAGAAGCAGTTATTTCTTCAACTACTCTTAACTATTCTTTCCATTTCTGCTAGGAAGTACCATAATAAGTGTTATATTCTCTCTAGATGGTCTCTCAATGTCATTTTGGTGCTTTACCTGTAATAGTCTAGTCTTCTTGTCATTCTACAATTGAATCCTTGAAAGTTGTAGAAACTTTATAGGTGTCCTTTCTGGTTTATCCTTCTATCTCTTTGTACTATTATTGTGATTTCTTATCAGAAACATCTTGTCCACATTAGAGGCTCGCTATGTCAGAAAGCACACAATATTTCTTCTCACGTCAGCTTCTCTATTTTTCAGTCACTGATTCCCTATCATCACATTCATCATCTGGACTTATTCTTTAACCATACACTTCCTTCCCTGACGCAAGCCAGAGCACATTATCTTTCTGCTTTCCACTATGTCCAAGAGGAAAATATGATTAATTTAGCGATGTCCTATATCTTCTTCCTAAACTCCTTTCAGATCACCTGAACAATCATTCTCACAGTTTGCTTACAATCTATTATTCTCTTATTTTCAATCTGTATACTGTTTAGGATACAAAATGTACTTTCACCTCTGATCAGAGTTCTGGGTCATTAGTAAATAATATTTTTGGTGAAGGAAGGAGGTATTTGCAAAGTTAAAATACAGAATATGAGTTTGTTTCTTCCCAGAGCTAGCAAGAAGTTTACATGCTCTGAGATACGTTCCGCATGAGCCCTTTTCCTTACATATAAAGGAAGCCAAACGCTGGTTAAATCTTAGTCTTCAGGGTTGCAGCAGAGCAGCTATAAGTGTGCTTTATATATCGACAACTGTGGTTTGGAATCACACTCTAATGATCCTCAATTCTTCCTACCTTTTAGAATTTAGCAGAGCGCCCTATAAACAGGTGAACTGGAGTAATCAGACCATGGAATATCAGGAACATTGAAACTTCAGCCTGTGTTTTCTGACCAACAGTCTACAGACAATTTATCTCATCTTGATCATGATGGAGCTCTTCTCTACTCAGCTGTGAAGAGGACAGAGTTCATGTCTCAGCACTCAACATATTGCTGGTGTGCTGTCAAGGGCTGGGGGAAACTCATTATGAAATGAATAGGTCTCATTGTGTTTCACCAAAAACTGGAATATGAGTTTCTGAAAGGACTATGAACCTCAGACGTACGGGCAGCTGGTTCAAAAGAAGCAAAAATTCCTGAACTAACAAAGGAACTAATTAAAAAACCCCTCAGACTTCTGAGCTCTTCCTTTGCTAAGCTAAAATATTGTCGCAAATGAAAAATTCATACACAGATAAAACATAGGAGCTCAAGAAATTAACTATGAATGAGGTGCTAAGCAGGAATGACTGCAGTGTAATTCAATTTGGCAGTCTTGGGCTTCAGGTAAACTGGATTAGCGAAGACTAGAAAAATCTGTCAAAGGACTTGAAAAAGATTTAAAGCCAGATGACTGACCAGAATAATGGCACACGGCATTGCAATGTACAGCAATGAAGAATGGACAGACTAATTTATACAATGAAACTACAAAATGTCCTTCCTGTTCAACACGGACCATCAATTTAAATGCCAATAAGGTACAAAGAAAGAATTTCTAAAGAAGGGGAAAGAAAAAGAAGAGGACATACAAGTTCCCTGTATTTCTATCTGTTGAGTTGTCCTCTGAGCAAGTTAAGAGACTGGATGCTAAAGAAGAGGAGCAGATTTGATTGTTCATTTGTATTTTCAACTCTTAACTAACTAACGCTATTCTTTTGACTTCTAAACTCATTAAAGAAATGAACAAAAAACCTTACAGTACGCTTTAACTACTGAAGTTATTTAGTCTTCCACAGTTGATGCTCACTGATCGTAACAACCAACTAATTAGAATGGTTTGTTTTGTTTCATAAAAGAAGACGGGTTGCATGAAGCTAGAGGCTAGGTAAATCAGCAAAACAAGATTCCCAACTGTCACTCCCCATACATATTAAGCAACATTTTTCTAGATATTATCATAATAAAGGTGTGACAGAGTTAGAATAATAAAGCTAGTATAAGCAGACTGTGTTCCTTATTATTAAACTTTACATAGTATGAGTGTGGATGATACAAAGACAATTCTCTAGTAGCTGCATAAATGCAGATAAATATAAGAAATACAACCATAAGCTGTAACAAAGCATACATTAACAGGATATTGGCATGGACCAGACAGTATATGAAACAGAAGGCATGCAGCTACCCAGGAATCTCAGCAACACCCTTCCAGCAGAGTGTGGAAAGCTTGGTATGCTACTGCCGAGTAATCACTTGTTTGAAAGAGCTTTTTCCCCGCATTTTTTAGCAAATTCCGTCAAACTTCGGCAATGTTGGGTTTGGAACAATTGATGTGATAAGGTGTTATAAATGCCTCTCTTTCAGGTATTTTGACATTATTTCCTATAATCATCATTTCCAACCTACTACTTTATTTCCTCTGTATCAAGATAAGTAGTCAGTGCCTCAGTAGCCCTTCTCTTTAAACTGAGAATATCGAAAGTTCAGAAAAATACTTAAAATGTCTTTCTCAAAGAAGCAAATGCTGATGAGTTGAAACCAAAATCATGCATAGGAAATGGATTTCCATGTCTGTAAAAACGCTGAAGGAGAAGAGAGCTAATCTTGTCAAAATGTTTTACTTATGCAAATTCAAAGTTACAGGGTAGTTTATATTAAAAGCTTTTTTGTGTTAAAACAAATCTTACACCAGAATTTGTTAAAAAAGAAACATCAAAATCAAACTGAAATATTTCAAGATTAGACGAATGAAGGCTTGGAGTAATTTGAACCTTATTCTGTATCTGAACATCAATTTTTCCAAGATTTTGGCTTTTTGTTAAGATGGAAAAATGCTAACAACTCCAAATTTGTGAAGAGAAAACAGTTTCTCACCAATTCCAACAAAGAAAACTAATAAACTGATTTAATAAGTGTGATTAAATCGTATTTATCCTCTGTATGTTATGAAGCCTCTTGAGTTTAATACAGTTGAAAGGCTCAATATTATTTCCAGTGAAAGGAGAAACAGAAGAAAAATTGACAAAATTGCAACATAATCTGAAGTCTTAAAGCTGGATTCCTCATCAGTGACAGTTTAAATGTTACTTCAGAACAAAACTTCAGTTTTGGATCTTTAAGGTAAATTGTAAACATGTTAAATTTGAGTGTGAACAAGGTTGTTAATAAGAAGTTTGCAAAGATTTCTTTGCAAAAGTGAAATAACTTCGTTCAAATATCTCCTCCAAAACGTTTACAAAACTATTCCTTTCTAGTAGAGTGTGCTACATGAAAAATTTACAGATGATGGATTCAATCTGGGTCAAAACTGGGACTGCACTAGAAAGCTTCTCTAATCCCAAACAAACTGTCAGGACAGTCCTGTTCCTCCAAAGTAAAGTGCTGAAAGAAAGATGAGAAAAATCTAAAGTTGAGAATATAGTTTAGGCCAGAGGAAAAAAAAATACATAAAAATACACAGGAAATAAAATATATCAGTGGAAATAATTGGGATTCCAATGAACTGCACAGCATGCTTTAGTCCTTGGATGTATTTTTGTTTTTTTGAAAAGTAACATAATTTTGAAATTTTACAGGGTTGTAAAAGAGCCTCAAAGTACAAAAATGGTTCTTTATTTTAAAACTGCGTTACGTTCTATAGAAGCATGTTTATTCAGATGTGTTAGATAACATAAGCCCTCATTAAAGGACAAAATCATTTCTTTTCAAAGTGCAGATCTAGACAAGAGAAACGTACAGAGTGTCAGAGAATATTTATTTCAAGACAAGTTTTGCAGCTACAGTTAAAATGTAATATAAGCAAAATACTGCAGTAGTTAGAGTGATCACATCACTAAACGTTCACAAGATTTGTGAGATTTTTATTTTTTTTCTTGAATCCTGCAGGTCTAGTAGCAACTCCTTTGAACACTGTGATTTTTCTGGAAAAGTATGAAGAGAGATAATAATAGAAATTGCCTATTCTTCAGTATGCAAAGAGAATTCTAAGGAAAAAAGCTATTTGAGGGCTGCTGGGAAAGTCTTCTTTGCAATATCCGCTTATTAAAGATTCTGTCCCAGAAAATGGAAAAGAAAGGAGACTGGGATTTTTTTTTTTAATAGTTGGCATTTGTCAGAAACCAGTGAAGATGCTGGCAAAGGAGGTAATCTTTCAGAAATCATAATCAAATATGTTTCATATTGCTACCATTGTAGAAATAAAACATGGAAGCAGCAATGCTAGATCACTTCCAAACAAAGAAAAGAGGAAAAAAAATGTCTCCAGACGCTTTTCCAGCAGCAAAGCTGTACTCTGTCTCTTGAGATAATAATGAAAGAAAATAATGTCTTATATTCTCTAGGTACAAATGATAACTGAACACTCAAGTCATTTGGGGGTAACTATGCTATAGACTCTCTTGGCAACCTTAGCATAAAAGAAACTTGTGATACCATCGAGACAGGAGGCGGTGATTACATCAGTCTGATTTTACTGGCTTCTGAAAGGCGGTACGCTGCAAAGCCATGGGCATGGGTTTTATTTACCCTTCTGTAACAATAGCAGTGCCCACTCAGTAGACCTGGGGTCCCAGCTCAGCGCCATAATTGAGTGAATTTTGCATAATTAATGAAATATTCATTGGGTCAGACATGGGCAGATACCAATTTGACAGCCCAGTGACTAGGGCACTCACCTAGGCCGATGAGACCAAATCCCTTCTCCAATTAATACCAAGAGAAAGGAATAAACACTACAGACTTGGAGGGAAAGCCATAAAGAAAAGGCAGTAATGACTTAATGGAAGATCCATAAGACTGTTCTGCCTGAGTCACAAAGCTTGAACCTCTCTTTTTGACATTCTACATTCAAGGTCTCTTCACCATCCTACTCACATTTCTGAGGTGAGAGACTTTCTTGTTAAGAGCTATTCTGTACATTCCTAGGAAATGTTTTGTTGAATTGACAGGAAAACCATTTTGTCAGAAAACTCCAGACTATGTCTACTCAAGACTTAAAGCTGAAAGCTTGTTTTCATTTTAAGCTCATTTATGTTTCCACTTTCTCAAAATGCTGCAGCGTGAAAAAAACCTCATTAGGGAGCTGAGTGCAAACTGAGATGGTAAAGACTATACAGATAATTCTACAAAGTTAAGATCTAATCCAAGAAAATTTAAAAAAACCCCAGTTTTAAGAACTGTACCTAATTGCAATATTTGATTTCATAGAGGTGTCAGTTTTGCACTGCCTGCAATACAAGTTTGCCTTTTTTTCCTTTTTTAACAATGTATTAGTTAGAGTAGGAAGCAACTCTGTGGAATATGTTAGAAATTTTGACTTTTAAGTTGCAATCACTTAACATTCTGTATTTACTTGCAACTAATCTTTTAGGATTTCATTGTTAAATTTGAGAACATAAAGCCAATAATTTATAGCAAAATGAAGGCTTGATAATTCTCTCACCTAATTTGAAAACTTGTTGATCTTCCTGCCCACACTATTACGCAAAGATCCAAATACTTCCTAGTAATAATGCTTCACCAATTTAACAGAATCTATCGTGACATATTTCCTATTTATTTATTTATTTTTGACAGCTGTAGACGGTAGCCAGTTAAGTGGCTTAGAATGACTGTATGGTCCTTGATAAAAGACATACCACCAAATTTACAGATGAGAAAGGTGAATATGGATCCCCCAAACATAAAATGACCCCATAGGCTTCCAACTCTACAGGCATGTAAGCATAACACGGGCTTTAGGGAATAAATATTTTCCTGTTGAGGAAAATGAATGTTGGGGTTCGACATCATCTCATGGACTGCCTGCTCACAGCCTCCAGAGCATCAGATTCACCAGGCTGAATCCTGAGAGCTGTGGGGTTCTGGAATGACAACTTTTCTCAGTTTGCAGAAGCCATGAAGGGGCTTGTTATGAGATAAAATTTTATCTTCTGACTATTGGCACTGAGAATCGTGTGCTGACTTCCACAGCAGATGCAAGGGAGAAAGAATAAGGGGAAGAGCTCAAACCACAGAACAGAACTTCCTTCTTGTCCTTTTCAGCTTTGCATCTCAAACATCTGATCACCTCTTCCAATTATTAGAGAGATCACACAAGAGTTTAGCAGTGGTGATATGGAGTGTAGTTACAATGCACATTGACAGTGTGTTTCCTTACCGGACTCCCTTAAAAAACTGGTTGAACAATAAGAAGTGTAAAGTATTATGCAGCAATATCAAGACTTTTCCCTCCCCTTTTTTTTAAGATGCATAAGATGCTTATGGGAATGAAATTATCACATATTTAAGACTGGTTTAAATCTAGAGATACAAGCAATATAGCTTTCACAAGACTGCTGAAGTATTACTCTTTTTGCCTAAAAATTTAATGGCACAACATTGCCTTTCTATAATTAATTTGTAAGTGGAAGAATGATACCTGAACAGACATATTTAAAGAAGCAAAATATTTTGGGTTGATTTCTAATCATCACTAGTACTCCCTATGTACAGAGTTTTAAATAGACTGTACTTTGGTGGCTCATGTCCATAAATTATGTCATTCGTGGTTCATTGGTTGAATTAATCTGATATAAAATGACTAAATTGAAAATCGGTAGGTTGAGCTCCTGATGAGTTCTGGCAGACTGCTAAGCAGGCAATCATAAGCTTATTAATGAAAAGAGAAAGATAGAAATTGAAATATTAAGGAAGCAGGAAGTAATAGATTAAAAGTTAATTTTGATAACATAACTTGCACCAAATAAGAAAGTGATTGATGCAAGAAGCTCCTTTTTATTGTTTTCATATGCAATTTCTTTCAAAAGGGCGCTGTTAGATGAAATTGCACGGCTGTAAGAGGGATAAAACACCTAAGACTAACTTTTTCAACTTCTTATATTAGCTGTCATTCATGCCTTTGTTGCTAATGCAGTTTAGAACTGGCAAAACTACATGGAAAAAGTTTTCACGGTGTAAGTTTTTTGCAACGTTTAACTCAAAAATGAAAGCCAAGATACTCGCTGACGAATTTCTCAAGGTGGTCTTGGATATGGCTTCATCATTTTTCCTAGTGAAGATTTGTCCCTGAAATGATGAAGGATGTTGAACGAGATAAGAAATTCAGCAGAACTCTACAGAAAACCACATTCACCTTTAGAGGAGCCAAAGTTTCGCACCCAACAGAGCCATACATGCAAGGTAGGAAGCTGTGAACTTTGCAAGGCAAAGGGCGTAGAAGAGTCTGGCCCAACTCATTAGAATTTTAGCCTATTGTTATCAAAGCCTTTCTCTGCTATTGAAAGGCTTTACAGGCAATAACTGGGAACTCTCTGAAGTGTAGTGGTAAAATATAGAACTGTTTTATGAACAATAAAGATCAGTCTTTGGTAGGTTTAAAAGTTATATATGTTGACTCTGCACCATATTGAAGAGACATGATTGTAAAAAGCAGCAAACTGACCAGCATCAAATGAAATGCAGTATTTTAAGGCCTAATTTGCAAATTTCATACAAAATATATTGTTTGTAATATTCACTGCAATTGGAATATATAATGCCATTTATCAAAAAGCAGATTTTAAAATGCCGCACATTTAATACTTTTTCCAATATAAGGGGATGTTGGAAATTGAAGAAAAGCTTTAATAAAATTCTTTCGCTGTAAACATCAGTCCCAATCTTACAAAAGCATGCCTTTTATGAGCACTAAGGAGACTTTTCCACTGAACACATTCATGTCCTGGGGCTTCTACTGCAAAACCAGCAATAAATTTAGAATCTCCAGTAAACAGATTATTGTATAAATACAGAATAATTTTCAGAGCATTGGAGGTCATTTGTAAACATTAAATAATAATTTCAGACTGACTGGATTACTCAACAGATCTAAGATAAGGATAAACAGCAAAAACACAGACATGTATTAAATATTATTACAAAGTTGTTTCCAGCAATTCTATGGTTAAGCTTTTTAGCATATAGAAAATACAAAGAGCATGAATCAAGAAACAGATCCTTAATCTACTCGGCTGTGGGAAACCCAAAAATACTGTGGATTCCTGGTCCTGTGAGGATTAACATAGTCATAGAGAAAGTCTGCCAACAGCTCAAGGCAATAACACATGCATGTGACCTACAAAGTCAATGGTCCAATGTGGTATTGCTGACAGGTATATGGAGAGCTTGTACAACGTTTCTCTTGGGGTCCACATGTTAATATACCTACCTGTTTGCATTTTCATCATAGTCATAATGATGATGTGTTACGGCTGTTTGAAAAAGCATTGCGAATCCAAGAATTACCAAGCTACTCTATATGCAAAGCCGAATGTCGTCTTACAGGACAAGGATACAAAGGCAGTGAGTCCCATCCAGCTTTATTCATTTGTTCATTACTCAGTTGTTGGCAAATCTCTTGACATTTGCCAAGCAGATGACATTTATTCCAATTACTGTTTTCATTTCTTGCTCACTTCAGAGTGAGCAGAGGAGCTTTCCAAACAACAAAAAAGCCAACGTTTCTTATGTTATAAACCACTCACAATCCAAGTCAGGAATAAAGAAATGCCACGGAGGAGGTGACTGAACTTTTAACTCAGCCTTCTTCCACATATCTCAAGGGAAACAGCAGCTTTTGGATGCTAACTTAGCTTTGGATGCTACCTCTTGTCAAGCTGGTAAGAGCTATATCAAGAGGTTCATATCTGACCAATTCTGTAGTCAACAAAAGAACCCACTGAGATAGTAAAACTGTTAAAGAAGAAACATTGTGTTGACCTTATTTTATCTTTCATATAGTTAAGTTCTCCTGCTGGCTTGTGCTCCCTATGAGTCTTGGTAAGTCACAAACTTACCACAGACTCAGAGAATCACTTAGCATGAAAAAGACTTTTAAGATCATCGAGTTCAAGAGTAATATTCACACATTGACTCTCAGACATGCATTTTCCACCATTATACATTTAAGTTTCATATAAGTACGATCTCAGAGCTCTTAACACTGAATTTTATATATCGTTTATAACTAATACTCATCTAGTTAAGGCTTGTATTTATTTCAAACCCCTTCTTCCCCCTCCTTTTGTTATCATGCAAATAAAAAGTGTTTCCTTCAGAGAAAACTAATTTTGGCTATTGTATGTTTCTAGTGAGGATGAAAACAAATGTAGAATGCTATGTACAAATCCCTGAAACAGCAAATTGCACATATAGCCACCCAATTCTGGACTGTATATCAAGCCAGAGATTCACAGAACATCAAAGCCAGAACCGTTCTCCAGAAAGTTCAGTTGAAAGCCCACCTGGAATATGGACTTCTGAACTGCAGATATTCTACTGGGGCTCACAAAAGCACAACCACAGATTTAAAGCAGTCATGGATGAACAGGCACTTAAAAGAGGGGATTAATTTAAGAAATAAAGATTAAAATCTTAATAAGCAATGACTCAGAGGGAATATAATGCCTAAAGGTGTGTAAAGAGTTTAAATAGCAAGAAGACAAAGTGATAATTTTGGGTTTCATTTTTTTACTGATCTCAGCAGCCAAGCCCAATAAGCTCTGCTACAAAGGAAAAATGGAGATGGTCAAGAAGTATGCCTTTTCAAGAGAGCTCGTTTACAAGAAAAGAGTAAGAGCATTTGCTAAGTCTAGCAAAACCACAGAAGGTCATTATTTCCAAATAAATACTGAGGAACAACTTAGGAAAACTACAGATTTTTATGTGGATTTGAATAAATTTAGGCTCGATATTAGCAGGTTTCTAACCAGAAGGGTTGAGATGCTCAGGATCCTTCCAAACAGAGTAGAGGGCACAATAAACCTTATTATCTTTAAGACAGAACTTAGTAGACTAACGTCAAAGTTTATATGATACTGTTGTGGAGGGATTGGACTTAATGATCCAAGACATCACTTCTGGCCCATTTGTACATACTGCTAAAAGTACGCAGAAATATTAAGAGCAGGAGTATTACAAAGCGGTATTCAACCCATCCAATAATATTATCTTTAAATGCAGAAACTATTTGTAAATGTTAATTAAAGTGCAGAAGATAATAGATTATTTTCTTATTCTATTCAGTATAACGATGTCCTGATGATAGCAAAGGTACCCAGAGGTATTGGGGTGGTTTTCAGTGAGTGCTCTGATACTGGTCTAAAAGAAGTTATGCAGCAGGAGAATGTCTCAGTAACCATTGTATTTCCTTTTTGCTCATAGAATCCTCACAGTAAAGTACAGCACAGTAAGCAGGAGCTGCAGAGCAAAAGACAATGACCTTAGCAGTAAGACATTTACCCCAGCAGCCAGGTGCTCGGTGACTGTGAATAAAATACAGTAAATCCCCTGTTGATAGCAAGAACAAGTTCATCTATTGCTATTGCCAAAGCAGACAGAGCTGAGGACTGTACACTCTAAAACCCATTATAAAAGAGCTGTGCACTACCATATATTTCAAAAATTACTCATGTTCAATAGGAGACAGTCACCTTGCACTACTCTAACGAGCTCTAAAGCTGATGAAGCATGACTAGCAATGAGTTATCAGTTCTGGGGAGAGAAGTGCAGAGTGGCTAATTGGCCTCGCGATGCAGAAAGTTTCCCATCTAGGCTATTGGTGACAATCTTGTGCAGTTTCCATGGGAGGTATCTGTGCTCTGCCTGACCATACTTTAGCACACCTACGCTTTTCTGTGGAAGTCTGAAAATGTATGGAAATGCCAAGATGCATTGGGCAAAACTTGGGCACTTTTTGCTTTGAATCAGGAATGGTATTTGAATTCAGCTTTAAAGATGACTGCAGTGCTTAGTCAAGGAAAGTGGATCTTTCCTTTTACACTCTGGCTAATGTTCAGGGGTCTTTTACCTCCCAGTTTTGAAATACACCAAAGCCAACAGATTATCTAGAGCTCAGAAAAGCCAGAAAACAGCCTAATAGATAGATGAAGTTTTGTCTGTTGAAGGGAGATACCATAGCCAGCTTCCTCCAGAAAATAATAAACTGGAGGATTTTTGTAGAGAAACTCCTGGCAGCAAGTAGGTCACTCTCACGATTCAGAACAGAACTAACTCATATCATCTTGACTGATGAAAACTAGTCCCTCCACAGTCTCTCCCTACGGTCTCTTTACTTAAAAGCAATTCACCTTAGGCAGAGCTGAAACTGAGAAATGGACCACTTGGAGAATGAGACCTACAGTTTACAGATTGTCCTGTTCAGTACAGTAATGTCTGATTTTAACACCACTGAGTGCTGTTCCAATATTTAAGCATCCTTGGACTGAATCCCAGGCCGTTAAAGATGGAGACTGTCTTGGAGGAAAAGCTATTGACCTTTGGGAGTTCATGCTTAGATCATAATTTTCATAATCGAAATTTTAAAAATAACTGTAATGGGGAATATAGAATAGTGCCAGACTCGTAGGCCATTCTCTCAATATTCCGTGGTCCCCTTGAGCACTTGTAGATTGATAGCACATCATACCACGTGCTGTCTGTCTTATTAAAAGGCAACTTAGCCCACATAAGAAAAACAAATATTCCTGATTTCCACGTGTCTGTTACTTGTCTACTGCAAAATCCAAAGCTTTCACACTGTAGCCTTTGCTGTCAGGCAGTCCAGAGATGAAATACTTTTACAAGCTTTCACATTTTCCCTAAGGACTTGCACACATCACTTGCACACCACTTGCACATCACATTATGTGACGTACTTGGCTGTGACCTCACAGGGCCCTCTCTCTTTGATTTTCCTGGATTCTCGTTTATTTTTCTGGACAAACAGCATGAGCTACAGTTAAACTGTGCGATGTACCATGAGTGATTAGATATTAGGTCGAATAATAGTCTTTACAGAGTAAGGCACTATAGTTTACAAATTACCCCAAAAATGCCATTTACTCCATCCTGTTCCTGTCTAGAGCTTTCATTCATAGAGGATTAAAATAATTGTCCCAGATTCTGTCAGAGGGAATAATAAGCCTAAAGTTTGGCAATTTCCCCAGTACAATATATTTGTTTGAAAAAAACCTAATGCAATCAGTTGTTTTTTGTGGGTGTGTGTTTAAGCAAATATTTCAATGCTCTTTCTTCCGAAGCAAAAATTTATGCCAGTAGATTAGAGAAATCGATGCTCAGCATTAGAGGTGGATAAAATGTTTTGCATGAACACTTTCTTCTTTTTTTTTTTTTTTTAGGGAAAATCAGATTTAGGGACTCCAAAAGAGTTTGCAGAGAGACATAAATATTGTATCGTTACTTGGAAAAAAAATCCAACAAATTTGAAATGGCTTTATTTTTTTCTAAGCCAATGGTCAAAAGATTTTATTTTTGCTCTGAACTGGGCAGTGTTCTTCCCTTAACTCTGAAAACGTTAATCAACAAAAGAATTCACTTGGTGCAAGTAAACAAATTTGTGGCAAAAAATAACTCATAACTGTGAATTCATCTCAGAACTTACAAAAAAACTCTGGGGATGTGAAAAATAATTTTCATATTTATGTTTTCTGCATCCAGTGCATACGTTAACAATTTAATCTTCATAACGATTTTATTATAGAGCTGTATTATCTTAAATTATTGAGTGGAGTCCCACATCTCACCATTAAAGTTATGGAGCCCTGTTACTCCAGGAAGGCCACAGGGTCCCAGAACACATTTTTTGGCATGCTGCCTACCCAGGATGGATGAAGAAACTGTGCTCTGCTGCAGCACCATTGAAAATAACTGCATTTTTCTTCAGCTAAGATTACATAATTGAAATAACAGCATTTTTACAGCAGGTTTTCCGAATTTTCTACATAATTTTGCCTGTCTTACCTCTGTCAGCTTACAAAAAAGCATCAAGATTTCAATGAAATGGGGGAGAATTCACCCTGCAGTCACATCCCTTCCCTCCTCATTTTAGCACAAACCGAGAGAAAAGCAGGGATTCGCAGAGAAGTTAGAAATAGCGACACTTTGCTTTGCAAACATTCTGAAGTAATAAAACCTTACTAGAAAAACTAGTTGGATAGTCTCCATAGAGAAAGACAAAAACCGAATAAATTACAGTGTGGTGTTGCCCTGTTATTGTCTGGGTTCTCCCATCTTGCTGCTTGTGGTAGCCCTCTTGAGAAAATACATACAAGTAAGACACATGCAATTAACACTGAAAAATATACCGAAGAAAGTTACTTTGTAAAGTTCCCTTTGGGATATCTTTTCTTCCCTGAATTGTACTTAATACACAAATGAACAACAATCCTTTTCTAAATCAGCACGAAAAAGAACAAGAAAATAGAAAAAAAGAGCTATGAACGCAGCAAGAAAAAACTAATGTTCTTCGTGGATCCGAAGACAATTAATTATCTCCCAGGTTTGGTTACACCACCTCATACGGATTGCTCATGTATTCAGGCTTTGATAAACATTTCCACATAAATCACACAGAACTAAACATCAGGAGCTTAAGAACAAGCCCTCCCTCCCATCGGTCAGGCCACTGGAAATGTGGGAGTCAGGATTTCAGCATGGGAAGCTACTACCCCCAAAGGAGCGCTTGGTGCTTTGCCAACCCTCATTAGCACCCAGCAGCAAAGCAAGCAAGAGAAAACACAGACAAGCCCGAGCCACAGGAGAGCAAAACAACAGGGTCAGGGTTTGTCGGTCCTATATTTAGTGCATTTTAAAAGGTAGGTGTTGATCTAATCCACAGACATTGAGGAATAGCACTGTTTAAAATCCTTGCTTATACACACAACTTTTCAGTAAATCCCTAACAGCGCATTTGCCATGCTCAAAGATTTTCCTGTAATGCTCCCAAGCAGTTCTTGAAAGCAGGTGGGTCACTGACGTTCTTGCAATTATTAATTTCCTTCATTGGTGAATTCCCTTCTGGATACAATTTGAAGCACATAAATAGGACACAGAGCAGCAGTGGTATGAAAATACTCGATTTCACATATGGGGATGTTTTCATGGACTTGTTCTCAACGAGGTCCTTCCTAACCAGGAACGGTGTATCAACCACAGGATTTGTAAAGGAAGAGAGGGAGATTTGTCTGCTCACTGTGGAAAAGTGTAGTTGCCAACATTGCCACCTTGGTCAGGCCAAGCCTTTGATGCATAATTTAGAAGAACAGATGTTTTATCTGGGAACTTGTCCAGATCGTAAAAAAAAAAATTGTGAGGAACTCCATAGTGGCCTCTTGTGAGCAGCAGGAGCCTCAAAAGTATTGAAGAAACACTGAGTAAGCAGCTGGATTTCTAAGTCACAGCAGAGAAGCAGAAACATTGCTTGATTACCTTGGTGAGTGACATGCACCGCAGTGATGAACTAATTGGTGATCGCACGTTAAATGGACTGAACAAAGCTGTAAACCCTGGACGTGTTAATATGCCCATAATTTTTTCATCAATCCTGTTTTCTCATTCCGTTCTTTTCAAAAAGCCCAAGAGTGACATCTTTCCTTCCCATCAGCCGCACCGCACTGCCAACGCCAGCAGAGACAAATGGCATGAAGTTTTAACAGGCCTGCAAATGTATGAGAAATCTTCGAGAGATATTAACTACTGCATTTCATGCAAAACTGAACTAATAAAGACTCTTCCTCATAGATCATGTCCAAATTGAAAGGGGTTTTAATCCACACAAAAGGTTTCATAAGGCTCTATGATTAGTCCGAGGACTATTAAGCATGTAAGAAGGTACCTTCAAATTTATCTTTTACACACTCTTCAATCACTGCTCAGTCTTGCCTTTTCTCTTAATGCCCTGTCCAATTTGTACTGTAAACGCCTTAGAGAATGTACTGACAAAATGCTATTATCTGTCTGAAATACCTCTCAGACATCTTCTCCCCTACCTTCAAGACCCAGGGCTCCTCACCGGGTGGCTGCGGAGGGGAGGGAAGGAGGGACAGGGAAGGAGGAGGCTGGACAGGAGGGGCCAGGCTGCCCCTGGGGCATGGGACTTCTAGCAGGTTCCTTTTCCCCCCCGGCGTAACCCACAACCAAAGCCACCACACTGCAGACCACCACCACATGCCCTGCCAGCCAGGTCAGGGGTCCCACACCCAGCGGATCCACCGTGGGCAGGATGGAAGCCACAGCACTGTGAAATACGTGCCAGCTGTGCTGCCAGATGTGAGAGCCTTACTCCAAAGGCAGGAGGCTTGCTCTGCCCGAAAGCCTTACAGGATGAATTAGACATCACGGAGCCAGGGTCTGAGTAAATGTAAAATAACAAGTTTTCATTTAACTCAATTTTATACGCTGTTATTGTATTCTTGCAGTGGTTTAAAAAGCGTGCATTCCAGCACAAAGAAAATGAAACAGCAATGGCATTGCCTTGTCACTGGTGATTTCAACGTTAGCTACACTATGCCTGGAAAAATACAGTTTCCGTGCGCCGCAACTCTTCAGCAGGCCAGTTAACCAGGTGACGCAAATCAGTGTAGCTCTGCCTGGAAACCTCAGCAATAACGCAAGATGTTACTCTGCTGATTACTTTTTGCTGAGCCTACATGCTTTGTAAAGCCACTACTGCAAGTTGATAATGATGCATGAAATGGAAAATCCTTCTGAGCACACCCAGAAGCACCGGGGACGCGTGAAGCAATCGCAGTGGTGCTGTGCTGTACAATGGTTCTTGCTAGACGACGTGCCCTTGCTAATATTCAAGCTTTCATTGGTTTTAAATAGGTGCAACTCTACCTCTCGTAATGCATTTACTGCTGATTAACACAGCCCTAAATAGGACTGGAGTCAGACATACAGCGGTATTCAGGTCAGGCACAGAAAAAAGAACAGAATGTTGACTAAAGATGAAAATCTCCAGTGGTGCCACCTCACCGATTCAAATCAGCAGAGAATTCGGCCTAGTTACGTTCCTCATTGGCATGGCTACCCTCTGAGGGAAGGGTAGCCAGATATTTTGAGAATAAAACCACTTTGGGGACACATGTGCCACTATTGCACACCAGCAGTAGTTCTTTCAGCGTTACAAAACTTGCTGGAAATTGTTTGGAGAATTTTCAAAGTAAGTTTTCAATACTTTTCTATTCATCTCCACAGTCACAGTGCTACTCAAAGGTTTTAGCTGAAATAGCTGCAGGCAGTGGAGGAATCACAGAGAGATCACATGAAACACTGCCTGGTGTCAGGAAAAAAGGGATATTCAGCTCCTCCTCTATACCATTACTCTGTACCATTTTGACCACTTTTGGGACATTAAATACTGGAAATAGCTCAGAAAGCATTTGGCTCAACATCTATGTCTACATATCATAAGGCCTACTATATAATGCAAGCGGCAAGTGCTTTAGATCCATCCTAACTAGAAAATGTAAGCTATATAATGCCAAAAATGTCATTAGAATGTAAACGCTGCACATAGCCATACTTCTAACATCCTTCTAGGGTTCATTCCACATTGAAAACCAACGATTAAACATACTGCCTTGTGCACATCACACCATTAACTTTGTATTCTAAATCAAAGATAATTTTTTTCTTTTTTTTACTGGTCTAGCTTCCTCAGCCAGGTAGCACTGAGGTAAGATGAGATGTAGTACTGGTACACGGGAATCGGATCATCCTGAATTTAGTTTGGCTTCAACACTTGTGGAACTAAAATTTCAGCTGACAATGACATTTAGGGACCCAGTTGTTACAGGCAAATTTTTGCTTCCCTGCTAAGTAGGGAAAGAAATTGGAGACCAGTCCCCAGATTTATCAGTCAAATGTAATGAGAGCAAGACAACGGATTTTTCTTAGAAGTACAGACCAGCCATTCAGAGTTGCCCATCACAGTAGCACAGGTTTTATTTGACATCTGTTGGCAAGCAGAGGGGCTTATTTTTTCAGTTTTGCTCTGAATCTTGACTAAGAGAGACTCTGGAGATACTCAAGACCAGTTTCCATACTGGTTCTACTTTTTCTGTATCCAAAACAGGGCAATGTTAGTTTGTCTCCTCTAAATTCATTTATAATTTTCTTCATTCTTGATTGTTCATGGCATATTTCAACCTATGTTCAGTAGGCTTTTCTTTGTTTATTAATAGCTTCTCTCAGTGAAGTTCTGTGGTCGAATCTGAACATCTCGGCCAAAGCTCTTAACATATTAGCTATTACACTAGCTTTTAATTCAGTCATTCAACAGCCAGATCTGAAGCTTTCTATAATTACGTGACTCTCCAGAGAGATGCTCTACAAAGTTCTACCAACATTTTTCAGTTCTTTACCAAATTTAAGCATAGGTTTCATATATTTAAAAGGAAAATCTTTATTAATCTCTTTTTAATTGCTTCTAATTAAGTTTTCGGAACTGTAGATGTCTCTGAAACAATGTTTTCCTTTCATATTCCAGGTTTTCAGATTTTTAACTATGCATAGTTACTGCTCTGAAGGAGGAGAACCTCGCCCAGAAGTGGGAGAGCATCCTGCAGTTCACACCACGTGGTGCACCATGTTCCAGTTCATCTTTCTGGAAGAGCTGCCATTACAAATAATATGACTTTTGTTTGGTTTTGGGGAGAAAAAAAAAGGCGCAATCTAAACTTTAAAGAAATGTTTTAAAATTATGGTTTTTAATGTTCACTTTGGAATTTTCTCATTTTAATTCTCATCATACTGGATGTCTATGAAGGCACAAAAATCTCTAACAACATGAAGTTTCCTTACCTGTGTACCAGCTGCTTGCGGCTCACACAAATAGCAGTTTCGTAGTCGTGAGTGACACACACTTTATGTGGGCTGCACTTCACCTTCAAACATGGATCTTTGGATGGATCGAGGGCTATAAAAAACCAGACGTATTAAAAAAGAAAGTGAGAAATACATATAAAATTACCTCTTGGTTGACAGATAACAAATGGTTAGAATGAACAACCCCACATCTGAGTGAATAAATACTTTCACACTTCATGTTCTTTGCTGTTGTTTTCAGACTTCATGTTATATACAGATGCTTAAGTAGAAAGATAGATGGAAAGCTTAAAGACTCTGATTATCGAATGGTGACCTGAGTCTAACCTGGCATTCACATTAAGATTAGAGATGATACTTTGGGATAAAGTTCTGGTATAATAATCCATATCATGCTGTTTATTTCATACGAATATTATGGTGAACAAAAATTATCTGGTTGATAGCTGATCTAAATATATGTTAGATTTGAAGCCACAGCTATGCAAATCATAGAATCAAAATAAACTCACAAGTAACAAAATGACCAGTGTTTTAGAAATCTAATAACTGACATATTGCAGTGTGCTAATGAATTTAATTTCACAGATATTGTAAAATGGGCACATTATTTTGTAGAAATTATTTTTAATTTTTACAGCTAAACCTCTCCTGTACTTAAAATGCTTAAGGAGAAGCACAGTGATAACAATAAATTAATCCTGGACAACAATACAATAATTTACATCATCAGCAGTGCTATCGGAAGTGGGATTAGAGAGCATGAAGAGTTGCTTTGTTAGAGCAAATATGCCCAAGCTGTTGTCCCTGCTGATGCTCCCCGGGGAAAGTTCTTCCTCTTACACTCTTCGTTCTCCTTCTGACACTAGCCAGTGTTCCCCCTCTCAGCGGCAGCATTCCCACTTTGGTCTATGGCTTTGGTTCCCCGAGGAGCGACCTTGGCTGCTTTGCCCGTTTCTCCAGTAGCCTAACAGGAGCCTAACAGGACCTGGGGAGAGACAGGGACACACTGCCAGACATGTATCTTCAGTCCTTCAGCCAGCCCCAGGATGAATATACAGTAAGCAATCTTTCTCCCAACAACTCTTAAGTGGCTGGAGAAAAGGACACGGCAGCAGTAAAGAGAACTTCTCTCCCTCTAACGTGATGGATGATTTGACGTACGGCAGCGAGTCAAGTCTGGGAAATGCGCAGAACTGATGGGCAATCCTGTGCTGGAAAGCACAGGGTACTAGAGTTTACCCTCAGGTACCCTTTTTACAGTTGTGATGAGGATAGATCCAATGAACCTTCCTCCGGAATGTACCCATTCACCAGGCAAAGCCGGTCACCTCTGGTTGGTGTGTGCCTCCGTACCAGCGCACCGCGAGGCAGCATGACAGTGGACTTGAAGGAGCGAGTGATGCCGTACCCTAATGATGATGCAAACGGACTTTAAGGACTGCAGAAGGAAAGTAATTACCACAACTGGCATTTAGCCAGGACACAAGGATTAGCACACGTGGGCACACAGATGCACACAGCCCCGCTTATCTGAAAAGAATACTGAGATGGAAATGGCACAGCGACACGCTGCCAGCATTCTACCGGGAGGCTCCTGCAAAGGTCCTCATTTAGTTTGCCATGAACCATTTTGCCCAGATGCAACAAACAGACTCAGAAAGGCGCCGTGAGAGTCTGAGGAACCCCTTCATTTTTTTCTCTCGTTAGAAAAAATGTCTCCTAACACTAAATGAAGAAATTAGCACATGGCATATTCCATGAGATTTTGCTAGAACTGCACATACCTTTCTCATCTCCTCAAAAAAATGAAGATATTAAGCATGTATCAGAGGCCTGATGGGGTAAAATTTGGATTTGGTTGCAGATAATCCTGTTTAGCACCCAAAGTGAACGAGAGAGCCTGACCTCAGTGGAGGCAGGAGCTGCTCTCCACAGAAGCCAGCAGATGCTGGTGCATTCAGCACTGGAGCAGCCTCCAGAGCAGCTCCTGGTCCCTACAGGAGCTCAAGAGGGGCAGACAGTATTTGTCGTCCTGCCAGCGTGCCAGCCTGTCTGCTCCTGCCAAGTTTCTCTAGGCTGCTTCCTTAAATGAGCGGTGATTTGGTAATGTTTGAAATGAAAAAAGAGGAATGATAAAGTGCTATGCTGGATACCACTCCAATTAGAGCACTGATCCCACCTGGGAAAAGCTCGTACAAACACTTTTCTGCAATCAAGTCCCATTTGAAAGGCTATCTATCTAAATTCATTCTCTTACAAAAGGATGCCTCTAAAGATAGCAATAAGACGTATCTGCAAGGATGAATTACAAATATTCAAAAAACGGTTATGTGTATACTTCAGAAGAAGGGAAGTCACAGCCACGCAGAGAAATTGCACCTTTAAGAAGTGACTTTTAGATGAGCTTTTTTTGGACAATATTTTGCCATGGATTTGACTTTCTGTTCCTCTTCAATGTGTCCTCAAATCTCTCCCCACATAATGGGACACTCCTGGAAACGGGCAACTCTTAGTTTCACTTTTGGGACCATATAAAGCTCTTACTGCACATGAAGATAGCTGTTTCCCACTTTTACTGAACGATTAGAGAAACTTTTAAAGGATACTATTAGAAGTATAAGAAGTTTCAGCTTGCTATGTACCAAATTTCTTTATATGATGGCAAATGTACATGCGAGAAGCAGAGGATGCTTCTATTTTCCTGCAGTGCCAAAGCACTGCAGCTGCTCTGTGTCGGATTAAACAGTCACAGCTACAAGCTGGTACCACATTAACACCCGTTACACGTTTGTGATGGGCAATTGAGCTTCACTAGTGTATATGTGTTCAGTGGAATGCCTTCAGTGCAAGACACGGGAAATTGTAAAAATAAACCAGAAGCGTTAAACGCTTTTTCTTTTAAAGCCATTAAAACTGATAGAAAAGGTGAAGTGAGCAAGTAAGAAGAAAAAGCCATCTGGTTCCTACACCATAAACAACAAAACATTGACATCCAATGAGTTGCTTTTAGGAAAATAGATAGGCAGTGTTTTAGGGGCCAGGGCCTGTCCCACTGAGAAGACCAAAGGCTGAAAAGGCTCTTCAGGGTGTTTTGCTCTCGCCTTTTGGTGTCTTTTCTAAGTCAGACTAACAGGTGGATGAGGAGTAGCCTCTCCCCTGCTCTTGACATTCCCAGAACACAGCAGTGAGATACGCGTTCTTCATCCTCTCCCTTCACTCTCACTAGAGACCGAGTTAAAGACTGAGGCAGATATTTGACAGGGAGTGAAATGGCAAGCCACAATTTCCTTACCTATCCTTCTGCCCAGATACTCTTAAACTGCGAACCACAGTGAGACACCCTCCTTCTGCAAAGCCTTTCACACGTAAGCGCCACTTGGAGTGCGAAGAGTCACCGCAGTATAGGCTCCATGGGCTGATAGAATTCCAAGGTCATATCCATACAAAAAAAACGTAATGACCAGCACTTTTGCTGGCTTGCAGCTGGCCTTGCTCTTTTACAGCGAGCACATGCACATTGTCTGCTTTTGCTGGTGACACATCCTTGATGCAAAATGCTGCATCAACAGAAACCCTTGTGCAAATTGGCTAGGAGCCCAGGGCTAATATCTGCCCAGGCTGTTGGGCTGCTGGAGAGCATTCCCTGGCCTGGTGCTCACAGTGTCCCATCAGCCAGAGCCTGCGTTAAGTGGGGTTGTGGGTTTTGCCTTGAAAGGCGATACTAATTTGGCACAAATAAGAGAAACAAGGGCTATGCCCACATGGTCTATGTGACATCGTGCCCAGTTTCAATGCTTAGCATTTTGTCATAGTAAAATTTACTCTAACTGAAGAATTATTTCCACTTCAGGAACTCCTTAGGTCTACTAAGGTAATAAAAATGCACACACTTCTTAAGTATGTATATTCTGAAATAGCATTGCATATTACATTACTGTTAAAAGGAACACAACTTTCAAATATTTTGCAATTTTAAAATTATCTATTGAAAAAGAAAAGTATTGCTGAGTGGTCATCAGTTTGAAGCAAAGGAATGGGAAAAGATGGGGTTGGAAATCCCGGTCAGTATTTCCTTTTAAGTCAGGCCTCAACTTCTTTCTAATTCAGTGTCTTGCTTCTAAAGTCTGAAAAGAATACTAATGCTGGCAATAATAATAAATGAAGCTTTTCCCCACCTGTGTGTTGAATGAATTTTTTCATTCATGGTGGAAAACCTTGTGAAGATCCTTAAATGGAACACACTATAGAAGCATAATTTCTTATTCATTACAAACAGCCCTTACATACAGTTCAAAACGGTAGAAGGAAGTTTATTAAATACAAGCAAAGCTGCAGGCTTTGTCAGAAGGTGGCAAAAAAGCCCACGATGTGGATTATCATTTCTAGGAATTTTTTTCCACTTATGCAGAGTGGATGATCCATATGAACATAAAAGGTCAAAATAGGGCTTTACATGTCTGCAAAGTTCCTCAACATGTTAAATAAGTTTGGAGGGTTGTTCTACTGCTAAGCAACACAAGCCCTAAGGAGAGCTCATAATAAGAAACAATTTCTGAAATATGCTAATCAAAGATCATGCTTTGTTAATCAGATTTCTACATGACTGGGAGCAGCTGCTCATCATCTGCAGAAGAAAAGACCCTTGGGAAGAAGATGAAACATAACAACCGTATTTGTCATCACAGTTCTTTTTGTCCTAAAGCAATGTGTATGAAATCTTTGAAAACGAAGAGCCAAAAGTACAAATAAATAAACGGCAGTAGGAAGACGAGTGGAAAAAAAAGTAGTTTTTTATTATAAAGATGTTATTTTATCAGCTTGAAAGGAAAACTACAGCCATCCCATTTCTACATCAAAGACTCTGCACGTAGCTGCTCAGGTCTGTCTGCACAGTAGTATCAAGAATACCCTAAGCCTGGCTTTAATATGCCAACATTTTTCCACTTATTCTTTAGACTGAGACTGAAGGTGAAATTATATGGTTAGTTAATCTGACCTGACAGTGGCTGAGGATTGGTTCAAAATTTTTGGAGGAGATTTGTGTCCAGTCAATATTAGAATTAAAGGTTTTACATGCACACAAACTCTTTGATGAAAACCCACTTCAGCCACCCTGCCTATCTTTTTGTGACTCCAGGCTTCATAGTTTCCTGTCCTGAGCTTTTCCCATGTTGTTAAATCCCTGCACACTTGGTCTCCAAGGGAAGTATCCATCCCAGGAGACAGCTGGCTGAAATACAGGGAAATATAGTACTGCACTTCTCTCAGTACAAACATTTTCAAAAGTCTTTAATCCCAGGAAAATTTAGGATTTCTGGCTCTTGTCTTTTGGCTGAAGAGTCTTAATTCTTCCTCACTTAATACCTAGATGCTTCTGCCACTGACATTTGTTCTCTGGCCCGCTATCCTGCTACCCTCAGCTCTCAAGTCTCTTCCTGTCTGGCACAGCAAAAGTGAAAAAATGTTTAGATGGGCTAAAGTTTCTGCTTTGTTGGCCACAACTTTATTGTAGGAAAATTGTACACTCTTGGTCTGCCAGCTCTATAGGCCGGCCGCTTGCACTGCAAAGGGGAAAGGCTTTCATCGATATTCAGTGACCCAAAACCTACACCAGGCCCATTTACACAAAATGCACGTACAGGATCAGAATTACTGTCATTAAGAAACAAAGGTCTTCTTTTCAGTCAAGCTTTTGGCATGCATAGCAACCTAGATTCCCTATTAAAACTACAAATCTTCTGTGGTTACCTCACAGAGGTACTGGAATAATTGGTAAACAATAAACACCAGGGATTGCATCCGATCATTAACAACCTCCTAACAGCAGGCCTGCATCTCTTTCCAATGCCAAAAGGACTGCAAGCACCAATTGCATCCCAAATCCTTCCTCTCCCAGCTCCACAAAGCAGAGCAGAGCAAATTCGCTTACGAACTCTACGCACTCTCCTCTCCCCTCCCTCTACCATCCACCAGAGGCTGCGAATCAGCAATATAAATCAGTGTTGGACAAAGACCTAACAACAGTGTTTGAGATACTTTCCTATTAGATTTCATGGTTTTATATATTACCACTATAAAATAAGACTTATGGCTTGGAGGAAACTCCTTAGTTCAGACAATGGCAGCACAGGGAGAAGTCACTCTGTAAGACTGTAGCTCTACGTGCCCCAGCTGTGGGTCATTGTGTTAATCACAACACAGTAAATTTATTTTTCACACATTTGACTTTAAAAGGGTGATAACAAATAAATACTTTCAAAGTCTTGCAGCAATGGATGTGTAATCCTGCAGAAACTGTACAACTAGTTCCCAGCAAGATTTATGAGCTTGATTTTGTTTTTATGACCATTCGTTTGGGGGAAGAGAGTAATTTCAAACTCATAGCTGTTTAGTGGAGCTGAAACAAACTACACAATCAAAAAGAAATGGCATTATGTAAATACGGGGGTTTTTGTTTTCAAAATTGCCTGACAATAAGTACTATGATCACTCAATGACAAAAATACTTCTGCATAATGAAATGTCAAGAACAGTTGCTTTTATGCAATCCCCTCGTAATTGTTCTGACTACATGAGAAAAGAGGAACATCTGTTAAGAAAGGTACGATGAACTGGAAAATGGGACCTGCCGTCTTCGATGCAGAGATCCTGGTGTATTTTTTAAGACAAAAAAAGATTGATCATAAAACAAAGCCTCTCAATTAAATGATGCACTGCTTTAGAGGTGTGCATTTCAATATTGTTAGGTATCACTGGATTCCAGCCACACTCCAGGAGCAAGCCGCAGACGGAAAGTGCAGCTCCTGGCTGTACAAGCCAGGAGTGAGAAAGCTGCAGAGAGAAGCTGGGCTGGGCGGGAGGTGACTCCTCACCTGGATGCCCCCAACCCTGCATGAAGCTCAAATGGCAGCGAATGTCCAACTTTGGATCTCAGAGGTGAGGTTTCAAACCAGCATCCCGTCACCACTTACAGCACCGCGACAGCCAAAGAGAAAGTGTGATCACTGCAGCTAAGTAGAGACTTGGAGGAATTCTACTGTATAACTCCATGAAAACCATGGTATAGCAAATGTGTAAAAAGCCATGCAGCCAACTTAAACATGTATTAATAAAAATCTCTACAAACATTGCCATTGATTTTTGCTAGGAAAGGGGCAAGTTTCCAAGACAAGATGGCTAACACATGACGGCTAAAAACAGTTACGGTTTTAACATTTCAGTTGTCTGAAATAAACCATAGACTTCCCCCCAGAATTAGGGCTTCTACTCAGCTTTAAAGTAAATGATGAATTTATGCTTTTTTCCCTTAACATAAGCATGGCCATACGTGCTGACTCAAAGAGCACTCAGGTGGACATTGCTCTGCTGCTCTGGGAAAACACGATATTTTTCCATGCTCCAGAGGTAAACTCCAACCAATCCACGTGCTGAGTTTAGACTGTCAGTGGAGCTTAATCCAAGTGCAATGGGACTACCCCATCGCCCTTGTATGAACAAGACACCCCAGTGCGCCTGCGATGGACTTCCGGGGTTTTATAGCTATTCCAAAGTTTCCTGCCTATACCCTTTCCCCAGATTTTCTTAGTTTACAGGTCGGTAAGTGGTCACATTGGGTGGCTAAAACTGTGTTGTTTATTGGAGCTGAGTGTAACATTTCTTCTCAGAGCTAGTATTGTTAATAATTCTGATTTTAAAAAATGTTATTTAATAATAGACTACACCACCACCAATATCAATTGCAAATAATTACCAATGCTTTTTATTCTGCTTCTGCAAATCTTGGCATAAATCATTCTGCTTCATTAGGGAGAAAATTGGTGTTAGCCCTCCCCCAAGTCTAGGGAAGAACATGTCTTCAATTAACAAGCTCAGATATTTAAGTCCCTCTTTCTCTCTCTCTCACATGCTTCCTCTCTGCATAATTACTCAGAGCAATTTCCATACAGAAATCAATTCAGCTGAAAATTAATTACCGTAGGCCTGAATGTTTCAAACATGTATGTGAATTATTTTCAGTAAATGGAATTTCTCAAGGCAGTTAAACAGGAACATCTCAAAACTGTCAGCATTTATTCCATCACTGCATAGTATTTTTGCACAGTTTTGTTTAGGAGCACCCTAACATTTGAGTGGCTGAAGACATTTGTACAGTGCACAGAAACATCTCTTTTAATTTTTACAGGCACTTTCAAAAATCATTTCTTATAACTGACATATAATTGCTTTTGACATTGCTGAGGGCCATCCGAGGCAAAAGATGCTTTAAAGGACTCTACAGATTTCCTTTCCAAAGCAAAGGATAAGAACCCGAGTATTTAAAGGAATTTCCTTGATGAATATACAGAAATGTGATGCAGTGAAAATAAGTAAAGGAAAGCAAAAAAAAGACAGGACTGTAAGTTAGGAAATTGCTTCCATTGGTTTATGTGATAATCAGTCACCACCTTCAGTGCAGGTATTTGGCTGGCAACTAGTAAAGAGACACGTAAAAGACTAAAGTCGATTTTCTGCAGAGTCATAAAAGAGAAGCTCCTGGTTTGATTTCTGACAGCGAATCATTATAATTTCTATCTCAATATACCGCGAATGTATCTCACATACTTTCCTACACTGGAAACAAAAGAAGCTGTCAAATACGGCCACGTGCTCACTTTGTTTGCCAGCTAGCACCAGGTGGGCTTTGCACAACTCCTGCCTGCGAGGGAACGGCTCAGCCACCACCGTGCCAGCACGGAGCCCTGGCTGCGGCGCCGTCACACTTCTCCAAATTCCAAGCACTTCCACGACGTGATAATTCGTGCCTGTATGTGTCATCCCCGAGGGTGTATTTCTGCACATCCCAGTAAGCCGAAAGCAAAACAGACCTAAAAATCCCACAGACAGAAGGACGTTGGTCAGATGTTCTGTTCAATTATTAATTGCAGGAAGTAGTGAGGGTACAAAAATAACCCCATTCTCCGGGACTCACAGGGCTTTGGCATATGTTTAGTGACAGCAGCTCTACAGTTTCTGTCTTAAGAGTCCCAAAAACCCCTGGGGTGATCCAGCTTCCTGGGATGGAAGTAGAGCTTCAAAAGATCATTCTAATCCGTAGCTGGTGGAACACGAGAAAATGAAGAAACCTCGGCTTCTGCCTTGCAGGGAGGGCACAGTTCTGGGGAATCTGTCTGAACAGATGCTCAGCACCGGCACAGAGCTCGAGCCATGACTGTTTCCGCTGGGCAGCCTTGGCTCTCTGTGGGCTTCATCTCTAACCCCAGGCATCCTGGTACCCACTCCAGAGGGTCTCCATCCCACCCCACCAGCTTTTCACAGTTCTGCCGCAGCTGGCGCGGCTCGTGCCCCAAGAGAGTTATTAGCGATTCCACCCCCCTGCCCCTCGGGTGCCCCCCAGGCCAGCCGCACCGCTTCTGGGATGAAATACGCTCCCTCAGACCTTCCAGCTCAATTTTCTAGGAAATGAGTGTGAGGAAAAGCAAGAGAAAGCACTGGGATCTCCACACTGGTAGAACTGGCTGGCTGATAACGTCTTGTGAAATGATTGCAAGTCAGATTTGATTTTTGTAAGAAGCTGAGGCTGCGTTTTCCATATCTGTGATTGAACTTGGGCCCTGCAATACCGACTGATTCCCTTAAAGCTTCGGAACAGAATGTTGTTTTTCTCCCCAAAAGCCAGTAAGATTTTATTCTCCTTGCTGCTAGGTAAATACTGAAAACATGAACTACAAAGATCTTTAAAAATCAAAGCCATAAAAAGACTCCAAATCATTATTAAAGAAAAAAAGAAAGTATATTTAAAATAACTTCGAGATTTCTGAATGCTTGGACTTGACAATCCTCTGGTAATTTTGGAATTAAGAATATAATTTTTCCTCTAAACTGACCTAGACCACTTCAGCTTTCTGCTACACTGGAGCGAATTATCATTCATTTAGTGGGATTTCATTTAATACCAATTATTTTACTCCGAGGCCCATGAAAACAAACAAGTTATACCTTCTCCAAAAAATAATATTTTATATTATTCATGCATAATTAAAGATACACCTTTCATATTTCGGGTGAATACAAACATGTATTTTGATTTGCTTGGGCAGAAATTGCATCATATGTCATGAAACACTTCTGTAATATTTCTGAGGCTGTTGCAATTTATACTTTAACCAAAACAATAATGTAATGGTGAAAAAAACTGTACATATTTAATTCGGATAGCTAACTTGTGAGAAACTGAACCCTTTTCCAACTTTGATTACAAACTATAATGAATTGTAATACTGTTAACTATGATTAGGAAAAAATAAAACTGAAACAAATATAAGTGAATATAGATTTCCTCAGTATTTTTCATAGAGAAAAATCTCTTACCCCTCCAATTTTGTCATTCCCATCAGATATATTATGTCTTTAAATCTCATTTGAAAACATGAATAACCTAT
This sequence comes from Chionis minor, assembly GCA_013398295.1. Lineage (NCBI taxonomy): Eukaryota > Metazoa > Chordata > Aves > Charadriiformes > Chionidae > Chionis > Chionis minor. The sequence goes on along the minus strand of VZSF01001891.1, from coordinate 834,422 downwards.
CTTTTAATGTTGATATTCAGAGGTAACACAGAAGCAAAACTGCATGACTGTTATTACTGATTCCATCATCAAATAGTAAAAAATGAGGACCAAACTGCTTTTTTTTTTACGAATCAGTATTTCAGCATGCATAATTACAATTCTTTTCTAACACAGCATTGTAGAGACCTAGGCAAGCAATAGAAATTCTGGAGATGAATGCTCTGAAAGGCTGACAAGTTTGCTCTATTTGTCGACAGACTGAATGTCAATGTTGTTACAGTTACCGCAATTCCCAGCCAGGCACCCTGCGTATCTCTACACACTCATATTTAAATGTTAAACGAGATAACATATTCAGTCCTGGAAATGAGAAAACCTCTACTTTTTCCATTAAGTTCCTTTGCTTATTTGCTAGGATAAATGAAACAGAAGTTGGCTCCAAACATTATCAGCTATGGAGTATAAAATATAGGCTCTCATTTTATGCGTAATTAATAAGGCACAATACAGATAGCATTCTTTGCAACAGTATCCCAGGGAAGAACTACCAACTTCACACTTCTTCTTAGTATCTTTGCACATGGGCAGTGTCTGTCCTAGTCAACAGGGCAAGAGGGAAAGACAGCCTTACAAGTTGTGCCAGGGGAGGTTTAGGTTGGATATTAGGAAAAGCTTCTTTACCGAAAGGGTTATCGGGCATTGGAACAGGCTGCCCAGGGAGGTGGTGGAATCGCCGTCCCTGGAGGTATTTAAAAGCCGGGCAGACGTGGTGCTGAGGGACATGGGTTAGGGGTGGTTTTGGCATAGGTTTATGGTCGGACTTGATGATCTTGAAGATCTCTTCCAACCCAAGTGATTCTATGATTCTTACGTTGTCCTCTTGTTCTATCATTGCCTTTTTTGGACAACTGAGTTAGAGACTCTACGTCTCCCTGTCTTTTTCAGTATTTAAAATGGGGTAGTAGTACTTACCTGTCTAGAAATCACCCTGGGACTCTTGGAAGGCATCACAAAACACAAGCAAAGGGCCCCTGTGAATGACTGGTAATGCAATGATTTCAAACCAGCTAAATTCTGCAGAACTAAGAGCAGTTTCATGTTCATTTATGGCAGCCTGATTATCTCCATGGCAACATGGGCAAAACACTTTATTTTCTCCATCAACAAAGGAAGATTTGTTTCCATATTACATTAGTTTTAGTGTGCACTGAGCAAAACAAACACAAAAATAAAAGACTTTTCAAAACCCCATTTCATTATGAAAAGATAGCAGTTTCAGTCCTATCACACAGAAGCAGTCCCTTGTCAACCTGATACCGCAGTGGAAAAGCTTGCAAGGTGGGCGGCATCCTGCAGAACACCTCTGGATTAGGGATGAAATAGAAAAATCACAGATTTGGAGGTTTACAGATAAAGAATTTATTGCCAGAAGAAACCACCAGAATTTTGAAGTTACAGAGATTTTAGCCATGAGACCTGACAAAATGACGTGACGCTACAGAATGAGCGCTGCTTCTCCTACCCATGGTTTGTACATCATCCAGAAATGTGTGCAACACAAAGAACATCAGAAGTGTAAATTGGCTGGAGGCTGGCTAGCCTAATACATTGTAACTTCATGTAATTTTCTTTGCTTTTGAGAGGAATTACCTAAGCAGGAAAAGATGAAGCTCCTCTATGAATAATAATTAGTCATATAATTCATATCTGGAAGAAGTTTAAATGGGAAATAAATGAAAGGACAAACACCTGCCCTGGGTGGTTCTAAAGTATAGTAAATATAAATACAGCAAAAAGAATTTCTTCTTCTAGCATTAGTTTAACAGAAACAAGTACTGTGAAAACAAGTGAAAATCCAATACCATTCCTCACTCCACAGTGCAAGAGAGAATCTCTAATGTGAAACAAATAAAGATGAAAATTCATAAACTACCAAATAATTTTGTAAAAATTAACTCCACTCTGCTGGAATTGACCAGCAATTGCTGGAATTGTGACAATGGCAGCAATTTTGAGACTGGGAGTTTCTAAACAGTAGGAAATTGGTGACTTTTCCGCACAGAATGAAATGAAAGGGCAAAATAAGCAGCTAACCTCACAAGTGGAAAAAGCAGATTGTCAAATGGACTGGAAGACGGAAAGTGGTCACAAGGAAGAGCATTAGCATTGCAATTCAGAAGTGTCTAGTGGTATGATAGCAATGAAAATATGAAGTTATAGGACGTGTACAGCCCTGCAGAATGATACATACAGAAGGGAAAGAACCAATACTGGGTTCCTTCCACAAGGTTTTTTCTTGCTACACTTTAGTCACTACAGAAGTGTGGAAACTGATGATCAACTTAATTCACACAGCTTACAGTTCCTCTCTTGGTTTTGAGACCTTGAAATTAATTTTCAGCAACAAAAGATCACCTCTACAGAGCTGCTGCTAAATCAACACACTTTGCAGTTGGCTTTTTATAGTTCTATGGCAAACACATACCAGGCTAAAAATCTAGTCTCGTTAATGCATTCCAGGACATCTTGATACATCTTTTGACAAGTGATTGATAATAATTTTTAAACACACAAAACCAATGTTTAGAAGGCTTTAAATGGATTCACAGTTTAATTAAAATGCTTTATGTTTCTCAAAAAAAAATTATACATTGATGAAGATATCATCTGACAGAGGAAAAACGCTATCTCTCTTGCCAATACTTAGCTAAAATAATTCTGACAAAAGATCCTTTATGAAGTTAAAGTTTGAACAGCTCCTTGTGGATACTTGAGTAACTGTCTGGAATAACTAAAATGTTAGTTTGTCCTTTTCCCACAGAGAAAGAGCCGAGGCTGCCTCAGGCAATACAACAGCACATTCTGTAACTTTGCACTCAGCATGGTAGCGAAAATCCACTTTTACAACAGAGGAACAACTGTTCATAAGAGAATTGTTTCATTTCTGAAACACCTAGGCAAGAAATGCCTTGAAAAAGAGTAAGCTTCCCGAGTTATGAAGTAACACTGAATTATTCAGGGTTCCTGATGTACATGTTACTTTTTATTAGAACAAAGATAAAACATGGAGTTCTAATAAAAAGGAACCATGTCTATCAGTAATGCTGAATAATTCAAACACAAAGTAACAACGGAATTGGAAACTGGCTTTTACTCCCTTTCAGGGAATATATATTATATTTCCAGAGTCAAATTGTCTGATCTGTCTGTAGCCACAGCTGGAGGCATCGCTCCAAATTTAAGACAAGAATTATGCAAAGAGCAAGAAACAGCATGACAGTGGTTTGGAGAAAGGAGAGGGGAAAGCGGGAAGACACTAGCAGGAATTACTACTATAATTCTAAATGAATTTTGATCTGAAAAGATGTAAATATTACCTGTAACTGCTGTCCCCCTCTAGACTTCACCACTCCCAGTGAATATGGAAAACGCAGCAAGATAAGCAGTGGATCTCAGATTGGAGGGAATACCAAATAACGCCAAACATTTTTCCAATTTCAAGCAAGATCCTTGTTGAAAAATGACAGTATGAAGATAGAAACAGCGTAACTGTGACCTCAGTAGTAAGGAGAAATAAAAATTTCCATTTATATAAATGTGCTGTTATGTTAAGGGAACAGAAATTGTATTTCAGTACGATTCACGCATCCCACTGCTTCTTCCGCAGAATATATTTCTATTTGCTTTTAATCAGTAAATTGATATCTTAATAAGCGTGTATTGCTACAGAGAGGTCTTCTCTACTGGAAGAAGGGGGTGGAGCAAGCTGTACTGTAGGACAGACTGACAATGAGGGATTATCTCTGCTCCCTTCTGATTCCTCCTTCCTCTGCAGGGTTTGCAATACCCCTGTGTTACTTGGGCAGACACTGAACTGGAAAATGAGTTTAGCTTGATTTTACCATAGTCAAATATTAAAATCTGTTCGCACAAAATGTGTTTGTCTGACATAATGACTGAATTTGCATTTATAATTTGGGCAAGATCGTTTTTCCAGCTGATTTCATAGTACTTTCCAGGATAAGACTCGCTGCCGGAAAATCTAACTCAAAATTTTGATCCGCTCTAAGTCATGTCAGAGCAAAGACTGTACACAACCTGAATATACTAGGTGTGCAGGAGAGAAAAAACTAACCAAGAGCTTCATCTTCTGTGCTCTGACCCTTTTTCAACACTTTGGACATTAAAGTAACTTCTTTACTGAGGTGTAGAGGTGGGGAACAGCTATACAAGGCAGTAAGTTATAGTCCAATGGGCTGTATGACAAGCCTTGGCAAGAAACACTGTCGCATCAGCTTCTACTGTTGCCACGGAGGCAATCTTAGTGTTCAGTACCGTAGAGTTCATCAACAACAGAGTAAAAATGCAATTCTGCCCATAATGCTCGAGAGCCATTAGGTTATACAACACGATTTGGAAGCAGGGAGTGAGCGTTTCAGTTCAGGGTATTTAATGTGGCTGCTTACACAATCATCCCTTGCTCTTCCATACCCAATACATATGCATACAAAAAAGTGAAGACATTAAAAAAACATAATTAAAAGAAATATCAGTAACAATGTATTATTCCATGTGTATGTCTGGCATAAGTGAGCTACGAGGATATATCACAAGAACTCAGATTAAACTACAGCAACAGCCTTTGTACTAATGTGCAAGACCTAATGAGGGAAATTCCGTTCTCTCTTTCTCACACAGTATCAATTTCATGCCCTATAGGTTTTTAAATGGCCCACAAATCTTTGTGATTTGTTTTTTTCTCTAAAGGAAGCCTACCATATCAGGTCTTTTAATGTGAGCTGAACAGTCAGTAACAGTCCAGATATTTATTAGGCATGATGTACTCCTTAAACATGGAAGAATCTATGCAGGACATGGCCATTAGTACATGTGCAGCCTTTACTACTGGCTCCCGGTGTTTGCTGAAGTCGGATGGTGGTACACCCACATTAATATATTGACAGGTTTTTTTAAGGGTTTGGCAAACACTCAGAACAGTAGGTGGCCAAGTGCCAATGCCATTGTTTCAGCAGAAAGATCCTGCTTTCCTCCTTTCAGTGGATTGTCTCAGTAGCTCCTCCTTGAAGTTGGCTACGTAGCTAATTAATTTAGCAGTCTCAGGCTGCAGGATAATTTGAAACTCAGCGTGTTCTGCTACTGGTAATTTGTTAGTGTGTCTAAATTTCACACCACTTAACTACACTTTCAGGTGGGTTTCCAGATCATTTGGTTTTATGGTGAACAGGACAAAGCCAAAAGGCGGCAGCTAGAAGGGCTACACTGACCCTTGCTATTTACTTGCAGCCTGAGAAAGCAAACAAGTGAAGAGGAAGCTCAGCAGGCTCATGACTACAAATACGGAAGACTGATGTGCATTTTACTGGCAGTGGACTGTCATGTTTTGGTAGTGAAATAAAATGATCATATAGTCTCTCTTTTCTGTGAGTAACCTGAAATAAATTTTCATCGTGCTTAAAATCCCAGAGTGTTACAGCTGGAGTGCTGCTCCTGTAAAAAGCTGTTTACCCACAACTTCCTCTGACGGCATTACCCAGCAGCCTTAAAAAATGCCAGAGAAACATTAACATCCATGAAGAGCCATTACCTGTACGGGAAGTACCAAGTTCCTCTATCAGAGAATGCGCAAATTTTAAAAAAGGTCATATTTTTACAGACACTTATTTTTTAATGATGAAACACTGGGTATTATCATAGACCAGTAGAAGCTTTGGTTTCTTTGGGATGAGGATTTCACTTTCTGCTTTTAAATGGGCTTTGTTAAACGATTTACACGATAGGCCCAATAGGAAGGTAGGGAAACTGAAGACTTAGCTAAACAGCAGCTTTGGTCACTTGGAGGATTAAAATGCCACTGCTCTACTGCTGACACATTTGAGAAAAAATGCACAGATGAAAAAGAAACAAATGGAAATACAACTTCAGTAGACAAAAACATTCTGGCCACTACGGTAAAGCTGATAGCTTGGTAATACAAATTACTGCTCATACTATGTTCTAGAAGAGGAAACGGAAGCCAAACATTAGGGACAGTTTGGGTCAAGGACCCTATCTCTGCTTGCTATCATGGTTCCGATATCTTTGTTGCTCAGGCTTAATAGTGCCATCAGAAAGAGGAGACCGGAAGAGTTAGAACCTTTCATTCCTACCCATTACGACAGTTCTCATGTAATGAATAATTCACAGCTACATTATTTGCTTGAACTGCTGAACGCTGCGACTCACCATCAGATAATTAGCTAATAAAGAATAGTGGATTTGTTGCATGCGTCACTTACCAGTTTCTGCAAATTAATGTAAAGATGACAATGTGCATTCATACAGAACGTATACACAAGCCATATAGGAAGATGAAATCTTAAAAGCATCACGTAACGACCAACATCTAGATAACGCATGTAGCTTCAAAATGATGTTAAAATTTGTCCACTGCTACAGTCATATGTGTGGGTTTGCCATAAAACATACACCATTATACTGCTTGAAATGATCCCACATCTTTCTGCAGCTGAAATCAGAGATGGAGAAACCCACAACGGGTGACACTGCCTTTCAGAATGGAAGCTTTTGCCCCCGCTGCCCAAGAAGATCAACTGGAAGCCACTTTATTAGATTAGATTACACATTTAATTAGAGTTACATTATCAAACAGCATTTAAAACTTCTAGGATACTCTTACCATTTCTTTGAGATTAAGTGTGCCTATTAGCAACTGTTCTAGGTCATACCTTAAAAATATGCAAATGCACAGCACAGGCTCAGAATTAGTGGGAACAGACAGAAAGTCCTTAGGGGAATATTGCTGCCCATTAACAACATCTCAAGCTGTGCCCATGCTCCCATGTCTAGTTGCTTCCTCTCCAGCACCATGAATTTTCCAAATCCAGTATAAAACCAAATTGTAATATTTGTCATTTTATTAGAAAGGCAGTGTGCAGTCAGTATTTTGGTAACACTTGAAAGAAGTATTCAAGACATAATTTGTACATCACAGAAAAAAAGGGAATAGGGCATGAGGCCATCTGTCTTCTGACAAACCGAGACAGGCTTTAATGGAGTTACACTGGGGATCTGGCTTAAGCGGGCTGGCAAGAAAAGGAAACAAATGTGGAACAGTTAATGAAGCAGAATGTAAGTGAGCATCAACCAGTGTGATAGCTTGTGATGACTCTGAAATAAAGATATGTGCTCTTCTTGTAGGAATCGCAGGCTCCGGAGGCAAATCTTTACCAGAGAACACCTACTTGAGCAGGCCTCAAGGAATACTTAATGTTATGAGAACAGAAGGCTCCATGTATTGGTAACTGTGCATCTTTCCGTGAAAAAAAAAACCCAAACCTAAAAAGTATAAATCAACTAAAGCCCTTGGAAATGCACGAGGGAGGCGGGGAGAGAGAGAGAAGTTCTAAAAGACAGAAGTACCAGAGATTCCTCCTGAGTGTTGCGTCTTCTGTGGGCCCAGTGACCCCATCAGTATCTCTAGCTTGAGAGCTTGCAAACGCAACTGAAGTACTACAGAAATGCTGTATTCCAGCATTCCAGTATATTTTGGTACTTTAATCACAGACTGTCTACTTGCTGACATAAAATAATCCTAATCTTCCCCACTAAAGTTGTGCCTAGGTCTCATTTGCTAATTTAGCTTGCATTTAGCACTTAACTTATCTCTAGGCTACATGCTCATCTTTGAGGAAAGACTTGCTCATCTCACTTCAAATGACTCAGAGGATTCAATATCCAATTAGCTCTCTGAAAATCCAGTTGTTGCATAATTTTGCCAGTTGGAGTGAGTGTGTGTTAAATTTACTTACCAACATGATCTTTTATTATAACTTGACATCTCAGCAGCAGCAGCACCTCGAAATACTGGGAAAATACGTTGATGTTTAATTGGGGCGGGGGAGGAATGTGTATGTGGGGGTGTGGAATTTCATTAATTAGCCACCTACCAAATTACTCTGCCAAGAGGGAACAAGTACAGCTGATATTACATTTCCTAGATGAGTCTGCAAATAGCACAAAGGCAAGAACAAGCATCTATAGCCCAATACAATCTTAGCTCTCAGACTGCAGGGTAACAATTAAATTCTGGTATAACTAAATAACTCAATTCAGTGAAATCCATAATCCACAGTACCTCTTACCAATCTCTTAGAAAATCTCTTAGTCTCATCTATCCGCTACGCAGGTGAAAAGAAGCATAAGTTGTCCTTGCTACTCCTTCCTGACAACTGACTGAGTCCTTTGGCACTGTGCTACAAGCACCACACTGTCCTTTATGCTGTTTCAGCTGAGGGTTGGTAAGTTTTAGCTACAAACTAAAATGGATTAATGTTGACGCCCCATCCCTGGAAGTGTTCAAGGCCAGGTTGGACGGGGCTTTGAATAACCTGGTCTAGTGGAAGGCGTCCCTGCCCATGGCAGGGGGGCTGGAACTTGATGTCCTTTAAGGTCCCTTCCAACCTAAACCATTCTAGGATCCTATGATCATCAGTTAAGAGGAAATGAAAGGAATAAGCTGCATTTAGTGATAGGATATCCACTGGACTATGTGTAGAAGAGTGACTGGTAAAGCAGAAGGGAGTGATGGTGATGTCAAGCAGAAGGCAGAACTCCAGTTAGAGGATGTGGTCACACCAGCTCTTGAGAAAGGAGCACGGGCTTGGTGAGGCATTCCGAAACTAGATTTGCAAAGCAGGCATCAAACGCAGAAACCATGGTATCACGGCATAGATTTTTGCTGCGGCAGGTAAAGCCAGATTGCTATTTTGAGAGCCCTTGAATCCATTATGTTCCTACCTGGAGTCTAGTCAATGAATACACATTTTATCATCTTGATGTACAGCATAAAGAATGACTTCCCTCATTAATACAAATTGAACTTTCAGTTCCAAGCAACTCAGATTCTAAGAGGCTGTAAGAATGTGTGGCTAGCCCTGCCCAAGCACTCAGGAATGGCACTAATTAACATTCTCGTGGTCAGTTTTTTAATTTTGTATGTTTCAGAATTTTGTGTTTCAAATGCAACAGGGTTATGTTTAGATTATTAACTAATTACAAAACTGGAAAAATACATTGATCAGATGTTCTTAGTTTAAATATTAGCTTGTAAGCAATATGCTATTGCTGTACCAGCCTGGTGAAATACACAGATTACACCAACTACTATACATTCCTGTGCATAATTGAAGTTTATATTAAAAAAAAAAAAGTGCAAGCTTGGATTTTGCAGCATTGCACTTGCATGTGATACTGATATAAGAGGAAGTTTTATCACAGCAGCTTCCCTTGCCTAGAGTCTCCTGCTTTTAGCTCTCCATTATGTATGAGTTCTATACATGAAAATACAGTACTGGGCAGCAACTGCAAGACGCCAGGATTTGGCATTCAAGGTTCTAAACTGTTACAGTGATGACACACTTCATAAAAAGGCAATAAATACCAAGGACAGTATTTTAAGTAATGACAAGCACATGCTGAACCTACCATAAAACTGGTACCAGTTAATGATACGTCCACTTCAAACTCTGACTCCAGGTGGCCGGACGAACACCTGCTTTGAGAAACCTGTTGTATGGAGGGGTATTACACACAGCGTTCCTGTGCAGGGGCTGCTAATGGTGATGGGAGCTGCCATTTCAATAACACACTTTCAAACTAAAGCATTTTTTTTAATAGCTGAGACAATTTGAAGTGCTTGGTGTTTATTTCCTCTAAGGGAGTGCAATCCCTTAAGACATCTTGTTCCACATTTCCTTACAGCCAATATAATTCAAAAGGACAAAATACGAAAATGTAAGATTCTCCATTTGAGAGACTGAAACAAGAAATGAAAACATTTGTGCCACTTAAATCTGACTCACTCACACTTCCATTTAAGTTTAAAAAAATTTTAAAAGTCTCCAGTGTTTGACAACTACCAGTTGGGAAATTATGTTGATGTAGAAATGTCAAGACATAAACATACCAGGTGGGAAACCATCTCATTTAACATTAGATTCCCACACTGTAGGCATCTAAAACCTAACTACTACCCTGACTTGTTTTTTGACAGCTATCTGAATAAGAGATGAATTGCACCCCCGAGTATCTATTTGCCTGTACCAATGAGAAAGGGAATCTAGACAATCAGATCCATAGTAACAGAGAACTAAATGTAGACATGAATCCCTGCTGCTGTGATAATGCACCCTACTGACAATGCAATAATCCATAGGGGGGGAAAAATGAGACAAATTTTGCTGGCTCCTGTATTACTGAGGGAATGCTATTAAAAGTATTTCACTGCTAACAACGCTACCATTTCATTTGGGCAATTTCTGAAGTGGTTTCCTTAGATGGGAGAAAGAGAGGGGTATGTTATCTTCAATTACTCATCAAAAAAGTTCGGAAAGCAATTATGCTTTGAATTTAGTCAGCAAACACATCAAGAGGAACCATAATTACTTATTAAACAAGCTCATCCCTGTAACTGAAATCTAAGGACCTGTCCCTGCATATCTTCTGAGTAGGGAGGTTTAAGAGCTTGGTAAGCAGTATTACGGATTCCCTGTTTAGACTATATAAGTTACAGTGACTTTCTTAACCTGAGCTTTTATACTTCAGTTATCTATCAGAGCTGGTAGCTTGTTCTGATAGATACAGCCTAACATTATTAGCACCTTAGGAAGATTTAAAATTTCTTTGGTAATCCTTCAAGAACCTTATAAAATTGCAGTAGCTGCACTTTAGCCTGCGGGAAAGTGAAAGCAAGAGGTTTATCAGTCTTAGGCAAGGAAATATGGAGAATAAAAGGTGGAGCTAGACAGAGAATTCTAGTATTTCTGGATGCCAGTTCTGTGCCAGTTCACTGAAATGTGCTTCTCTGGCATCATGAATTAGCCAAATTGTATGCCGTACTCTCTATTTGCAAAAGTTGGAAACTTCTGGATACCACTGCACACGAGAAATACCGCAGCCACTAGAAGAGTGGCCTCTACTGGGTATTTGAAGGACTGGTATTGACAGGATTAAAGAGAGGATTATTTTATTTGTGCTGTAGACAAGAAAAATCCCTGTATATTCACAGAAATGTGAACAGAGCCCTGAATATGACATAGTAAATCTTAGAGGAGATGCAGGCTACACTCCTCATCTCAGAACTGCCTGCTGATCTATTGCAGAGATGTACCAGGAAGCAATTTCGGAGCATACTCCGTCTTGCACTGCCAGCCAAGCGAGGAATAGTATGGGGCCTGCCAGAGTGCACTGGGCTTGGGAGAAAAAAAAGCAGGACATGAAAATTCTGGCAAGTGCAAAGTTTGGTGGATTTGGGGAGTATTTCCCACCCATACGCAGAACTTAAAAACAGGAGAGAGATCACCTACATCCACACTGCATTGCCTACGAGAAACAAGTGAAAGAACCAGTATCCACAGGCGAAAGAATCAGAATTAATAGACAAACTAGAATTCACACGGCATTAATAAATGATACCGAGGTTTGAATACAATTAGCTTAACAGACATCAGCTACAGGGAGCAATGGAAAGTGAAATGTGTTACTGAAGCCATAAAAAGACAATTTATGCTCTTAGAAGTACCGTGATTACACACGTGTTTCATATTTGGGGTGATCAATAGAATTTGCAAATAGAAGTTGTGAACTTGGGAAAAAAATATCTTGTCCGGGTCTCAATCTAAAATCAAATTCCAAACTTCCTTCTCCCTCCATTGTGAAATGGTGGGCTTTTTTAGGTAACTATCCCTTCAAAATGTGCTAGACAGAGAAATATGCCTTCTGACAACTATTCTTGAAGTCAGAATTAGATAAGAAGATTTTGACTGGCAGAAGTATCCCTATATCCCTGTGCCTAGTGGCAGGCTTGATCCCTAAGAACTCCAAAGTTTATTATTTGTTGGTTATTTCAATTTTAGATATTAAAAAAAAAAATTCCATAATGCTCTGAATGCTAATAGTATAAATATTCATTCTTTCTCCTGTTGTCTTTTTATTTATGCTCTTGTTTCACATACAAAGAGTTTTTAATGGCATGATCAGTCCCCTTTGGGAAAACAAATAGTCTAAGTGAAATGCAAAATGATTTTTAGTTTGTTATACTAATCGCAACAAAAATGTGATTACTGCTGAAAGAGATTTGTGTCCCTTCAAATCCTTCTCATATTTATGCAAATACTCAAAAGGGCTGTGGTTTTCCCTCCCCGTGGAGGAAATTTTTCATACTACAGCGTGAAAACAGAGTCCGTATTCCCCCAGAGTAGGGTAAAGAGGTTGTCAAATGCAGTGTTAAAGCAGGGGCATTTCAAAGAACAGAGCATACCCAAAATGCAGATGGAAGCAATTCCGAGGCCACTTGAAAAATCCCAGCGCAGCAAAGGGCACATATGTATTTATGTCCCCAGACACAGGCTAGAAGAGAACTCTACCAGGGCTACCTGATGGGCCCATGGAAATTAACAATTAGCATGAGGAACACCAGGATTTTGCTATGGAGGGATTTGTGGCCAATCCGAGTGACGTGGATTTTGGGAGATGTTCAGTACTTTTGGATCTTGTAGTGCCTGAATGCCTTTGCCAAACCTTCCTACAGATTTACGGAGAAGGAAGCGAGAGGGCTTGCCATAAAGCAGTTTCACACTCTCCGGGTAAAGCTCCCTGCTGCTTTATTTGGCTTTTCAGGCACTGTTCTCCTGCCTCTTTCCCTGCATTGCTGTATAGTTCCACTACATCTCCACAGTAATCTATAACAATTGAGTCTGAAGTGAGGCTATTAAGACAAAAGCATCTTGCTTCAGAACTCTCTATAAATGAAAAACATATTCCTAATTTCACATTGGTATTTCATTTATTTTAGGCTTATGAAGGGCTTTTATTCTCTAATCATACAAATGGATAATATATTTCCATTTCCATTAAGCTTCTGATGTCAAATTTTTCTTCAGTATCTGGGTAATGGAATTTCTTATTATTTTCTCATACGTTGAATTGAGGATATCCGGTCTTTATTTGTAAATAAATAGAACAATAAGTGAGGAGATGATAACAGTTTGTACAGAGAAGTCTGCCTAACTGTGGGCTTGCCTCTCTAAGTATTCTGGACTGTACCCCTGTAAACCTTGAATGGTTGTAATTGAAAGACACTGCACCTCTGACAGGCTTTACACTGATAAAAAGGGCACAATAATTAATCACTTGCCTTATTAGAAAGATATGATTCTTCACAATGATCAAAAATGACTACAAGAGCGGATAACCTGTTCCCTCCTCAGGAAGGCAGCTTTGTGAACGTAAGAGACAATAACTGCACGTTCTGTCAGCAACTGCATACAGATGAACTACAAAGGAAATGGTAAGGGCAGCTTTAGCATCTGGGAAGAAATTATTCAAATACAATGTACCTTCTGCTGAATTAAAGGAACACACTGATAGCGTATGCGATGAGCTGGAAAGAACATCTCAAAAGAAGGCTTAGGCTGAAATCTTTCCTAATTTTGTCTTTCCAATATCATCACTTTTTTGTGCCTTAAATAACAGACCCACAGGGCTTACTTCTGGACGATTATCTACTTAATTAATGGTATCTTTGGTTTCAAGATACACCACAGTTTCCTCCTCATCACCTTCTACCTTATCTCTATGAACCAGGTGATACACAGGACCCAAGCAAAATACAAGATCTCTGAAAATGACTGTCTGCCTTGCAACACTTTATAAAGCAAAAAGCATCTTCAGCAACACTTAAAAAAAACCCCAAACAAAAAACAAAAAAACCCAAAAACCAAAAAAACACAAAAACAAAACAAAACCCAAAACAACTGAGAGCATTTTCCTACTTCAAATGAAAACAAGAGAATTTTGCTGTGACTTGGTGATACCTGTTCTGGTGGGTCACGACTGGTATGGAAATTCTGGGTTGTTAAACACTAAATAACTACTTTTAAGCTATTCTTCCCTTCTTTTGATGAAACAAGAGGAGAGAGGCTGAAGAGATTGGGGTGCAGAGCTTGTCTGGGGGACACAGAGATCATACATATGTTTAAAGTTATGATGAAGCTCAGTTCCATGCCCAGCAATCACGAAGTCTGCCAGGAGCCTGAAAACAGGCTCCAATCAGTGCTGCAATGAAGCTCTGCATCTTAAGATGGATAATACCACCCTGAAACAAAAAACTCTTTCAAATCTTTCAGACTAAGGAGAAAGTCAACCATTTAAACCATTGCTTATTTTGGAATCAATGTGAGTTTTAGGACCTGAGATTTTTAGAAATCGAGGCCCTGTGATTCAGCAATGATGCTGCTAACACTGGAAGACTAGAATCGATTTCTGGCTCTGAGAATACATCTTCTCAGTGTCCTCCTCTCATACCTGGGGAAGAAATGCAATGGGAATATGCTTGGGATATTAATGACAGCAAACTACTTCAGTTCAGACTTTCTGCTGACTGTGACTCATTAGCCTTGTCTGCCCACCCATGCTTTATCTCCTCATAATTTCTTACTAATTATCTTCTACATCAAAGCTTTTGGGTGGCTGTAATACTGTAAAATCATCTAATGAAGCACCATACTCCAAATTACATTTTATGTAACAGCAGGTTCTCGGATGGATAAAATACAGCAGGAAAAATGCCCACGTGTTAAACCACTGGAGCTCGCTGTGATGCTCAGGACCCTGGCATTAACGACTCCAGAATATTTAAGCACCCAACTGTTGGCTTTTCCTATGAGGGAGCAGGAAGCACACACATATGGAGGGTGGTGGTCAGTACCTACCACGAGTTAGAGCCTTGATTCAGGGGAGTATGTGAACGGGTAACACAACTGAAAAGCTGTCTCTTAGGTCCTCTTTTCCATTCTGTACCCAGAAGCTACGGTGCCTTTGTCAAGACACTGCCATAACAAATGTGAAGAAATCATGAAAGCGATGGTTCATCAAAGCTGCTCATTCTCTGTAGCCTTTAATATCAGGCTTAGCAAGCTCAAACAGAGCTGAAATAGGTGGGCATGTTGCCACCTCTCCTGCTATTGAAGTTGTTCCACTGTCAGCAGTGCACCACCTGCCCAAACACGGGATCCCTGCTGTCTGACAGCACGGCCGGCTCTGAAGAGCCAGTCAGGCACAGGAAAAGACAGAGATGACATTAAAGCAGCTTCTCTTTTGCCACTGAAAAAATAAAAAAGGCCCGGTTTGCTGTTTCCTCTGTTGAGAAAGGTGGTAAACAAACACTGCAGAGAGCCTTCTCAGCATGACAGGGCACCGTCATCGCAACAGATTGTTGCATTATCCTGTATACTGGCTTTCATAAGAAAGGTTCAGAATTAAGGCTGGCATCAACTTTTCTTGCTCTCAAGGGAAAAGCATAGGCAAGTCTTATTGGTACAGCAAGTGGAATTCTCTCCTGGGATGTTCAAACAAGCTTTCCAGGAGAGAAGAAATATCAGACCACTTACAGTTCCAGGCACTCTTCTTCAAACATGACATTTCTGCACATAAATACAAGCTCCAATATCAGGAAAACAGTAATTCTTTGCTTAGTTTCTCAGAATTCAAAACTTTGCCTGCTGCATGGAAACGAACAGGCAGGAGTACAAAAGGAGTACTCTTTTTTCATGCTGACCCATCCTGAACAGAACTGCAGAATCACTGCCACGGGAACACGATGAAGCTAATAACTTAACGAGGTCCCCAAAGGATTCGACATTATGTCGACAGCAGAAATATCTAGAGCTATCATAATTAATCACACAAAGGATTTTAAAGATTAAATATTTCAAGGCTTGAGCCTATATCTGACAAAGATCAGGAGAAGACGTGATAGGAAGATCTCTGCAGCTGTGATGGATGATTGCGAAGGCGGCTGGGCATGGCTTGCTTTCTGGTTCTCTTGCTCTCTGTACACACGGTGCCTACTGGCATCCCAGGCCACTTACTGCCATATCAAGAATCCCTGTCACCTTTGGCTACAGACGGTGCCATTTTCACTGTAGCATTCCAGCTAGTGCTGCTGTCTGCAGCCCTAGGGAGTTACTCTGGTTCTGAAGGTGGCTTTGAGGTGGCCTGCAAAGGACAATGTTGTGTTTGTAGCAAATTCCTGCCTATTTGCTTATTGCACAATTTTAACACATTTTTTTTCTGATGCATCTGCCTCAAGCCACTGTGAGAAAGGGGAGACTGGACTACTTTGTGTCACTTAGGAAATAAATTCCTATTTTCCTGTGTTGTTTTTTCCAACATACGTTCAATATGTGATAGACCTCTGCTGACTTAAAAACCAAGTAAGCTGTGCCAGGTGGTTGACTTATTCAAAGGGTGAAACTGAACCTTGCTGAGACGGTAAAACAACAAAAAACCCCAAGTCATAGATGACACTGTGCCTATAATTACTTACAAGAACAACCGGAGACCCCAGTAAGAGGTCAAGAGTCCACTCAGGCATCAAACGTACGTGAAATAGGAAAAGAACCCCAATTTCTTGCAATGTTCAGCTAAGGCCAGCAACTACTGCCTCCCGTCTGGGCCTAAAACCGAGTTATTACTACAGATGTGCCAGCGCACCATGATCTCTTTACGTTTCATGTCACAACTGTGAATCATTCCATTCCTGTAAACCAGTCATCCAACAAGTAAAAACCTGTGCATTGGTTATTTGCAGCCATATGTGTGCTGCAGTCAATCCATCTGTACCCTGTTCTGCATGCCAGTTATTTTCGAGAGACTGGACTGGAAGTGGGGCCCATTAGATATCCATGGTTAATTAATAACATCCTCTTTGCCTTTTATCTTCTCTGCCTTTCATCTGTGGATGTTATGCTACAACAGATGCTGAGGTACCTTCAGACACAAGTAGCGTTACAGTGGCTTAAATATAATCCCCAAATAGTTTTAAACCATACTGACATGTAGGGGGTTTTCACCTATTCAGTGAAGTTAATATTGGTAGACAGAGTATTTAAACAAAATAGCTTCTTTTGATGTGCAGATTGGCAGATCAAGGAAATGTAATCACGGAACTAAATCTCTCTGCAAGGCACTGCAGCATACATATGCTCATTAGAGTACAATATTGCTACTTATCTAGCCTCTGAGTAAAATTTATAAAAGGAATAAATACAGTTAATGTGAACAGTTCGATGACTTGAATGCCTGGGCAATGCATTTGATATGTTTTAAACATGACTAAGATACGCCTTCAGTTTATCTAAACATAACTGAAACTTGACAACCTCAGCAACTACTACAGGTCATGGTCAAAACCAATTTATTGTATTACTTGTCTGCCCTTAGTGGTTTACAAGACATATCCACTATTTCTCAAGTAAAAAAAATAATTAATAGAATCTCAGCATGAAGGTCTGGTCATGCCAAAAATCAGATATGGAATTATAAGAAAGATGCTTTAGTTAGCGTAGTATTTGAGATAAACTAGAGCTCAGTAACATGAATTAGCATGGAGTTTGCTAATCAGTATATCGTGCCAAAAAAACCCCCAAAATAAATAATCCTCTTCCATCAAGCTGCCAGGATCTTTAATACTGCTATAATACTTTGTTGTTTTACATTGCTGCTTCTGAGATATCTTTTTGGTGACAAGTGAAAAAAACCAAAACTATTTCCTTCTCAGTAATTTGCCCATCTTATTCTCAAACCCCTAAAAACCATTTAATTATTATTTTTTTAAAAAAAATTAAAACATCTATAAATCAAGATAGTTTAAAATGGCAAAGAAAAAATGATTGTAACCCCTGGTAGAAAGGGAGCGGAGAAATACAGGCAGCACCATTCTAACCCTTCTGTTGCAAAGCATTTGCTAAACAAAGCCACCATCTACTCCACAGAAAATATAAAAAAAAAAACTTGGGAGCTTTGAACAGAATCCCCCAATACTCAGCAAAACTCACATGCAAATGCAGAGGCTGTGTAGGCTCTTGGCAACTAAGTTCTCACAGCTACAACTAATGTATGATAATATAAACCTCTAACGGTTGGGTAGCTGCCTGGTTCACGCTTTGGAGTCTTATCAGGTTGTTGACCACAAGCTCTCTCCCGTCTCAACTCCCACTCTGCTTTAGAGAGGTGAAGGAGAGAGCTCAAAAGCTTTTGCAATGATGTGTCTAGCTGGAAGATCATTTCTCCAATCTTTGCTGCAGTAGAAGAGCAAACAAGATGTGTTTCACACATTTCTGAGACACTGGGAAGAACGAGAAATGAGTCGAGAAGAATCAGAAATGAGTTGATGCTTCAGCCCCCATTTGGGTATTCAAGGAAGCCAAGACTGTTGTGTAACCAGAATCTCAAAATGCCAGGTGCCGTCTACCACAAGCTGCTTACACGCTTGTGCACAGATTACACCAGAAGCTCAGGATGAGGGGTTTGGTTTTGTAAATCTGCAGCACTCCTGAAAGGCTGGTACCTGATGTAAATTTCAGTATAAAGGAAGAAAAGATCCTACTATTAAAATCTTGAAATTAAGTAATCATCTCATGGCCCTAAGCTATTTCCTGTCTGTCATCACCACTTGACCTCTTGCTTCCCTATACTGTAGGTGCACAACGATGACTCTTCATCCACCACACATGGCAAGTACCATCAATTTACTGGACACATGATTAACTCTCTTCCCAAATTGGTTTCTTGGAAAGAGAAGCAATGACAGTAATTCTGCAGCTGAAAAGCATTATAAGGGCCCAAAGCTGCCAACAAGCATGTAGATATGAAGGAGGGTTAAATTTCTTGACACACAGCTAGCACAGCTTCATCAAGTACCAGTGAGAAATTCAGCAGTAATTGGTGACCAGGATGACATTTCTTTGTTCAATTATAAAGCTTAAGAAGTGCAAAGATTTAAAAGCACTGAGAAATTTCAAACAAAAATGACTACAAATACATATCTTTATATACTCACACATGTGCATGTAGAGCACATGATAACCTCTTCTTTCGACGAGTTACACCTGCCATCTTTTGCTCCACATGCCTTTCTGAGGTAGAACAAATTACACTCTTGTTTTGCTCCAAAACCATTTTAAATGTTCCTGCTCCACATTTCTGGATAACGCTGTCTCTCTGGTGTGGTGTGACAAACCAGCTCTAGAAGGATGCAGCGTGTGACGGTACCACACTACCCAAGTACCTACCACAAAGGACACGGCCTTTGCCCTATTGAAAGATGATGAAATGTTGTTCTCAATTACTTTAATTGACGGAGTCTCCCTTTTTAATTAATGAAATTGGAGTAGGCGGACTAATGCCATTTCAGGAACAAGAGAAAAAGATAGCTACAACAAAGGAATGCTTTAGTAATTGGTACTTGCAAAACCAGATCCAGTGCCTGAAACCTGTTCTGTAACACCAGCAGACACCTGGGTTCCATCACACTGGTGAATATAAAAAGCCTCTGCAAAATGCTTTCACTGAGAGCAGCAACAAAAGACCTCTCGAGGCTCTTGTGAAGGGAGCAGAGAAAGGCTAAACAAGTCTCAACTCCTACCAGCATCAGTGGGAGTGAAGGGCGCTTTGCATCCCCAAGGAGATACGCGGTACTTTGCAGAATCAAAGGCTGTAAGAATGTATGAATTATTATAACTCAGAATATTGGCCTACTGCAGCTAGAGCCCTTTAACCTTCACACAGTCCTGCAAACGACAATGCCTAAAAGCCTCAAAATGACCCATATATCCTCCACTGCTGACAGAGGGGGGCTCAAGGACCTGTCCCAACGTATCATCCCCAAGCTCTTCTGTCTCCAAATTTGCTATAGCACTGTCTTGTATTATCGGCACGACAGTCATATCAAACTCCCATAGCTACAGCATATTTCACAAATAACCAAGGGCTTGTGTTTGTTGTCATTTTTAAGAAAGCTCACTGAATTTCATTAAATGTCTTAGTAGAAGCTATTTCTGAGTGGAGTTGTGAAAACAGATGTCTGGAGAGTGGCGTATTACAAACCTTGAGTGAAATGACAAATCAATCTTTTTCACAGAGATTTCTGGGGCTATAGAAAACATGGCCCTGTGCCAGCAAGGCAACGACGGCTGCCCAGTCGGGACAGAAAAAGGATACACCAAATCACTCATATTATACCCAGCGAGAGCCGCCCCTGCCCTTGTCCTCCACTCCTGCGGAGAACCCTACGGCAGGCGAGCTGGTGCAGTTCTGCAAGGGCAGGAGGACGTCGGAAAGGTCTGCCTGGAAGTGTGCTGCCTGCAAGGGATTTGGATCAGCTTCATAAAGGGGCACCTTCTCCTGCACATGCAAAATCTGCCTCTAAGCACAGCGGGAACCATTGCATTAACAGAACATGTGGAGAAAAGGGTCCTAAACCTGTTTTCCAACCCCTACTGCTGTTGATGGTGAAAGACTGCGATAACATACCATTACCTAGGAAATTACGGTGTTCAACACCGCCCAAGTACTATTCAGATGAAAAGGAGAAGGGGAGAGAAGGTGGGAGGCAAAGAGAAAGAGAAAGGGACCAAGAAAGGTAGAATAAGATAAAAGACTTAAGGAAAGGTTTTACTAAGAGAAGATACTGTAACTGACAACGCAGTAAGGGATGTGAATGGATTTTGGCTTATGGAATCCCATCCCCTCACAAACGTTTACACAATGCCATGGGGCTGGAATAATCTGCCTCCAGAGATTACCCACATATATAACAGCTATTTGCAGTATATTCCTAATCAACATAACGTACTTTAAAGCAGACCAGTCTTTTTCCAATTCAAACACAAGCTTCAGTCCTGCCAAGAGGTTCTGTACACAATATAGGCAAACTGTCCCAACTGGAACAATGGCCAATTATACTGGTATTTAAATCACAGCAGAGTATTTTTGAAAACATAGTCTAAAATATGCCTGACCCTACATTTTTTATTCATGCACAGCTTCCACCGAACTCAAAATGTCATGTTAAGGCCCACTGCAAACTTACACCAGGGATGTGTGTGGTCTGGAGAGTTCACTCACAAAAACACCACAAAACTGGGCCCAAAAGGATCTTGCCAACACAGCTGTTTAAGCAGCAAATGTAACTTCTGCTCACATTCAGCAGAGAATGAAAGAAAATGCGAACGGTAACTAGGCAACAAAGACACTTGAATAGGAGGAGATACAATAAGTAAAAACACAATGTCCTTCACCCAGCTCCAAAACTTATGCATATTTTCTTGATTTGTTTATTGACAATGCACATAGTATAGAACAGTAACATAACTCAAGCGGCACTAACTTGATAAAACTGCAATGGAGAGTAGCTTAAAAATCCTTTACAAACTGAAAGAATATTCAATAAAGAATAACACATCTTCAATTTCTTTTCTACCGGTGGTGGTTTGTTGTTTTCTTTGGGGTTTGTTTGTTTGTTTTGGGGTTTTGTTTTGTTTTGGTTTTTTCTTCAAAACAGCAATAATCTGTTGTGGAAAAACTGGTAAGGAACGGAAGGGAGATCTTGTATTTGAGGCACTGGACTGTGTCCCCTGAAACCTGGGTTCTCTCCTGAGGAAGCTTCAGAACTATAGATAGGGTAACTGAACCTCACTTCTGCACAGGCAATACTACCATTCTTGCCTACTTCAAAAATATTTCAATAAAAGTGAAGATAGACTGTGAAGGATTCATATATTACAGTGATAGATGCCATAATATCATCATGCTTTAATGAGATGAAAGAGTTAATAGCCAAAATTTGAGCTGTTGCAGGTTTCTCTCTGTTAGGATATGCTTTTGGTGAAAGCCTTATTTCAAAAACAAACAAACAAAAAAAAGGCCTCAAGAGGAAATGGCCAGTTGTGCCAGGGGAGGTTTAGGTTGGATATTAGGAAAAACTTCTTTACCGAAAGGGTTATCAAGCATTGGAACAGGCTGCCCAGGGAGGTGGTGGAATCGCCATCCCTGGAGCTATTTAAAAGCCGGGCAGACGTGATGCTGAGGGACATGGTTTAGGGGTGGTTTTGGCATAGGTTTATGGTTGGACTCGATGATCTTGAAGGTCTCTTCCAAGCCAAGTGATTCTATGATTCTATAACCCCTTTCTCAGCCAGCCCTGCATCTTAAAATCTCTCTGCTACTGCTGTGTTTCTTGGCTGTTGATCACCTTCTGCTGTACTTCATGTTTTAGGTACAAGATCCCAGCTGGTTTTAACCACACACATGCATTCTGCTGCCAAACCCAACAACCCAAGCCTCTGCATTTGAACCTACCCAGTGGTACAGGTGAGCTCTTGAGCTTGCACGCAGGCTGCATTTTAGGCAATGGTTTCCAATTTAATCCCAAGTCCATTTCTCCTATTAGGCACAATAAAAAGCAGATACGAAATCTATCAATTTTCACTACACTTGACCCTGATTTTTTCATTAGAATTGATTATTTGGTGAGGGCATGTAACCGTTCCAGTCATGGATTGGAAGACAATTTCTCTGAGAGCTACAAAAAAACCTTCCTCAAGAAGGCTTTGCAAGTCAAACTAATTAAAAAGTATCAATGGGGAGTTTAATTTCGCTGAAATAGGAATGTTCTGCGGAATCAATACTCAACAACACTCACAAATGTGTTTCAATGTATAATAAAATTAATTCATTTACAAATAAATTATTTACAAAAATAATTATATTTCATATAATTATATTTTACACTATTCTATAATATACTGTTGACAGTATGATAAAAACAAAGGAAGGGCTATCAAAACAATTATTTTTTTCAAAGTACAGATATTCTATGGGAGTTCTGACTTTTTTCCTATTTATTTATGTTGGGTGTTTTCAGAAATACCACTAATTTCCACAGTAACTGAGTTCTATGTCCTGCAACATTCAGCTTACATTTCAAGTTATGATTGCACAGGAGAATCACAAAAAAGTCTGTAAAAGACAGACATTGATTTGTGTTTGATAGGACAAATTAATTCTCTTCTACAGGAGTAAGGAAACCATAACATAAGTCTTGAGAAGGCTGCTGCCATACAAATGATCATGTTTTCCTCTCCATCAGCATCCTAATTCCCTGAAGATAACGTCATTTTATCACTAACACACTGGAAACCCACGACTGAAATATGCCTCTCAGATGTATGCTTTACTTTCAGTTGTTTTTACCGTTATTTTTTCCACACTAATTGATTGTTAAATAAATCATGACCTGGATGAACTGCTATCTCTGAAATCCCCGGCACCAATTCGCTGTCAACACTGGGCCATAGGCTGTGCTAAAATCCTGTACAAATTCAGCTCCATTCATCCTCTAGTGATGGTATTCTGCTTCGCAAATGCCTAGTGAAGCCAATGAATTCCCTTGCAGAAATGAATGGTGTGTTCTGTACCCAACAGAGTAGCATGGAATACCATTTAAAACAGAAAATTGATTTGTACGAGGTGCTTGAGAAGTTATATTGTTATCCAGTCATGCCTGGACAACACTGAATGGGTGGGTAAATATGTAAACTGAAACTATACAGGGTCATCACCAAATGCACATGTTTTTAAAATGTATATTCACTTGCCTGAGCACCTCAACATCATTTGAATATGCCTCTGGAACAAGAACAAATATTTCTTTTTTCTTTTCATGACCACAGAACAACATCACAAAATTTAAGCGCACAGGACAAGCCCTCAGGGATTCTGCTGCATCATATCGATCTCATGGGGCTCTCCTTTATTCCAGACCGTTTCCCAGCTCCTGCAACACCTGCTCTCCTCCCTCTGGGCTCTGCTCAATGGGCCAAACTTGTTTAATTTTCCATCTCTGGAGAGAGACAGCAAACTGTGATACTGCTCACACTTGGCGCTACGACTCATATTCTTCTCTAAATCAAATCTCCTTTTTACATTAGATGATAAGATAACTTAAAATACCATAAGAGGATAAAGGGAGGCAGCAGAATGTCAGTCCTGATGAAGGAATTATCAGTAATTCAAAGATTTCAGGAAGCTGAATACCAGAAGGTCTCTAACTTTCTCTGTTCTGTGCTTCCTTGCTTTGTAGATCTTTCTAAGTAGCTGCATTCAGAGATAAATATCTGAGCTGCACATCTTTACGAATTTTGTAGCTGAAACATGTGCCACAAATCACAGTTACCTGACA
Organism: Chionis minor; assembly: GCA_013398295.1. Lineage (NCBI taxonomy): Eukaryota > Metazoa > Chordata > Aves > Charadriiformes > Chionidae > Chionis > Chionis minor. The sequence continues at coordinate 810,340 of VZSF01001891.1, read as the reverse complement.
GAGCACAGTGGGGGAAAAAAGGTTCAGTTCATTCCCTGTGACTTTTGGAATAAGCATTTATCATTGAAACATTACTTTTAGAAATACTGAATTTCAAATTCTTGACATAAGTGAAGCTGACACTTTTTAACATTTGGAGTTGTTCACCAAGTTGTACCAATATTTGCTAAGAAATTTTTTCCTTAATGCAAGCAAAAACTCCACAGTTGATTTCCTTCCTCAGGACTATTTCAAAATTCATTGATTTTAATAGTCATTCAGGAATTCCAGACACTGTAACTACCCAGTGAAGAGGTTAGAGAAGAACAACAACTCTGATTCCATGTTAAAGTCTGAAACAATTCACCAAAACCAGCAAAACATTTCCATGGAATTTATTTAATCTTCTTTTGCCTATATGCTTTCATTATGCAAGGCACTTCCACGGCAAATTCGAATTCAAGATTTCCCTTTTAAATTTTTGTTGTTCCAAATGCCCTGTTTTATGTTGCTCTTACCCTCATGTGCCAAAGAAACTCCCTAGTGATTTTTAGAGATGTCTTTCTCCCCGTGGCTACTATAACTATTTACTTCTTTCTGTAGTGAAGTTGACATTCCCTCTGGCAGAAAAGAAAAGACAAAAATGCTTTCCCAGGTTGTTTTTCTTGCTGGAAATTTCAGAAAAACATTTTAGTAAAACATACAAGCAATTAACTAGCTGTGAGATCTTACATTGCAGTCACTGCCTACTACACAAATAAAACTAGAAATTCTCTTTCTCTTTCATAAATTATATGAACTTACTGGTTTTTTTCAACTAAAAAATAAAAACCAATTCAGAAAAGAATTGAATCTGCTATAAAGTAAAGCAACGAAGCGGGGAGGTATTATGCCTTCTTCATCGGTTCAGGGATGGGTCCCCTGATTTTCCCATGAGGTTGCAGAAGACCTGCAGTGCTTTAGGGGTTTGGGGACAGAAATTCCATTGCAACTCATCAAAGCTCTCCTCAAAGCATGAGGAAAAGTTTTGAAGAACAATGAAATACCATTTACTCATCAAACATTAAATGGGACATAGCTCTGTGACTCAAGTTGGAAACTAATAGATATTTTTACACAGAATACCAAGATACACATGACTATGTGGTGGTATTATGTTCAGGAGTCCTACTGAAAAGAACTTGTTCACTCTTAACTAATTCAGTAAACCATGAGGTTTTTAATCAAAGCTGTAATGAGCCATGTAGACCATGACACAGTTCTTTTTCAAAAGCAGTTAATTAATCCACTAATCCTGTGAGCAGCTATCACTATTCTTTCAGAATAAATTAAAATGTACGATATGACCCGAGATTTTGTTTCTCCCCAAATGATACTGTGCTTCCAGGTTTCGGTTTTCATTGGTTGTTTTTGTTTATTACTTAACTATTTCTTTCCTATATATACATAACAGTAATTATTCTGATTACATAATAACATTGGTACGTAGTGAAAAAGAATGTTTCAAATATGCTATGGAACACTTCATTTTAAAAATGTCAAAACAAAACATTTTTAAGTTAAGTTTCTCCTACATAGAAGCCAGCAAAACCCAACAACTTCAAAACACGACTGTCAATTTGTTTCTGCCACTTTTTCAATGAAAAATCTTTTCCCTCCTTGACAAATCTCGCTATCAAATGAGACTCTTGTCAAATTGGCTTCTTTGGCAAATCTCAAAATCTTTGGAATCTCACTGGACTTGTATATATTACAATTGCTAACATGGGATGGCTTTTCCCCCCTTCTCTGGGCTTTTCTTGCATCGCAGTCAGGACTTAAATGATCATGTAACTCTTTTGTCAGCTTGTCACTTGGGTGTACAAAGAGCAGTTCTGCTTGACACTTGTGTTATAGGCGTTCAAAAATATAATGAACAAGATAACAAAATAGGAACCAATAGAATACTAATAATTTCACGGAAACTAATAATGGTAATGAATATTTGCAACTAAAAATTGAAACATCACTAACATTCTCATAAATGCACCCAAAAGAAAAGATGTTCGCTGTGAAGTCAGACAAACTTATCTGCATTATATAACATTAATGAGGTCCCATGCTGTTTCTGAATTAACTTCAAGTACTCTCGCTGTAATAGTTGTTTATACAAAATATAATGTTATAGTATTTCAATTTCCTTTTATGAGGATTTTAATATTTCCCTTGTTAATACACTTCGCTTTATTGGGAAAAAAGTCCCAGACAGCTGTTTCAGGATCTTATCCAAAACCTGCTGCCAATTTCAGATTTTACCATTTGAAAGTAATCTCTCTTAAAATTTGATATAATGTTATGTATTGATATCCCCCCAAATCCTAATGATTGATTGTGGTACTATAAAGCCCCAGCCACATTAGAGGACTGAAAGGAGGACCAGAGGCTTAATTCATTGTGATACAATTAGAACCTGTATGAGGGAAGCAGAAGTAAGGGCTTACTATGACGTAGTAACAGAGCTTACACTTCAGGAGTAGTTATGTTTTTGAAGTGCAGGAAAACACATTAAACCCCTTCTAACTCTGCTATATGGAAGATATAATTAATCCCATTTTATAGATGAAGCAAGTGCTCCACAAAGAAGTGTACTGGCAAGTACCAGACAGCTCTTTCGTTCAACATGAGGCAAATAATCCTCAAGGTTGGCTTTTTCAAAAGGCTGGCACAATTAGGCTTCTTCGAGCTTGGACTGGATTGTGACATGTTCCCTCATGTCAGGAGATTTCAGAAGAGTCAGCTGCTTTTGTTGTGAGCGCAAACGTTTTGGGTGAGAGAGGAGCAGGGAAGATGAGAAGAAGGAAAGGTAAACGAATGGCCAATGTCCCCCCCTCCCATCACTTGTGGGTGTATTTCTGTACACTGGAGCTGTACAGCACACTTCACGCACATCAGGACTGAACGTGGACATCAGGACTGAACCCAGGTATCTGAGTGCTCTAGGTGTTTGTAGCCCAAAAAGCAGAGTTGGGTCGCTAGTCTTCCCTTAATCTACATTTTCAGGAAAAGTTCCGACACCCCCAAGCTGTTGATAAACCACTACACAAACCACACAGAAGATGTAAACTATGATAGAAATTTCTGCATTCCACACACCCAGGATGCCTTTGATTTTAAAGAAAACCACAAGTACCTATGAAAACAACATCGTGGATAAGATGCAGCACCTTTTCCTAAATCTGAATTCCTTTTTAGGCACAGCTCTACTGAAAAAGAGATTGTTGAAGCCTCACAGATTAAAATGATTGTACTGGAATATGTTGGAGACAAGAAAAAAAAAACAAAAACAAATCACGTGCTGTTTGTTATCACAGACTGACTGGCTGGTCATCAACAGCCACCTCCTACTTAAGGGCCAAGGAACAGAACTAGAGATTTCATTTGTAAATGCATGTATGAATGACTATTCATTAATTGTCAACCATTCAAACTTGCTGGACAAGTGATTTCATGAAAAAATTCATCCACTGCTCTGAGGATGTTGATTTAGGAATCTCATACATATTCAGTACCTGGATGTTTCTTAATCAACTAATCAAAACACTTGACTAATTGAATGTTGATTGCTTTCTGCAGCAGGTTGAAAGTCAGCTCTCCCAGACCTGGTTGGTATTATTCCAAGAACCGATTATAGCTAGTTTTTATAGCTGACTTATTCTTAACAACTGCATTATCTCCAATAAAAATTCATTCTGTTCTACTTATTACCTAAGTTTGAACAGAAGCTGACTGTCAAGATCAGATTTCTTCTTTCTAGTTGGTTTAGCCATGTTTGATAAACTTCACACGCGTCTATGTATGTTTAAAAGTCACCAGACAGATTACTGTTTGGGCTCTAGCTAGAACATTTTGCTGAAAGCCTTGATGGATCACCAGGTGAAATAAAAGCTTTGGGACCTGTTAATGCAATCCATTTTCAGGAAAACCTGTTACTGATGTCAGGCTAAGCTTTCTGGTTAAGGAGTATTTGAAACCAAGAGAAAAAACAGGCCCTATTCTATGTCATACTCTTGCAACAAGAAGAGGTTTTTTACCTCTAGAAATTTCTTCGTTGCTTTCCCAAATACTGCTTTGAATTTTATTGTTCTCCTATTCTAGCAAAAATACTTTCTAAATTGTGTTTGAAAAGTAAGTGACAAAAAAGTATTTTTCATTTTAACACATATCTGAAAACATTTGAATTAACATTAAAATTTTTGATGAAGTTTTTACACCAACAGTGAGATTCAATGAAAACTCCAATTTTAACACACATACATAAAAAAAAAAAAAAACAAAAAACAAACCATTTCATATGGTTCTGAGGAATCATCCTTATTGCTACATTCTTCCTAAATTATTTAATCAAAGTGGCTGGTTGGGGGAAGAACAGTAGAGAGAAATACCTGAAGATGCCTAAAGATACAGACTAATGATAGGTTTAAAAATTCAAGTAGAGTTATTTGAATATTCTGCAGACAATGCTGAAAGTGAGGGCTGAAATGGGAAGCTGTTACCTGATTCTTTTCCGTACTGTTTTCCTAGGAGCATTGTTGTCAGATTCTAGAAGGGAATTAAAGGGTACTGTCCCTTGGCAGCAAATGAGCTTCCTCATGGAACTTGCTTTTATTGTTTTGGCTAAATTTAAGATCCATAAAGATGATGAGCTGGTCTCACACACCAGGAAATTAAGGTTATTTGTGGATCCAGACAACTGAACTTATAAATTTAAGGCAGAGAAACGTAATGTTTCCTGACAATATTATCACTCAATCTCCTTAACTTAAAGGGCAGTATGGTATCTATATCCACATAAACACAGGTCCAGAGATTTCCAAAAGTCAGAAACAAAGAACAAAATTTTTCTAATGCGAATTTTCATCCACTGAAAAGAGTATGTTTATATTCTTTGGTGTATGGCTTACATTTTCAATGGGGGTACATTTGAAAAAAGTAACATTAATCATTGCACTAGCAAACTCAACTAAAACACAAAAATCTTCTGTCATCTATATCAAAACTCTTGGAAGAAGACTGTTCCCATAGATCTAGATAATAATTTTAAGAGAAAGGCTGCCTTTCAAAGTTTCAAAATTAAAACAAACCAAAAAAGATATATATTATAGAAGCAGAGCACTTGCGTATTACATCTTTCTATGCAGAACTAGCACATCACACAATCACTTGGGTACAGCAATAAATGTACTAAAGAGAGAAATTTTGAGTTCAAAAGAAATCAGTCTAAAGGAAAAAGGAAAAATATTAATTCCTTCAATAAGATGCTTACAACCTGAAGAGAACTTTCTTCTAAGCAAGGATTTTACACTGGGAGGACCTAGTCACATACTCCTATCTGTGGCTAAACCTGCAGAGCTGCCAGCATAATTTGCTGCTACCCTGGGATTGTAGTTTTACTATTATATAAAATTTCAAGGACAGCTTTTTTATTTTTCCTTTACTTTTACTGTATGAGCCAGAACTCCTTCTTGTTCTCAGTTATTCCAGTGTAAATTGAAAGCAAAGCCTTGAAACTCTGTAGCATTACTGTAGGATTTACAGTTTTATAACTGAGCAGAGAAAAGTGCTCCTAAGTATTCTAGGTTATTGTGGAATGGTTTTATAGGAGAGAAAGATATTACTTTAAGGATAAAATAGGGAAATTAATCAAAAAGGATTAAAGTCAGAAAAATCTGACAGTTCTAATCACTTAAACACCACAAGGATGAAATCAACTTGTCTCACCATAGCTATATTACACTAATCCATTTATTTATTTTTTTCCAGGAGGAAGAGGTGTAAAGTAATTGCAGAAATAGCTAGATCCCACGAGTATATTGCTGTTTAAGAGAAATAATCCACTGAGATTTTTTTCCCAAAGATTTTTAGAACAAACCTTACTTCTAGACAAAAATTGCTCTATTCCAACACACTGATGTCTGCTTTCTGTATGGGACAGGCGTTTAGTGAAGTGTAAGGATATTCCGGTAAGCACGCGCTCATTCCTCAGTCTTTCTGCAAAGATGGTCAAACAGTAACGTCAAGAGCCTTGTATGATGATGGGAAGAGGCAGACAGCAGTACGAAGAATATTGTGGGACCTCATAGTGTACGTACCACAAAGACCAGAAGAGGAGCACAGCCTGAGTTGAGTACAGTGGTTTAAATAGCCATCATCGGTGTTGCTCATCATTGTCCTCAAACCAGGACAGAGAAAGAAATGAAAAGTCATAGAGACTCCCCAACTTTTCCTCTCTTCTGCTCCCACCAAACCTACAGAGCCTAGTCAAACACTGAGCAAAGCAGTGCCACAACAGAACCAAAGGCCAAACACTGAGATTAAAGCAAACTTCCCAAATTTTTCAAACACATTTTTATCAGGCTAGCAAAACCCAAGAATGCAATCTGTCAGGAACTAGTGATGTATTTCACAGTGATTTATAGAACATTCACACCAACCAACAGTTGAACCGCTGACCTCAGTATTTATGGCTTTTAGGCCTGGAAGAAAAAAAAAAAAAAGGCTGAAAGAACCTAGTTTTTAAAAACAGAGCAAGAACACAAATGTTCAGTATTTCAGAATCTCTTTGTATGTGTTGTCAGGTCAATGGACTTTAGCACTGACAGACATGGCCTCAAAAATTGTTCTGTTGACATCTTGGCCCTAGGAAAGTATGACAGAAAAGTCATTATTATCAGAGTATATTAAAAAGAAAACCTATTTCAGTAATACAATTTTTTTTAAAAAAAAGTAGATTCATTGTATGTTTCATTATTTTAAGTCGATGCTACCAAAACCCTCAAAGATTTGGGGAAAAAATCTAAGCAGTGTAAGTTGAGATAGAATAATTTGAAATGTCAGAAAACATCATCTCTTTTGGATTTACTGAAACTGATAAAGGCATTCTGCATTTACTTAATATAAGTAGTAAATGAAGAACATTACCACAGGCAGGGGATATAAAACTATCTTCATAACAATTAGTTCAGCCAAGTATCAAGAGGCTCTTTATTCCTGCCTGGTGGAAAAGATTACAAAATGCTGGGTTTGACTGAATCTGACTAAATGTATATTACTTTATATAAAATTTCTTTAAAGAACTTAATGTTGAAGTCAGTTAAAGGAGATGCAAAAGTAAATATTTTGAAAGACCAGCATAATCATGGAAGCGACAAAATATAAAGAGAACTTGAATTTCCATTAACCAGTGTATTTGTCAGCTTGCTTTTGCTCCGAGGAACAGCAAAAGTGTAATACTGCCTTTGATTGTCAGACCACTAAAAAAGCTCAGCTGGGGAGGAAAGCAAACTTAACTCCTTTAGCAGCAGGTTTCCTATCTGTGGTTCCTTTTTCTAGGCTCCTTTAAAGTTGCTGATAAAGTCCTGAGGGGGTTTGAGGACTACCTAGCTGAAAGGCACTGTATTACAGAAATACATCCTGCAGGTAGATCAGGATAGAAAACAACGTTCTAAAAGGGCTAAAACTACAAAATCGCTAATTGCAAAATGCAAACCTAAATGTTATACCCTTGATTTGGTGCATACATATTATGATTTCTGATTTCTCGTTACTGAAATGTTCGACTTTCATCTGTTCCTCCCTGTAATTTGCCTGCAAAACTTCCAAAACTTTGATATATATTTTTCATTTTAGAACTTGAATCTGTAGTATCATCAGACTAAACATATCATTACCTATAGCGACACAATTCTCATGTTTGATTTTTTCCCCTTTGTGATGTATTTAGGGAAAAACTAGTTTATATGGATATGGAGAGGGCAAGGAGGTTTCATTTCCCTTTTACTCTAGAGTGGGACAAGATGCAAATTGGATAACCACATATATTTTACACATTAATTTTTACTGAAAGACCCTCAAATGCCAATAGCAACTAAGTCTAAGGACCTGTCAGAGCTATTAAAATTCTTTGAAGCTAGGTATTTTGATGGTGCTCACGTACAAAAAGACACACAATTCTGTCCTCCTCCTATTCTATGCCCAGCAAAAAACTTTCCTGCAGTTAGCATTCTCCATATTCCTACGGATTATATGCTGCATAAGGAAACATCCTACATAATATGTTCCTGGGAAGCTCTCTGTCACCAAACACCTTCTGTCATTTTATCTCAAAAAGCAGTAATAAGCATGAATATCATAAATGGCTTATTCAGCTTTTTATTATACTCCCTTAGAATCTCACTGCCATAAAGCAGGTTAAAATGTACTGATTACGATAAAGGTCCTCATATGATTAAGTTCATCACTTATTTTAGACTGAAGTCTTTTTGTGCTGGGTTTTTTGGGTCTTACTTTCAAGCCTTCACATTACACAAAGCTTTGTGTATAAGCTGCAGGGAATTTAATGCAGTAACCTGGGAAAATCTTCCATCTCATCATAAGAGAATGTGTTATAGTTGGCACTTTGGTGGTGGTGCTTGGAGAGTCTGGTATCTTTGCCATGGATTCCTTTTATGCCCTACTAATTAAATCTCACGAGAATGCCTGCTTCAGTAGATAATTTTAGTTTCTGTTTGTAGTCACCGAATGTATTAGCGGTTTTATGGAAAATATACCCACTGGTTGACAGGTTATATGAAAATGGCTTTATTTGCTCATGCAGTTTGTAGCTTGTTTCCACGTAAGCGATTTGTTTAGCGGAAATATTTTGATCTTGACAGGATTTCTAGGTTGTAGTTCATGGGAGACTGACCTTGCTGACTGTACTGGCTTCCAGCTTTTGTCGGCTGCTTCTCCTTTCTGCCTGTTGCCTCCTTAACTACTGCTGCTTGCAGTGATGCTGAAGGCAGAGCTATCCCCATAGACGTGTGTCTTGACAAGAAGTGCTGTCACTGGATAGCAACTGAGGCCATCTGTGGAATTCTTAGGCATTCAGTAATTGCATGCCAAGAGATTTCTTTGTGCCTTATAGCTTTTTCTAATCAGGTCTTAACAATTAAATTCTCATTTGGCCTCCTCATGTGCCTGGCCACTATACGCTCATACTCCCTCGTAAGAAAATTCAGAGTCCACTGTCTTTCTGCATCTACACGATATTATATCATCAGCTCTACACAGATCCTATTAGTATTTTTTGCTTGCAGCATTGATGTTTGTCCACCTGCTAGACTGATCCCAAATGACATTCTCCAGCATCTGTATCTGTTGGCTGATGTCCAGAATGCGGTAAACTAAATTGCTAACATGCATTTTCCCTTCACTTCTCCCATCTGTAAGTGTGATTTCTTTTGCTGCCATCACAGCAAGAGTCCCTGCGTTGGTTATTTTCCACTATGATGTTCTTTTCCACACCACTCACAGGTATTCTGTTGCCTTTTATCTACTAATCGTATGTTTCTATTTTTATGTTGGTTTTGTTTAAATTCTTCTGTTTTCATTAATTCCCTAACTTAATGAATTATCTCTGTCTGCCTCTTCTATTCTCTGTATTCAGTATGAGCCTGCCCACTAGCGTTTTGTAAATGTCTAGAGTTCTTGATAGACTTAGGATAGATTCTCCAAATGCTCATTTTATCTCCTTCTCTGTTCTTATTACCAATCTATCAGCAATTAACTCCTCTTTTAAGATTTCATAATTGCACGAGCCAATCATTTGGTACAGCATAGATAAATAGTCCTTTAGTGTTTATTCAGGTCCTTGATTGCACAGGTTGAGTATCTTTCTTGTGACATTTCTGTGGTTTGCAAATATTCCTGGAGTGCTCCTAGAACTTTGTGTGGATCCCTTTGTTTGCTGCTAACTAATTGCTGGTGGTCTGTCTAACGATACGTCTGCTCATGTTTTGTTTGCCTTTTCATACAGCACCCACTGTGATGTGAAGAATATCCAACAGTAAACACATCCCGTTTCATGTCCGTTTGGTATTTTTCCATGAATACTGTTTGATCTTTCTCTTTTGTTTGCTTATATGTACCTGTAGGAGTAGCCTCACTTTTAACCCTATGTTCCCTCCTTGGCATGAGAAGAAAGAAGGATCAAAACCATCCAACATTCAGGCTTTGTCTTTTCTCCCCACAGAGAATTTTTTTCTCAACTTTAGCAGGCATGTTATTATACTCCCTATTGATTTCTTCCTAACGTAATCCTCCCTGTTGAAAGAAGTAAATTGCTGCTAGAGGAAACCCTTTTCCAACCTCCAGCAAGTTTCCTGTGGCCCAAAGAACCCAGATGTTATGCCATGATTCTAACGACCATCTGCTGGTTCTTTATCTGTTAATTAACTATTTAGTCCTTGCAGCTCTCCTTTAACGCTTTGACTGAAGGTTTCTCTGAAAGTGGGGTTTGCACACACTGACAGAACATACACCATAACCAAGAAAAGAGCATACGCTTCATCTGTCACTGTCATGAAAGCAGCTAATTACAAATGACCTGACAAAGCAACTTTAACCTTTTTCCATTTTGCTTGTCATTAATTTGTTAGACCAAAACCATACAGTTATAGAAAGAGTTAGTTCACTTCCAAAGTAAAATCTGGAAAGAGAAGTAGCTCATAAAATCTTCCAAAAATCTGTGGAAGTTACTAATGTATATTTATACCTTTGCCACTAAAAATGTTACAGCCTAACATGAGACTGACTGTCAGATTTTCACTGGATTTGCTGATGGTGCACCTCTCTCTATATAACAAAGGAAAATCTCGACTTCAGGACACAAAGGCTGTCGGGCAAGTCAACTGCGTTATCTGGAGATCAATGCTAGAAATATGAAAATTACAACAGAGGCATATAGAACCTTCCAGAGAGAATCAGAGCAACCCATCCCTAGTCCAAAATTCAGAAATATTCTATATGAACTAAAATATTATTTGCATTGTGTTTGGTACAATTTGTAACAAGCACTACCAGGTGTTTTTAAGTCCATGTATATAAGCTAAGCAGGTCATTAGAAGTGTTTCAGATTTTACCAAAATAGACATTGTAGAGAGGTGGGGGTCTATCTCTCTCTCAAGTAACAGGCGGTAGGACAAGAGGAAATGGCCTCAAGTTGCGCCAGGGGAGGTTTAGATTGGATATGAGGAAAAACTTCTTCACTAAAAGGGCTATCAAGCATTGGAACAGGCTGCCCAGGGAAGCGGTGCAGTCGCCATCCCTGGAGATATTTAAAAGCCAGGCAGACGTGGTGCTGAGGGACATGGGTTAGCGGTGGGTTTGGCAGTGTTAGGTTGATGGTTGGACTTGGATGATCTTAAAGGTCTCTTCCAACTGAGGTGATTTCTAGGATTCTATGATTCAGTGTTGTACCAGTGGGGGAGCAATCCAGTTAAAAAGAGGAAACTTCAGCTAACCCTGAAGTTAAAGTTTTGCTTGGTTTACATTAATCATCTTTAGGAAGATTTTTGTACTCCCCTTTGCTCCTACTCGCTCCATAGGCTCCTGGCTGTCCACTTGCACGGGGGGCTATGTGCAGTTCTCAAGTTCACACACACAATCACTACCAGGGTCTTGACCACTGGCAGGGGATTTCATGTTACTCAAGTTTTGATCTGCAAGCCCGCACCCATAATGCTTCCTCCGTGCTCACCTACATCTGAGGGCTGGTTGTTACAGTCTGACTGCAAATGCTTCAGGGTAATTTTCCACAATCTTTCGTCTTTTCCCCTTTGAATTCTGTGCAATTTTCTTCAAATGGAGTCATTAATTGAAAATTGAATTTGGCAGCGACAGTGACTTAGCCCTGGAAAAATAAAGGTGTCAAACCTGGCTAATCATCATAATTGTTTTAATAACTCCCGACTATGGGAACATTTTCAGAAGCACGACTGTCATTTCCAAAATTCATCTTGGGGATCCTGGAAGTCAGGAGGCAGAGTTTTAAAGGTATAGATATGTTAAGATATATATGCAGTATGCACAAGAATCATCATAATCATCTATTTAAACTGATATTTAAAACAGTTGCTTTCCAGAGCAATTTTATAGATCGCATCACTAGAGATGATATCTTCTAAATACGATAATTCCTAGAGATGACATCACTAAAGCTGTCTTTAGGAGCCTAAGTACCAATTGTTTTGAAACTATCAAGTGGCAGATGACATTGGAAAACTGGACACAGTATCCTGAGTCCCTCCTTTAATAAAGTTTTATAGACAAATCTTTCAGCTTGGGTCACGCGCTGACTGGAATCTAATTCCCCGAACCTGCTCTCTATTCCTGGGGCAGTCATTAGATATAAACTCAAAGAGTTGAGTCTGTTTGATGCAAAGCTTTCTACTGCTTTGCATTACCAAATCCTTAAAAATTTAAGATAAGCAACAAACATGCCTACAGGAAAAACTTTCATCATCTAAACAATTTGTCCAACAAGCTGCTTACATAAAATATGGGGGTTTTTTTAATAGGAACAAGGCTAGTAATGTTCAAGCTGGAAAATCATTCATTCCAAATGATGTGCACAGTGGTAGGTATTAAGATTTTTTGCAATACAAATCTGCAAAGCGTGTTTCATGAATATTAACAAGAAGCTGTAAGAGCAGATTCAGTGATGTATGATGTTGGAATGGAAGATGTCTCCAAAATCTCACTGATAGTTGCAAGGGGGGATTGGTCCAGATGGCTACACAGGTGTACATTTAGTTACAAAGCTACATTTTAAAATACATTTCTTTTTCAACAGCAGGGTCTTGATGGTAAAGATAGCATTACTTGAATATAGTAGCTATATGATTCCAATCACTTGATGTCTCAACAAATGCTGCCTTTAGCCATAATAACAAGGATAACAATAAACCAAGAATAACAATAAACAGCCAAGAATAGTAATAAACAGATTTTGTATATTATGAAAACTGGGTATGAACCAATAAGGAGTCTTTCTCTAAAAACATGCAAAGTCTTAGAGAGTCAGAGGAAAGTAGGTATAAAACCACTGTTGCTAACAAAGTCAAATCTCCTATATCCATTTTGCACACATACAGAGAACAGCCATTTCCCAGGAAGTGTAAATAAGGCCCATTGTTTGTTGGTTTATCTCCACCAGCATGATAAAAAGAGCTATCCAGAAACAGTAAAATCTCCAGCATCCTAAGTCAAGCTTGATTTAGGAGAGCAAAAAGCAGCTCCTATAGAATATTGCATCTCTTTCTACCAATATTGCTGTTGATTTCAGTGAGTGGTTACCATTCAAGACTACAGATCACAGCACCTGTCAAAATCAAGCACTTGAGTAACAATTTCCCCCCATGAAGACGTTTATGCTCCGAGGGCTCTACTGATGAGGCGTAAAGAATGAAAGCCCCATCCTTTTCATCTTGGCTAATATAATTGTATATGCATATGTTGAATCCTTTTATTACATATCAAAGACATTTACTACTTTGTATAAGACTTGAAAGAACAGCTTAAGGATTTGCCAGCAATAATTTTTAAAGAAAAGTTTACAAGAAAAACAGAAGAAAATAAAGGTTTTCAGAACTATTTAGTATAAACCTTAAAAAGTTAATGGAAGGGCACTTCTGCACTACCTGAGAACAGCTGCTGTGCTCAAGTACCAACTTCAATGAAAACTTTTAGTTAAGAAATAATAGGAGGGACTTTTTATTTTGCTTTCCATACAATCCATACCTATTATAATGTGTCCTTAATTTAGGTGGATTTCTGGAGAAAACATTCTGACCTCTCCTGAAAACGAGTAGGGTCATATCTGCACCTAAACTTTGCTAACGAGCAGGGTAAAAGAAAATCTGAACAGCATTTGCAACAGCTTATCATTTACCTTTCCGAATAGCTGACCTTGGGGTTCTCTAAGCACTGTTGGGAGACTTTTGCTCCTAGGGAAAGAGTACACGCTTGTTTCTAGTTCCAGTAAGTACAGGTACAACTTTCATCTCGAGGAGCTCAAGCTCTACAATAGTGTGACCTCTATGACAGACCCAGTATTTGGCCATTCTCAAATTCTTCTCTAATTTAACAGAGTTAAAATGTGCAAGTATGCTGAGGGATACCAAAACAAAGCCCCTACCTCAGGTAGTGGAAGTTTATGGAGTGGTCCTAAATCATGCTGTGATATCTGTTTACACTACAGACTACTGGCTGGTAGTGAAGGTCACATCAGTTAAACAAAATCATTCCTCTTCTACTTAACCAAGTGTCCCTAAGCCATTTTAAATTCACAAACTACAACTGGAAGAAAACAGAATAAATCTGTTTTCAGGTTTACAAAATAGTGCATCCTTTCCTGTAATGACGCTTTGTAGCTCTGCCCATTCATGATTTTACAACTCATTAATAACGATTTTAATGTTGCTCAAGCTTCCACAACCTTTTCCCACTGCCAAAAAACAACCACTAGAATACAGTTTTGCTCCATGAAACAGTTTTGGACTGACAGCAGTCAAAATGCAGATGCCAGAAACTCATATAACCCTTTTTTCCAAAGTTATTATCATGGCTTCAGAATTTTACTGCCTCCCTGCTGAAATACTCGGTATGCACTGTTTAATCCCTCATGCACCTGCACAAACAGTTCCAGCAACACAGAAGATTAATAAAATGCCGAAAAGATTCAAATGGCTTATATCTTACTCCTATTCTGATAAGTTGCTTATGCAGTCATCTCAGGTCATTCCTTATCTATTTACAAACAACTTGAAGTTATCCATAATGCTTTTTTTTCCCTCTCAACATTGATTATATTTATGTTTTCTCTATTTTTCAATAATTTAATCAAATCTGAGGAGGCCCAAATGATCAGGAGTTTGATTAACTTTGTCACTTAAGCAATGGTTTTATGGTAGGTTTGGAGACGAGCTTCCATCATGCAAAATGTATTATGAGTATTACAGCTTTCATTCAATAAAAGGCTGCTGCCAGAGCTCAAATACAAATAAAACTTTTTAAAATCAAGGGTGCCGTTATATCACTCATTTCACTGGCTGCTCTCCAGGCCAACAGCCATTATTTATGAATAATAAAAAATTCTTTTCAATATATCATGCAATTTCAATGAAGAGAGTTGTTAATGTCTATGGAATAAGCAACAAGGAAAGAAAAACTCTTTCATTTCAGTGGAAAGGTTTGGACTTTTGAAGAGTTATAATATAAAGATGTGCCTTTCTTGCAGCAATTTTCAGTGGAACATCATCAGCCCAAGAAAAAGTTCCAGACTAAATCAGTGGAAACAGATCATTTTCCTCCTATGTGAATGTAATCCATCTATTATTGCCGCAGTTTATTGAGAACTGTTTTCTTTCCAGCCCTCAACACTATGCTTAACAGATATTCAAATGACAAATTAATATCTCTCCATCCTGCAAACCAGGGAAACTGTTTTGTCATATTCAGAAGCAGGTAAATTTAAATGAAGAGTGGACTTCTATGTTCACTATAGAGCCATTGTTCACCCTGTTGCTCATGCTATTCAACCATTTAAAATGGACTGCATTTGAATTCGAAGAGATTATCATATCAACTACAACCAACAAATTTCATCCTAGCTCATCCCCTGTCTGAAGACTCCATAAACGAAGCAGCAAGGAAGTTTGGTTTAGCACAGTTTTCCCAGCTTAGCGATAAGCTACACATCAGCTCACAAAGACTACACACGAACCCCTGTTCTGACACCGCAGCCTTCAGAAACGCTACAAAACACTCTTGCTATCAACTCCGTTGTCCCAGCCATGGCACAGGTTACATACTGCAAAGGGACCAGATGAAGTGGGAAGAGAAAAAAACTCAAGACAATTCAGAATACCTTAATAAGCAAGTTCTAAGACCCTCATTTTCAACAGTACCAAGTACCTGATGTTCACGTCTATTCATCGGAAGTCCTGAATGTACATCAGTTCTGGAACTTCCAACAAACTGAAGAACCAATTAACTGAAAAAGCACTTTTTTTTTTTTTTTTTTATTCTTTCCATCTCATCCCCCTCCAGCATGTTCAGGGACACGACAACCTCTACAAAATGTTTAGAAGTGAAGAATCATGGAACTCAGTGGTTTGGGCTGTTTATGCACAATTCAAAATGCAAATGCATTTATGCAAATGGCACAAAAAGGACAGGTGTCATGAATGTTTTGCACTGATTCCAATGAGAATTTCCAGTAAATTCAGTAGAAGATACAAAGGCAAAAGTATATTTCACAAGCTTAGTGGATACACTCAGCTTATATTATCATTCTATTGATAGAAACATATTACCATATCTCCATTGGATTTTTTTCTGAAGGGTTGTCCAAGAAATTTTTCTCCCATTTTGTCTTGAGTTGTAATACCCGGTAAAGTAAATACATGGTAAAATACACAGTAAAATATTTGAATTTGATAATTGGGCCCCAGGTTAGAAGAAATGCAAATACTGTATCCCTGAGTGACTTCCACTTATTTATTTCATTTTACCTGAAATTTTAGTAGCAATGAAAAAATTGCAAGCTTTTAATTTTCCCACATTCTGATTGTCCCAGCAGGAAAACGATCTGACACTAAAGAATGAAAAGCTTATCTTCTTCCAGCCCACTTTTGAAGCTTTGGTTGCTAGAGGACACCAGGAAATACCCTTGGAGATCTGAATTTTTTGTGCACAGAGCTATTTATACTCATGTATTTACATATTTATCACTTGGTGACCTGTATCTTGACAATGTTTCTAACACATGCACCTGCACTAGCCTGCCTGACCACAACTGTATCACTAGAAAAAAAATCCCTAATTCCCAAGTCTCTATTAAGAAAAAATTTAAAAAAAATTAAAAGTCACAGCTATACTTATGAGATCCAGAAATGTAGAAAGCAAGAATACTTTCTTTCAGAAAAGCAGTACCTCTTGGGCGATGCATGAATTATGTGACATTATAGGTGACAGAAACTGCTAAAGTTGTATTTGGGGTGATTATAGGTATTTGAGTTCACAAAGAATGCTTTCTGTAATTCAAATCCATGGCTTACCCTAGGAGTGATTTATTTCAAGACAAAGTCACAGTATTTCCAGATTATAGAAAAAGTGCTGTTTATTGAAATGAAAATACTAACTTTTAACTAAAGAAAGGACAGAAAGAACACAACTTATATAGAAGAATGTGAGGAATCTGCATGGAAAATTAGAACTATGTGACTAAGAACTACTTCTTCTAATGCCATATCCATAATAAATGAGTCAAATATCTCCTACAAGTAGAATCATAGAAACGTTTAGGTTGGCAAACACCTTTAAGATCATTGAGTCCAACCATTAACCTGACACTGCCAAGTCCACCACTAAACCCTAAATGCTACATCTACACATCTCTTCAATCCCTCCAGAGATGGTGACTCAATCACTTCCCCGGGCAGCCTGTTCCAGTGCTTGACACCCTAACAAGTACTTTGTAATACCTTCGGACATCACTCACATCTCCAGCTTCTCTTCCATTCCCTGCTGTTTGTTGAACCCATTTTTGGGCTCATGCTCAAGATTATTTGAGCAGAGACCAGAGGTTTCTACTTTTACTTATCACACTCGGTAGTGGCTTGTGTAAGTAACCTCTGCTGGGGTTTTGAGTGGAAAAGCAACCAGACAGTAGCTGTAGATTCACTTGAAAGTTAAGGAAAAAATGAATCAAAATATGCTGGATAAAGTCCAAGTGTGCTGAAGGAATACACAGCTAGGGCTGGGAAAGAGAACAGGGCTACATAAATCAGGAATTAGAAAGGCTTAAGCTGCTGCATATCCAAAGACACGCTGAGTTTTGGCAACCTGACTTAGAATGAGCTAAGTGAAGACACCAGTGAGCTGCAGCAAACCAAAAGATGTCTTTTTGCTTTTATCATGCCCAGAACAAAACAATAAGGGATTAAGAAAGCAATAATGAGGATTTGGAAAGAAAACATCGAGACACACAAACATCGGTGATGAAGGCAGAACCATTTAGCAGGCTTAAAAATACTGCCACACTGAGATCAAGGAAAGCAAAAACAGGCTTTAATATCTCTAATAAAAATGTACAATTTGAGTCTGTATTTTAAACAAAATTAAAAAAGATAAGGTTGTCTCTTTAATAAATCCAGGGAATTCTCCTGTGAGGGATCTGAGATTCTAGATAGCTAGGCAGTTATTGCACATCTCATCAAACTGAAGCATTTCACAAAAGCAATTAGCAATCTCTCTCCTATATTCTCTGCTGGGGAAACTCACAGGAATGAGGTGGTCACAGCATTGCTTCATCCAGGGTCTTGAACTCAATAACTAAGAATTCTACAAAAAAGTGCCATATAAAGCTGATGGAGTGAACTGATGCAATAGATAACTGAGTATTATTAATGTCATATGTACCTGGCCTCTGGGGTACGTCAGCCAAAGAGCTACAAGCAAAAAATATTCTGGATTTAAGAATCAGCAGTTTTGAGTGCTGCATCTCTAATGATCTGATTGCAAAGAATTAATCCACTTTTGTCCATTTTTCCCCTTTCCTAGCTCAGCTGCTTGCAAAGTAATCAACTGAAAGTTACTATAGTGTAGTATAAGGATATGGAAAACTTGCTGAGTTTAAGTATCATTAGGACACTTCTCAACCAAAATAAGTTCTCTCTACATAGGATGCAGGTGCAGTAAATCATGCCTAGGTTTTAGGTAGCAATAAATAAAAGTTAACACACCTCCTTCATTCTGTAGTTAAAGATGCTTTCTCAATATTTTTGAGAGGAAAGGAAAAGACTTTCAGAGACCGAGGACAGTTATTTTATTCGACTATATGAAGGACTGGATAGGCTTTTAAGGTAAATTAAGGATGTGAATCTCACTAAAAACTGTATCATGAAATCATTGATCAACTGAAGCAGCTAAAAACTTCAATCTGATTTCAATGTTGAGGATTTCAGTTAAAGAGCTATAGGCCTGCAGACCTTGAAAGAGGTTGGAATGAGGTAAAAGTTGAATGATTACCAGAGTTTCTCAATATTTGGTAATATCAACAATTTGGCTACAGGTGCACAATTGGTACAAACACTTTGACTCAAAAATGGATCACCTATAGGAACCTTGTAATATAACATCTTAGAAGCAATGGGAAAACTTAATTCAGTGCTATTTCATGTCAGTTGTTATTAACGACTGAAAAGTCACCAAAATTGTGTAATACACTTAATTTCTTGCTCATGTATCTTTATAAGGCTGACCCTACTGCCTCTCCATGAATGAAGCTCCTATTGCAGTCAACAGGAGCTCTACATGGAAAGGAAGATACTGATGATACATAAGGCATTCCTGACTCTTAACTAATGGGAAAACATACAGCTTCAAATGTTAAGCAACTGAGGGAAGATATGCTAATTTTCTTAGTACCTGAATGTGTCACAATATGACTTTCATAATCACACACACAGAGGATCTGAACCCAAGACCGCTGAAAACAATAGAAATCTCTTTTATTTCCATGCTTTTCTGATTAGACTCGCAGCAGTTCATTTAATACAAGATATGAAACCATTTGCAAGGTTAATTTATGTCCATTTTTTTTCCAAAGTGTACATGCTGTGCGGTATATAATGCTATAAAGTAGAATGTGTTCATAATAGCCAGGCCAATTTATAACAGATTCTCAGAATCTTTTCACAGAGGTAATATCAATTCCAGTACTACTCTTCACGCCTAAGAAGTTGGCTATTTCAGCTACTAGTAATGTTTCTAAAATTGGAATGAACTTTTAAAGTGCATCGACTGTAACATTTATCTTCCACTATCAATATAGGATGCTGTGAACTGTTTTGCTAGATAGGGCTAATAACAGCCAGCTGAACGAGAAGTGACTTTGCAGCATATAGGTGATAGAATGTACCTTCCTGTGTGCACTTTATCTGATTTCAGGTCACTCAGTCGCTTTTGATGGCTAAGAAACACAGGTTATTCTGCAAAGCTTCTCAGACTAAAATATTTAGTATTTTCCACAGGCTGAGGAGTGATAAAAAAGAAATGCAAGCTAGAATTAAAATTGTGCTCAAAAAGAACGAAAACTACCAATGCTGAGGATTTCTCGAGACAACCCTATCAGTTGCCGCACACATTTCTCTTCAATTATACCGCCTTTACTTCAGAGTTAATAAAATTCTACTTCATAATGCTTCTTTATGGAGATTGATGGACATGTTTCATGCTAATTCCTTCTTGAGTTAGTAAGCCTTTATTTGCCATGTCAAGGCAAAAATGATGGCAGGCAGCCTAGCAGAAATGCCAGTGCATACTTTAAAATGTCATTAAGTTGCAGACCAAATTAAACTATTGACCAAATTAAACTGTTTACCACACATACCATCTACATCTCGCTATCGTTAAAGGCTCAAATGAAACCACCTGGGTATCAAAGCACACTTTACATAACTGACACTCAGACTTTGCAGCAGAGACCACATGATAATGTGACCGTGTGAGGAACACTGACAACTGGGAAAAGCAAAGAAAAGCATCTAATAGTACAGTAAATATGATTCACTTCAGGATATTTGCGTTTGATTTTATTTATTATTCCAGCCTGATTTGGAACTCTGCTGACATGAAGGAACCCAAAAGCTGGAAGGATTGGCCATAAGGAATATTCTGGTCTCTGCTGGCACAGAAACTGCAGGACCCAGTGGTGCAACTGCCTCCCGTAACCAAACCACAGGCTGGTGCCAAGTCCAACACTCACATAGTACTTGCCCATAGCTCCAGTGACAGCAGTTCTCCTGCCGGTGGCACAGACACAGGGGCAGTGCACAAAGGACACGCTCTCAAATTGCTTTTATGTACCGAGATACGTGACTTGCATTTCCTGTTCTATGCCTGTTGCAGCCATCAGCCTCAGATAGTTGATTTTCCTTAAATGAAATATCTTCTTGTTAAGAAGTTTTCAACAGCTCAGTTTCTGATTAGGTAAAAAACACCCTGACAAGACCACTTTGACTTCTTCTTGTCACTTTGCCAGTACTTCGGAAGTAGTAGTTTGCTCCTAACGGCTTTGATTTTGGTTCAGGCACTATCAGCAGGAAAGATGCTCAGTTCCCAACAGTGAGAACCAGGCTCCTGGGTTTTGACCAGTTTGTAATCACCTTGCCAAACAGAACAAACAGTACCCTGGATCGGCATCCTGTTCCCATGGATCTGGGAAGCTGGTACATCTGTTCCTCTCCTATGGACTGCTGGGCAGGCGCAGAGCCTCCGGAGGCTCACTCCTCAGACAATCTAGATAATATCAAGATAACTCAGAGTAACTGCTAAACAAACAACACACCTCCGAACACCAACAAACAAAAGCACCCAGCCAGCATAACATGCGCTAAAATGAACACAGGGATCTGAGGAGTTTTCTTTCATTTTTTACATTAGTCTGTCTTCAGATGAGGGACTTTGTGCTAATTGGCATGATTCGGTTAAATGAGGAGGTATTTTGAGATTAGAAAAGATAGATCAACTGTTTGGATAATGGAATGGGGAGCAGGCTTATAAACCACAGAAATGAGGAAAGGAGCTGTCATGCTCTGGAGGTTACAGTGAAAAACGATCTTGGGAAATGGGAGGAATGAATAAGGCAACAGTCAGTACACACAAATACAAAGCAGCATCATTACAAAGCAGAAATCAAAGGAATAAACACAAAATGGGGATTGACTAGGTAGAAGTAACACAAAACAGGATCCCAGAGTGTCGATGGACTGCAGGTTGAATAGGAATCAAAACTGTCAAGCTGTTGCAAAAAAAGCTCTTTTTACTGGAGTGTATTAGCAGGAAAGTCTTAACTAAAACATGGGATATAATTATTCTGCTCTATTAAGCATTGTTGATGCCCTCAGTTGGAACGTGGTTCTGTCTGGGTAAAAGTATAAACAAGATATACAGGATAAGAGGATAAGATGAGGATAAGAGTTCAGGGGGGAACAGTAAAATTGATAAAATTTTGAATATGACTTGTAAGGAAATGAAAAAAGGAAATAGATTGAACTAGTCAAGAAAGGAAAGACTCGACAGGGAGCCATGATATGTCTTGAAATGAGCAAATGCTTGTCATAAAGCAAGCAGTTATCCTTGAAGATTGTTCTCCATATCTATGAGGACAGAACAAGGAACAACAGACAAATTACAGCACAGGGGTTTTGGCGAAGTATTGGGGGAATCTTTATGAGGAATCGCACTGCCTTCTTTGGAAGGTTATAATTAGTGTGGGCAAACAATTGTCAGAGCTATACGACCTCTTTGAGACCTCTGTTAGGTCCAGCAGAAAGATGGGAAGAGAAGATGAAAGCATTCCTTGATGCCTCCCTGGCCCTGCAGGATCACAGGTTCTGCTACTGAATTGCTCTCTTTGGGGAAGAAATGGGAAAGACCATACACCAACTCACTGGGAAAGAATATGAAAAGCAGGGAGTTGAGGTAAAGGCTTTGCTTCTGCTAAACTGACTTTTTTGTAATTGGAAAGAAATAATGAATTTCTGTGAGCCTGAATTCTTAAGAGACAACCAGGTTACAAATTTTCAATATAAAAGCACAATGAGGAACGTGCAGATTATCCTTGAGGAATAAGATTCTAGCCAGTTTGAGTATGAATGTGACACAGCCTCATTTTTCTGGACATCTTTAGATATTTTAACTCTAAATGTGAAACAGAAGCTCTGGGGAATGCATGAGGGATATTTATGTGTATTTACGTGCAATCTGTGTATAATAGTCATCTTAGGAATAGTTTTTCTGTGACTGACTCCAGGTACAAAAATGTTCAAATCTTTCTATTAATATCTTACTTCTCTAATCATCTGGTTTTGTTGAAACTGGTTATAATTCCATCGAAACGTTAAAGTAAAAACACTAACACATCCTAACTTGATGAATTAATGAGAATATGACCAATGTCATTACATCCATCTACAGAAAATGGCACACTGTCAAAACTAGTGACAACCTAATAAAGATACACGGTCTTCATTTTAGATTATGTTTGGAGTAACAATTATGGTGTAGAAGAAGAAAGAAAACTTTGAGAGAAACTGTGTTATATTTTGCAGCTGAAGGAACACATTAAAATAACATATTCTTTTGGCCCCTTTTCTATTTCTCTGTGAGCAAATAAGGTAGATTGGAGAAATGATCATTCCCATCAGGAGGTTCTGAAAAGACATAAAACAGATTAAACTGCTCTTGTCTTTGTGTTTGAATACAGAAGCAACAAAAAGTAATTTCAGTTCAGAGAGGCTGAAGGTAAACAACAGTAATCTTCAGTTTTATTTTCATTCTGGCAGGTCTCCTCGCTGATGGTTTGCCCTTAATTGCTTTTCTAGTTACCTAGTTAAGCATAACTGTGTGAGATCATATTTAAACAAACTCACTTTGTTTTCTTAACTCCTGCAGGACCAAACTTATTTTTCAGCTCTAGAATGTGCAGTTCTGACTTCAGAAGTAAAAGGTCAACCTTTTAGCTCTTTTTCTTGAAAACTTAGTATTCTTAGTATTCCTACGTTCTGACTCCATATAGATATGTTTGACAGCAAGCCTTTCTTTCATGATTCCCAGTTACCCTATAGTCATGGAAGCATCTTGCTGCTCCCTAGTGTTACCTTTCCCTTTTTCTCCGATTACTTTAAATGCCAGAGAAAACAGCAGTTGTTATGCCCACAACATGGGGGTCAATCTGAGCTGTCTGACCATATACCTGCTCCTACAAAAAAGATACTGGCGAAACACTGATGGGAGCAATCAGCCCTGCTAATGTCAAACATACCAATACTTCCACACGAGTGACAGGGATCCAAACTGGAGTAGTAAGAAAACAGGTAATAATGTTTGGGATGGACAGAGCAAAAAGTAGTAGAATGAAAGAAAAGGCATATGAGGCAAAGAGAATAGCAAAGCGCACAGAAGCCAGAACATAAAGCTTCAGAAGATGCAACAGAAATTCTGGGGAAAAAATGAAGCCAAAACCCAGACACAATTCAAAAAAATCAATGTGCTTAAGAAAGTCTTATTCTGAGATTCAACAGCGGCTTTTTGTCTCTGAAATGGTTCACACAAACCACTCATCACCATAAGGTTCAATAGTGGCTGAACTGCATGAATTCCAGTGATATGAAGAAGAAAACCAAAATAACATCACACAACTGCTAAATTCAGGATAAAAACTGGAGCTAAAGGAAGAGAAATGGTACAATCAGATGGAGAATGAAAATTGATACAGACAAAGCTACTATGTAAGAGGAAGAAGCCATAAAGGGACCATTGTACTCACCACTTTTTTTTAAACCTGTCTTTCGTAAGGAAAATGCTTTTAGAAACAGGAAATTAATACCATGGTTTGTGAAAACTCCAGTAGTGTAAAGCTGTTATGCAGCAGATCTTTCCATATCTTTGCCTCGCACCCATAGACCGAGTAGCACCCACCAAGGACACACAGGCAGTATCTGAAGGTACTTCCAGTATCATTCATTCAACATCAAGAACAGAATATTTTCCATTTTCCATTCACTGCATTGCTATTAATAATTGGTTCTTTTTTGTTCCACAGTCCTCCCACTCCACCTCATATCAGAACAATGTTGCTCTCTTCCTTTCCAATATTTTCCCCATTTCCTTCATTTTGTCTCCTTTCTGCCAATAACTTTTTGTTATTCTTTTGGTATTCTTTGGTATTCTTTGGTATTCTTTTCTCTTTAAATCTCTCTTTCTCACCAATTCCTCCCCATGGATGACCTCCGTCTCCCTCTTCATAGTACCCTCCCTAAAATCTGATCAGCTCATACTCCTTATTTACTCCTCTCGTTCTGTTTCTTTTGCACCCTTACCAGTCTGCAAAACTCATCTGTCCGGCACTATTCCTCCTTGGAGGCTCTGGTGTGGAACCTGGGATCTGAAAATACCCTATAGTGGCTGCAGGTCTAGTGGAAACGGGGTATTTATATGGAGCATGGTCCCTCCAGGATGCTTTATTGCATCCTGTCTTTTACCCCAACCAACAATATCTCCCCTTTTCTCCCCTAAAAAAGCTTCATAATCATAGAATCATAGAATGTTAGGGGTTGGAAGGGACCTCTGGAGATCTGGGGAGATCATCTAGTCCAACCCCCCTGTCAGAGCAAGTCCACCTACAGCAGTCTAGTTAATTTTGGACCAAAGAGACTGAAAAATAAAGCAACGATCTGGGTTGAAATTCTGCCTCCACTAAGACAGAATTCCCATTGACTACAAGGGGCTGATGCTTCATCCTTAGAATATATTGGATCTGTGACTTTTAAAACCTACAGGATTATATAGAACAACCAGTGTCGGAAAGATTTTGTCACTTTTTTTCTTATCAATTTACAGAAACTAGTAGCTGAAGGGTATACAGAAATGTAACAGTTTTTAATTTGAATGAAACGTTGGATAGAATTTGCATGCTCAGACTCAAAAGTTTTAATAAAAATTCACTTGGCCACAAAGGACAGTCGAATGGGCATGAAGCTGAAAGAGCTGAAGGACCATCAGCAGTGATTAATAATGAAGCTGCTAAATGGGTGTGGGGCAACCCACAGGAGGTTCATCCTCACTGAAAACTTGTGGGTACTGATCAGTAACAGGCAAGATGTGTATGTGGCTGAGGAAATGGTAACTGGTTTATCAGTCACTGTTTCCCCACTACCTGGAGAGGTTCATGTCCCTTTTGCCCACTGGTCAGTCTACTGCCCTCCTTTGTGTCAGTTCATAATTATCTCAATATCGAGCACTGATTATTAATTTTGAGTCCTGATTTGATACTTGAGACAGTCAAGGTGGCAGAACCTTGGAAGGATGATGGACTACATGGCAAGAGGAGGGATGGGAACAATTTTTGCACTGTTTGTTCCCCAGGAGCGTTTCTGCCAAAACTAAGAGAGCAGCCCTAGTGAAGAACTGTAGAGCACACAATTCATGGATGTCACACACATACACACTTAAACTAAACAGAGGACTAGGGGAAAAAGAAAATTGTATTATTCCAATTACATGCAGAGGGAACTAAAACTCAGTTTACATGATCTCATCCCAGGTTCCCAAGACGCTGATATGAGAGCTGGAAAACAAAACTTTAACTCATGATTCTCAACCTGACTTTTCATGGAGTTAGGGAACAGATTCACAGATGTGAAGACTAGAATTAACTATTAGAAAATCTAGTATCAAGGTCTATGTATTGTTATGAGAAAGTCCAGGAATGGGGATTTAAATAATCTTCTATAACTCTCCACAGTCATTTTCTATTACAGCGAAGTTGCACGATTTAGTTGCACTCTCTAAACATGTAAGTGTAATTTCCAGTTTGAATTCATCTGGATTTATGTCTGGCAGTTGTTCTTATAATTTTCCTCGGTGAGATTAAAGATGCTTTAGCAATCACTTTCCTTAGCATAAAGCAATTCATACTACACAATCCGTCACCTTCCAATTTGCTTTTTTATAAACTAAGTGTATCAAGAGGTTTAAGTAAAAGATGTCTGTGATAATACTTTCCCCAACAGATGTGCTACAAATTTGGCAGAAAGATGATGATGACAAGGGACAGATTCCTACTGTATGGACGTTGCAGGGATGAAGCATTTTTACTTCTCTCTAATAGCTAGGATCCCTAGCTATAGACCAGCTTTGCTAACTTTCCAGTATGCCCAGAATGAGACAAAAAAGTTTTGCATACAAGAGAAGAAAAAAAGAGAAACACACAAGCAAGTCAACTTACAGAAGCAGACTGCAATCAAGAAACAAGAGTGATGTTAAAGAAGTGGTAAGAAAAAATTAACTAAACATGAGTTTGCAATGCATTAGGGATTTGTGCTATGTATTGGTGATCCTGTTCCACAAAACTAATCCTTCTGGGGTACCTGAAGGCAGAGATCAACTGGATCCAGTGTTCTGCTACTCTTTTACCACCACTTTTTCCATTCAGCTTATCCTCACAGGTTCCTCTTACTGGAGTGAGGACATTCTCAGGCAGCCTGTGGCTGCATCCAGTGTAGAGTAAGATACAGAACAACATATCCACCCATTTGTTTGCCCCTTGCACGTGGAAGGCCTCCCTCAAGATGACCATTGACCGGACTTGACCGGTTTTCCCATCAAGCATTGTGCATTTATGCCTTTATGCCAGGAAAAAAGAAAATGTGCACACTTTATGACATCTAGTTTATAGGCAGCTTTTAGTGCCAAGAATGTCTAATTGGTGTGCAATTGTACCTTTGTGCAAACCATTAAGAGGAGATTCTATGGAAGAGAGGGGATGTACAGAAAAGTGTGGCATTAACCTGCACAGCCTGCCTTCTGCTGAAGTGTACTAACTCTGCCCGTCAGCAGCTGAATTGGACTCTTCAGACAAGAGTGGCTTGGCACAGAAATTTCAATCACAGTATCGCTGCTCAGAGTCAGGCTTAAGTAACAGAGTTATTCTTTGTCATATCAATGATTCACTTTTTTTGTACCACAAAAAAAGTCAACCCTCCACATAGCAATGAATTTTTGCCTTCCTTTCTTTTATTTAATTTGATTCAGGAGACCATGCTATCTCAAACTGCACAAATCAAAGCACATGAGCTAAATCATCACTAGCATCTAGTGATTCAGGGAGAGAGGTGTGCGCACTGAACACACATAAATCATACAGGAGTGATATCCTGCAGGCAAAAGGAATGATTTTGGGCATGCACAATACTTTAAAGCTCAAAATGTAATTTAAAGATGCTAAACCCTTCCTGGTAATCCTCGTGCCTTTTTTTCCTTCTTCTATCTATATCTACTGTTATATTCTAAAGGAATTCTTCTCTAATAAAATGCTATCATTTAATGCACTGATAGCAATGTTGATTCAATTTTCTGCTTGCATAAATATCTTCTAAATCCATATTATTATTTAAAAAAAAAAACCACTGGCCCTTGGTGTAAAAATCTGTACTTCTAATCATCTATGTAGCCAGAATTAATGGTCCAGTAATAACTGTCATTTGATAAACTGATCAATCATACCTTATCTGCACTACCATAATATAATACAGGCATCCACTAGTAAAAACATTAAAAATAAAAGACCTGTTGGTTCTGAGCATGAATTAAACAATTATTTAACCAGATGAAAGCAATGAGGGTGAAATTATTTCAAACAAAGTGGAAGCACTATTTGCTCCAAACTGAAAACGGAGGTTCTGGTGAAATGCACAAGGAATACAAATACTGGCTTATGTTATTTATGCAAGATACATTCCTAGGAAAAATTCAAAGTGCAGGAAAGAAATGCCCAAGTTCTCTTTCATCTCACATGCAAAAAAGTTTATACTTAAGAAAGACCAAGCGTATTTTGTTCAAAAGCATGTACTGGGACAAGCACATGAATGCAAATGGCTAAAACCAGTCAAATAAAAGATGAATAAGTCATATACAACAACAAGAATGCACCCCTGGCCTGTTCATTCCATTACACTGATATACTTTATGTGCCTGAGTAATTATTAGTCCAATTTAGGAAAATCTTCCCAGATTTCATGCCTGGAGCTTTACAACAGCGTACATACATGAAATCGTACTTTGGTTCTCTCCAAATCATTAAAAACATTTGAAACACACAAACCAAGGTGGAAGTATTGAAGAGGAATGATGAATGAACAGTGTATGCCCGTGCTTGCAGTCAGAAGAGTTAGGTCTGACATCATAGACCTTTGGAGAGGTGCTTAAAGAATCTCAGGTGCATGGCAAACTCTTGATTCTGGCAATTCCATAATGCCAGCAAGTCAAAAAGTCCAAGGGGGTGGAACAGATTACAACCCTCTTCAGACCCGTAACACATTGAGTAATACATGGGGTGAAAAAGGTGGAGAAGAGGAATGTTATGGATGTATCTTATTCGCCCTGATAATAGCCTAAATTTAGGATATTATTATATTAGTCCCAGTTACATGTGCAAGTTTTAATACTGGACTGCATAATTACGATCTTAACACACACATACGCTCCAATGTCCAGACGTCTTAGCAGTAAGGAACTAGGAGCCATAAAGCATCTGGTGTGGTCCCTGGAAAGTGTATCTGCAAGTCTTCATGACAGAAACTGTGTTACCAGTTTTATATCTTGGGAGGATGTGATAAGAATCTCTTTCAAGCTAGCTAGCTTAACTGGAAAGAACAGAATGTAAAAGTGTCGTTTTGAATCCTACTGCGCATCATTCGTGCTCTTCTGATCCTGCCTATTTGCAAAAACAGCATCAAATAGATTCACCTCCATGCCCACATATACATCGATTGTTCCACACGTGCATAGAAACTTACAGGCATGAAGAAAGGTGAACCATCTTACACAAGAGATGAGCTTTAGTTCCTAAAACACTTAGTTTCTTGGTATCTGATGTCATGAGTTTGAAATGCCCCATTTTGATCAGTTGAGAGGCTAATAAGCCTAGCAAATGAGCTGTGAGGAAGAACTAAACTCTGTGGTTAAGATGACAGCACTGAAGGGAAACATAACCAAAAGACTTCACATAAAGAAGAGGCCAGCAAATATAAGGTGACACCCAACTGTTTGTCACATCAATGGAACACAAGACAAAAGTTTTCAATTCAAATGTTTGAATTGAAAAAAAGGAAGTTCAGGTTACAAATTTGCAACGGTTATGATAGGGGAGTACCAGAAAAAATTGCTGGGCAGACTGTAGAGTGTCCTGCACTGCAGGTCTTTCAGAAAATGGTGTATAAGTGTCAGGAAAGACACAGATATGGTTAGTGCTGCCTTGAGGGAAGGGGTGGATTAGCTAACTCCTTGAGAGTCTCTCCAGATAACGTCACCCCATGTCACTTGCAAAGCTTTGCAAGTTTAGCGGATTGAGAAAGTGATGAACTAATTATTTATGTGAAAAGATTCTGATAGGATGATATATCTACTAAACTAAGATTTTGCTGGATTTATAGTTTGTTCCCTGCCATTTTCATTTCTAGCAGATGAGGTGTGAAATTGCTTCAGTAGAAGGACGCAGCCCATAATAGCATCAGACACTATTTAGAAGAACAGAACTAAGACTGTCAAACTTCAGGATCATGCTGAGCTCATCACTGTCTCTGGATCCGCAGATCCTTTCTTTATGGAATATTTGCTAGGAAACTGTGGAAATTGGAGATCTTCACATGCTCATTTTTTAATGGTTGGACTACTGATATTTTTTCGGTAGCTGCTCTGAAGTCATCCCCTAGAAAACAGCACGGAACAGCAAAGCTACAAAATGGTGACATGCGTAATCCTTCTGCTTCATGGGCTTTATTCACTTTGAAACTTCCTTCAAAACCATCGCCTTATGTATAATTCATGAACATTTGAAGAATGAGGTCAGATACCTCAGACACCATCTTACTATCCCCAGCTTAGTTCAATTCTGCTAAAATAAATATGCCCACATACATCCAAGAGGAACAACCAGGCCACCAGGCCACCGGTCCCTACTCAGAAGTACACCTCCAGCAGAATTGATGAAGGGATCTGAGGCACAGTTGTGACTCTCGTGCTGAGGGAGGGCATTAGATGAGAAGGTGGCTTCCCCCTCTCTCAGAGGTTTTAGATATTTCTACTTTTACCTGCCAGAGGAGAAACGGGCTAAATCCACAAGCCAAGATAAGCAATTCACCTAAGTTTAAAAAGGAGAAGCTAATTTGGCCCAAATCTGCTCAACTATTCTCATAATATACAGCATCTATATAGATACAAAAATGGACGCGATACAAATGCCCAGTAGCCAGGTTTGCAGAGTGATTGTAAAAAAGAAATACCATTTTCCACCCAAGTAATGCAAGTCTAAGCTAAATTTAAATCACTGTAACTTCACCAAAAAGCCTGCACATAACTGAGGGCAGAACTTGACACTGATGAAATTCTGCTTTGTGTTCTACCTCTTAGTAATCCGTTTTAAATCTATTTGTCATACACGTCTTCCAGCTTTATAAGCTTAAAGGAATTGTTAGTACTTTCTCTGCTGTCCCCAAAGAAAAAAAAAAACGATCCAAAAGAATTAATGAATTAAGATTTAAAGCCCAACTTTAATTGCCAAGACAGGGCAATTATATTATAATTCATTAAAATAAAATCCATTCACCACACATATCCACACCCTAGGCTCTTTATGTTTCAGACATGTCACGTAAATTCACACCACTCAATGGAAAATAAATGCCACTACTAATTTTTATTAAAATACTAGTTAATTCACATCTACCATAATTGAAATACAAGACAAAACATTGTTATTAGCTCCCTACCACAGACCATACAAAGATTTTAATGAACTTTTCTATTTAGTCAGTATGCTGAAAATTAATTTCTCAAACTAAGAGTTCTTATCATTAAGGAAATTGCCTACATATAAGAATGGCCTCATAATTATTCAGTGCCTTTAAAGAAAGCACACTTGTGAATGTTTCAGACTCCAATTTTTAATAATTTCCTTTTGAAACTTCTTATTGTGCTAATGTACTGGACAAACACAGGGAGGGAGATACCAAAAGAGAATTTAGCGTAGACATGCCAAAAATTAATAAAAATGTTCTCGTAAGAAAAATCTTTGCTCCAGACACATCTTTAAATCTTCCTTTTTTGGCCTCTCCCCACAGAAAGCAGTATTTCCATCTTGTACTACTTTGCTCCAGCTACCTCCTGAAACTCCATCCCTTCTTTCACTGAATACTAACTAGAAGCAAGATAAAAACTTCATATCTTAAGGTCTGGAGAGTCTGGATTCATTATTTTAATTCAAAACAATAATTTTTAATTTAAAAGCTGCACAGAGATCACAGAATTCCAGTTCATTCAGAAAAGCAAGCAAAAGATTCTTTCCTCTCTGCTAGATTGACAAAACAGGCAGCATACTAATGGACAGGGAAAAATCAGCTATGCCAAAGGACTGTCACACAGAAAATACATTATTAAACTATTGGATTTTTTTTTCCAAAGTGTTAAACATCAGCTAGTGCACACTTCATCTGCACTTCTCTCAGCTCGCTCTTTCTTCTTCATCTCCTCCCAACCCAAACCAGTAAAAGTGACACTATCATGAACTGCCGGCTCCTGCAGCCTTCACCCCAACACACTTTTTTCCCCACTGACTACCTAGTGTTTTCCCATATTCTTAGCTGGGTAATCTCCAAATACTCTGGCCTTCACAAAGATGATACAAATGCTTAGAGGGGTGTCTTCCAGGAGAATCCTGCTGGTAAGGGACACCTGTCACGGTTATTTAACATCACATGTTTCCTCTGAGTTCTCTTCCTCGTTTGAAAGCGTGGCAGAATTTGTTGCTCTTTAACATTTCAGAAAACAGGAATAAAGTTATTTCCAAATATCTTCTGTCGGTGCATAAACTAGCATGAATTTGGTCTAGTTAGCATAGCTGTTGGTGTAAGACTGTGAACTTCAAATGACTTTGTTGTAGCAGAAGCAGACAATGTATGACCCATCACTTGTCCCAAACAACAGAATGAACCTTGGAATAGTCTTTTGTGCGCAGGGAAACTATGCAAACTGAACATCAAGAACTGCAAACATGTTCAGAAGTGTCCTGAACAAGCACACTGTGGGCACAAACAACAGCAACAGCAAAACCAAAAATGGACCAGTCACTAAGGAGGTAACATCTATCCAACCCTGTAAGTAAGGGAACCAAAGAATTTTTGGGGAGACTCAGAGGGAAGAGGCTCCGGAGGGAAGCCAGAAGAAAGGAGAATGCAGGAAACTGAAAAGAATCAAGGACCCTGCACCAAGACTATGCACAGCATACTTGGTACCACTATGGTAGTCCACCCCACTCTGCTAGATCGCAGCATCCCTCCTGCAAAACAGGGAGGTCACGCAACGAACTGCAAACAAAAACCTGCACAACTTCTCTCCTGGACTGCACCATCTCTTCCACAAAACACGGAAGTAGTTTCAAGCATAAAATTCCCTCAATTTGAGCTTCAAAACCGGGATCCTTAAAATCCTTAAAGATCCTTAAAAAGGATCTTTGAAAATTTAATAACCATTGTGCTTCTGACCTCCTCTTCTCTGGAGAAGTTGAGATCACAGTGTCTAGAAGAGGTCCACACATGCACCTTGCTCTCCTGGACAGGATCTGTGCAATGTCTGATACCATCTAACTTCAGCCTTCTAGAAGTTAATCTCAAAGTAGCTTTCAGAATATTACCTGGTCTCAAACACTTCTTTCATCATCTGCTACAAAGATAAAACGGACAATTCCCTCAGGCGAGGTATCTGCCTTTCAGGTAACTGTGCAGATGAGCTGAAGTTAAGCAGCTATGTTCTGTTTAAAAGTGCAGCCTGTGAAAAGGAATTTATTTGTCGTATCGTTATAAAAACACCACATATAGCTCTCCAGTGCATTCGTCCTTTTGGGCCCAAGCTCTCTGCTCCCACTGGATGGGTGGCCTCTCTCTCCTCTTTCATCTTAAACCTTTATTTTTTTTCCATTTTGAAAAACGGAGTACCTGACTGACTGACACAAAAAGGCCTATTTCCAAATCATATCAATAGCTCCATCTGTCCAAAAGTTCACCTTCAATGCAATTTCAAAAGTGGAGCTATCCGTACCCGGTGTTTGCAACAGTTCCACACATCAAGGATGCTACACGCAAAGGCACCACCTGACACGAACAGGGAATACAACTTCCTATACAAAGTCAACAGAGAGCAAAGTAATAGCAACTGAAAGAAGATAAAATCTTTCATAGGTAGTGGAACACCAGCTGATAGCAATTTCTCTTTCATGCCACAGTATACTTAATTTATTTAAAGGCATTGGAAAAATGTTACTGGCACAGTCCTGTGTAGGAAAATACAGCAGAAGTGCCGCTTTGTGAAAAAGCAGCTCAGAAGGAGAAACACAAAGAAAATGAAAAATGTTTACCTAAACATCAAGTCACATTTCTTGCAATACAATAACGATGAAGCCAGGAGCAAGGTTAGGCAATTAGGAGTGAGAACAACTAAGTACAGACTATAACCAACACACAGCAATGGCCTATTTAGGAGTTCTCTTGAGGAAGGGCACCCTGCAGACAATCATCATGTGCCTCCTGTACCACGTGTACGGAAGGCAAATCGTAGAAAAAAACAGGAGAAGGAGAGAAACAAATGCTTTGGCAGCTGCAGAAAAATGGACATTTTGCAGTTCTGCCATTAATGTCAAGGATACAAGGTGGGGATGAGCGATAAAATCGAAGATGGAAATACTGCTTACAGAAGCACACAATTATTGCACCACAGTCTCCTTTGAGCTAGCTAAATATAATCTCAATTTTGAGGATAAATAGGTCCTATGGGTTAGAGTGAACTTAACAGAGCTGTAAAAAACAGTGCTAGAGTTCAGAACAGAATTAACAAATCACAGCTACTTTTTTTTTTTTTTAGCTAACACTTATTCCTTAGATAGCTTTATGGTCTACTGAGAGAGAATCACAGAATCACAGAATGTTAAGGGTTGGAAGGGACCTCTGGAGATCATCTGGTCCAAACCCCCCGCCAGGGCAGGTCCACCTACAGCAGGTTGCACAGGATGGTGTCCAGGCGGGTTGGGAATGTCTCCAGAGTGGGAGACTCCACCACCTCTCTGGGCAGCCTGTGTCAGGGCTCTGCCACCCTCAAAGGACAGAATTTTCTCCTCATGTTGAGATGGAACTTCCTATATTTGATTTTATACCCATTGCCCCTTGTCCTATCACTGGGTACCACTGAAAGCATATATATGTTTTCTTACATGTCTGTATTTAACACTATGAAAAGCAGAGGTGCTTCCCTTTCTCAGTTGTGCAGACTTCTGCAGCCTGTGTCAGCAACTTTTCATTGCTTGGTTTTAAATATGAAAGATGATTGCAAAGGTCCTCACTGAACAAAGAAACAGCTTTAGATGTTGGAGTCTTCATAGCAAAGATACATTTGCTCTTAAAGACTACTACATGCTTTTTCTGATTTTTTTTTTTTTAACCTCCAGCAATAAAAAGAAAGGAGAAAGTCCACGAACACACTGATGTGTGTTTGTGACTGCAATTAAAATAATTACAATAATGCAATGTAAGTAAGCATTAGAGATCACTGTAATGTGCAACGATCCCTAAGATTGCTTCTCTGTACATCTATTTGTCACAGAGTTCTGTTTGTCTGTTGTTAAGGACAAAATGGCAAGCGAGGGACTTAGGGAATCAACTGCTCATCTTCTAAATTAAAGCTAACCCAGGAACAGAACCTACTTACGCTACAGATTTGATTCTAATGTCTTGCCTTCTGGTTAAACATGATAGTTCCAGATTTTGGGGCAGCACTTCACCTGTGTAAATCCCTCTTGCATGGCTAAAGAGACATTGCAAGGATGCAGATCCATAAGACAACAATGCTGCTTACTGATCTCCCTGAGATAAAACACACCAAATCTGCAAACAGAGGTTTCAAGAAGGACAGTGGAAGCCACATTCTGGTCAGCGGATACAGCAATGCTGTCCCCACACTTCAAAGACAATGTACGTAACGTCGACCAGACCTTTACAGAAAGCGGTTGGGCAGTAAGTGAGTGACAACAGAGACACATGTCAATGGCAAGGTCCATTGATGGACTGAACCAGAGGACACAGAGAGAAAAGACCGAACATGATTAAATGACTAAACAATGGTTACCAAACTGATACTAATTTTCAATATATGGTGCTGAGGGAATCTTTTAGTGCACAACACCACCAGAATACATAGGAAAACTTTCAATGTTCATCTTGCTGCGTACTGCTTGGCACTATTTTGTAGTTTAAAGCAACTTTCCAAATGACCAAGGACTGCAAAGCTAGAATGCAAGCCATCAGATCAAAGCAGAAATAGTATTATTTTATGCAAATATGTTTAATCTGAAGCAAAAAGAACAGAGAGAAAAATAGTCGTGATTCAATTAGCATTTTGATGACCTGGGCACTTAGGTTTATAGCACAAGGAGATTCAATTCCTAAATACACATGCATTGTCATGTTTTATCTAATGAACTGAAAGAGAATAGTTAACTGATTTTCATTCAAATCTTTAACCTTAGAGTTAGATCGTGACCTTTATTCCTGCCTAGACAACCCCCGCCACTAATATCCAAGTACAGAATCATCCATAGGAATTCTCCTGACTCTGTATTAGAAAGAGGGAGGGAAAAGCAGTCAGAGAAAATGGGCTGCCTTTTGCCAGTCCCTGTTTACATTCACAGAGGTTTGCCAGCCCGTGACAACCATGGTTAGTATCTGTCTTAAAGTTTATGCACATTACTCCCATCAAATGAGAACCTGTATTTTTTCAGGTGGTGCCAAAATGTCTGTCAAGGATACTGGTTCATTTATTTTCCTTTCTTAGCTTTGACTGGAAATCTATTTTAAGAAATACCTTCTTCAGCACTTCTTCTGTCCTTTCAATGAAATTAGCTGGTTTCCATTAACCAAAATACAATCACAGAATCACAGCTAGAATGGCAGTTCTGGGAAGGATGCTGATTCCATTCCCCTTCTCCATAGCTAGAGCAGCTATCAATGTGTCATTATCTGCAAGACATTCCTCTAACATGTTGCAGAACACCTTCAAAGACAGAGACTTTACATCCTCTTTAAAACAGCTCTCCCAATGCTTAAATATTGCTGTCGTTACAAAGGCGAAATTAATCTTCTTTGCTGCAATGTGAACATACTGCTCTTTGTTGTATCCACAATGGACAGAGAACAATTCCTCCACTTTGCAGTTAACTTAATGCATTTGAAAATAGGATTTGTGTGTTGTTTTGTTTTTTCCTTGTTTTTGTTTGTTTGTTTTCTCTCCACAGAGGAGGTGCTCCTCTCCTTTAGTCTTTCTCTGAAGAGTATCTTCTCTGCAACTCTGACCATATCTCTTACTTTTCTCTGGGTACTTTCCAGTTGATTCATACTATTCTCAAAACCTGGGACTCAAGTGTGGACAAGGGACTCCAGCCAAGGTCTTCCTGGCGCTGACTATAGCCTAAGGATTACTCATAGTTCCACATGCTAGTGCAACATTTGCCTTTTTTGCAACAGAATGACATTGTTGACTCATCTTCTATTTGTAATCCACTGTAATCCCCTACCCTTTTCCTCAG
This sequence comes from Chionis minor, assembly GCA_013398295.1. Lineage (NCBI taxonomy): Eukaryota > Metazoa > Chordata > Aves > Charadriiformes > Chionidae > Chionis > Chionis minor. The sequence continues at coordinate 773,316 of VZSF01001891.1, read as the reverse complement.
AATTTATTATTATCCAATTGTTTTTCATCCTGATTTGTGCAGATGATTATTCTTATCTAAGTAAAGAACTTTGCATCTGCCCATCTGACACAACTTCATCCTTTGTTTACAGGCAATTTCTTAAGGTGACTGTGAATTTTATTGCTGTGTTACATTTAATAAGCACACTAATTTCAACATCTACCATTTAATGAAAATAGTGAACGATACGGGACCCAAAATAGATCATGGAGGAACACTGCTCAATTTATCCTTCCAGCTTGACACTCAATCACTGACAGCTACTACCAGAATATAGTTTTCCAACTGATTTTATATCCACCTCATAATTATTTCTTTCAGACAATACTTCTTTAACTTACTTATAAGACAGTAATGTAAGCCAATGTCAAACGCCTTATTAAAGTCAAGATATGTGATACTGCAAGCTTATCCCTGAGTCTCAAGGCCTGTAAATGTCACAGAGAAAATCAGTTTAGTTTGACATCCATACCAGTTTTATTCATCCCCTTATCGTCTTGACGTTAACAAGTATTTGCTTTAATATTTATTCTGGTACTTTTTTCCCCAGGATTTCAGGTTCAACTCACAGGATATAATTTCCTATTTTCTTCCTTTCTCTAGCTTTAAAAAATATGCGTGCTGCTTGTTCTTTCCCAGTCTTACAATTTCTTGTAACAATTTCTTACATTTTCAAAGGTAAATTTTAATATCTTTAAAATTATTTCAGCAAATTCACTTAAACCTTAGATCAATTCCAGATAATTTGCAAACATCTCATTTGCTCAAGCCTGTTCTCTCCCTAATCCAGAAACTTCCACTTCAGCTGAAGACATTAACTATGATGGCCACCTGGTCACAGCTGACCTTTGAAGTGAAAGCCAAAGCCAAGAAAGGTAACAACGCTTTGGCTTTCTCAGCAATGCCTTTAGAGAAGCATCACTGCTGAGCAGTGAGCCATCATTTTCCTTGATTTTGCTCTTACTTCTAATAAACTTGTAAAAAATTGTTATTTTAAATCCTTGCCCAAACATCTCATTTTATATTTAGCTTTCTGAGTTTGGGGCTACTGTTTGTGCTCCCTTAAAAGTTCAAACTAGCTGCGCTTTTAACTTTTTGCCACTGCAGTCGCTAAGAGCCTTGTCATTAGCCAAGCTCTGGGTTTTTGGATAATTTGTGTTTGTGCCCTTTACATTGAAGAAATGCTAATTATCCTAATTTTCCTTCCTCTAATTTCTGGCTTACCAGTTCTCAGTTTACTGAAATCTGATTTTGAAATAGTTTTTATTTTGATGTTGTTCTCTTCCTAAAAATTCTGCATTATACCTTTTTATTGTCTTTGTCAGTCTGCCTTCTACTTTTATTCTCCACAGGAGTTCCTGTTTTTCAGTCAGAACCAAATGACAGTTAGTAATCACCTATTAACTCACAAGCACGTAAACATATTTGAATACTGTACAAATTACTCTTCTGACTGGTCAGAGATTTAAAACTCACTCTGACATGCAGTAGAAATTTACAGCTATACCATCCAATATTTAAGTCAAATAATATTTCAAAGCTGGAGATTTTGCCCCTGATTGGTTTGGCCTTGTTAAATCAGAATACAAACCAAAGCAGCTAGTTTGAATCGTACACTGGGGTCTCTCTTCCAGCAAATAAGGAAGGAAGCTTTGCAGGCGTGTGTTTTCCAAACTCACTTCATTTTAAAAGGTTTAGGGAGGTTTCCAAAAATGAACTCCTATATACTGAGCCGAAGCAAAGACCTCTGCTTACTAAGTGATGTCAATGAGAGCAGGGTTGGACACTGTGATATTCCCAAAAATGTATTTACTTCAATGGAAGCCGGATGAGCACAGGGCGGCATGAATTTCCCTTTAAAAATCATGTCTGCTTCACAGTCAATGAAGTAAGAGATATTAAAAGAAAGCCAGCACCATTATTGACAAAACTAACAAGTGCTCCCCGAGCGCTAACAAAATTCTAGACAAGCAACTAATCGATCATTGTCTCAGCTCAAAGCACATCAGCCATAATACAGTCACAGACAGGGACCCCAGCTCTGTCACTCCTGATGCCATATTTAATGACAAAATTGGTCGCTTACAAGCTTATAAGAAATTTAATATTATGCTCCTAGTACGCAAAGAGAAGCACGTGCAGCTGCTTGGAGGATATAAGCAGCCATATGTGCGTGAAATACATTTGATGGAAGACAGTATATTTCATGTGCTGCATCTCAGCTATTGTTTTCTGTTGATTCAGTTAGCATGTTTTAAAATTGTACTGATTTACTGAAGATTTACAAACATAATTCATGTGCAGTTGTCCTATGAATAAGCCTCTAAAACTAATTCAACCACAGTCAAAAAATAAATTGCAAAATAAGTTATTCAATTGAAATCTGCCATCTGAGGCACAGTAATAGAAAACATCTATTATAAAACTAACATATATTTGTGGCTAGAGATGTGTACAGTATTAAACAACTCTCTGAAAGGAATTTATTCCGGCTTTTGTGAAAGAACATCTTAACTGGGCTAACAGAAAATTACGTGTTCAAAAATAATTGTAGGTTCTATGATTTTCATCCTGCATCACAGGCTTCCTTTTATCATCCTTTTTGTTTTGGAAGGCTTATGTATTTTAGGCAAACTTTATACTGCACAGCTGCAGAATTCTGGATTTTCTGGAGACACGGCATTTCTGGAGTCTGGATTTGCCAGATAGACACTGGAAAGATGCAGGTACAATTCAGTGCAGAAGGAGAGGATGCATTGGTTTTCATGCTTCAGCTCTACATGTAAAACACTAAATTTGACAAATTCAATTCCATGGGGTTGCTGGATTAGGAAAGTCATTGGCTATATTATGCTGGAAACCACAATCCACTCAAAAGCAGTGTTTTCTCTTCAAAAGTGAGGGTGTTTTGCCAGTTCAGACTTTCATTAGTGCTCAAGGGGAATTCTTTGAAATGATAGAGAGTTCATATCTGTAATTAATAATTATAGTTGAGTCTAGATGAGAATGTCTGACATAAGAGTTGGTCATTGACAGGTCTGATTCAGGCAGAGGAAGATTTTCACACAGTACAAATTTTTGAATTCTGGATATTTTTTTTATCCCCGCCCCAGGGCAGATAATGAAAGCCCCGAGAAGTAATATCCCTGTGCAGATTTCTCAGATACTGGGGACAGATTGGGAATAAAGACGAGGGGAGACAAAGGTTGGAAGACAAGGGGAAACTTCAGGCTATTTCTTATCAGGAGCTTCTTTTCCTGAGAAATCCAGCAGCTTGGAACACTCCGGATTGCTGTCACCAGAATTGTGCCATGTTTCTAGCCAGTCCCTTTGCCTCAGTGCCAGTGGCAGGGTTGGGGTCACCTCTTACTGTGCCCTTCTATAGCCTTGTTAATAATAAAGGCAGCTCAATGGTCTAAACATTTTTGGACTCAGAGTTTATGTATCTGCAATACCAAGTGCATCCTGTTACTTCCACAGTTCCCATGTTCTGGGCAACGATGCTTTAAAAAGCCACACGGCAAGCAAATTGGACACCGTTCCAAACTGTCTCCAGCAACTTTAAATCTAATGAAATGTACTCCTTTTTTGTGTGTCTTACTATAAAAATTAGTGACATCTATTTGTCTGTGGAAAAATTTACTACTGCTAACAAGATGTGGCTTTTAGCAGAAATTTTCGATAAACTTATTTTTTTATTTAACAGTTTTCACTTATAATAATACATAAAGTCTTAATGAGTTAATTTTCTGACAAGCCTGAACAGGTACAGAGTATCAGACACATTTAATTACTATACCAAAATCTCTGAATCGAGAATGTTATGCTAAACTTTTTCCTCAACTCCCTCTTTTCTTTCTCCCATGTAGACGGAGAACACTAGGAAAGTATGTCAAGTTAGCTGTCAAGCTCCTTAAGAACTCTCAAATGACCTTGTCAGGAAAAAACCTCCCAACCCTTTGATTCATATTTTAAAATCCTGACTAACCTGCCCCTTCCACTCTTCTGCTTTCTAGCTTCTGCAGCTCTGACAGAACTGAGTTCAATATTCATGCCCAGCAATCATTTTTGGGCTACATACTCTCCTGCCGTCTGAATGCCTCCTTAGCTTGGCTCCGTCAGGAAGACGCTTACCTTTGTGTTGGTTTCTCCTGGGTTCAAGATGAATAAACAGCTGGGCTGGAAGCAAGGCTAAAAATAAATTCTGATCACTCAAATACCTTTCCAGACGCACCTGAACCATTCAAGTTGACTTCCCTAGAAAAGGCATGTTACACAAAGATACCTCACGTGACTCTCTAGGGGTTGTTTCAGTGAAAGTCATGTATGCTTTTTTTACAAAACAAGGTATTTCTTTTCTTGAGACATACATGCAGATATTTCTCTCCTCATTGCAAGCAGAAAGCTTGATTACACTGCTATTGTTTTTAAAACGCATAATTAAATAATTCAATCTGCTAAACAAAGGTAGCTCTTTTTTTTTATTTTTTCCTGAAAAGAATATAGAGTTGGTTGGACCCAGAGGACTCTTCTTTAAAAGATGCAAATGAAGTACAAGCCTAGAAGCAGAACTCTGCTGATTTTCAAAACCTCTGACTACTGTTGGTTTTTAAATCCGCTAAACACACTGAATCCTCCAGTGCCTTTGCGAGATCACTTCTGGCAGGTACTAGCCACCTTCAGTTCCTTCAAAACCAAAACCCTGCTCTGCCAGCTCCTACATGGTGCTCCTACAGTCTGGCTTCCATCTACAGACTTCACAATGAGATTAGTCAAAGGTGATTTTCAATTTCAAACCTAGAAATAGATTTTAAGCATTAAAAAACTGTAGACCTGTCTCAAAGAGGGGGCATTCACAGAAGTTAGCTTTAGCTTCATGATGCTAGGCTCAGATTTCCCGCATCACCCAGGGAGAGAGGCAGCTGGCTGTTTTCATTGACCCACTGGAGAAGTTTCTTCTCTCCAGTCACTGCGGGAAGAACCTTGGTGTTGTGAAGTTAACGTTTGCCTTTGGGATATGTCTCAAAATAACAATTGTGCGGTGAGAACACAGAGCTGCTACCGAGTTCACAGGGGCAAGCTAGGGCTCCTTACTGCGGGATCTGCACAGGCTCCCTCGATACAATAACCCCAAAGAATACAAAATAAAAGCTTTTCTGTCTCAAAAATCATAAAAGAGCACAGGGAGCATTTAAACAGCCAAATGCCAAAAGGAACAACATTGAAAAAAATGTCAGGGCAGGGAGGATAGAGAAGTAAAGACACATTAACCAATTCTCTTGCAGCTTGCACCGCATAAAGGGTCTAGGACAAATTCTTCTGACTATTCTTTTTTCTCTGTGTGGAAAGCAACAGAAATTAAACCCATGGTGGAAAACAGCCGGAAAAGAAAAAGAAAGCATTTGTTCCTTCCTTTGCCTCAGCACTTCCTATTTAAATGGTACTCTGTCTATATACACATTTATATAGTATACAGATACTTATACACATATACATACACCTATATTTATATATAAACTGAGGATTAGTTTTGTCAGCATCCGATTCATAGGGCCAAAAGCAGCAACATGATGTGATTTCTCTACTTTTCATTTTGTGGGTGACAACAACACAGGGATCAGTGGCTAACGACTCGCATGCTCCATGTATATTCCAATGTCATTTTTCGTGTAAGAAATCTCTTTAGAAAGGTACGAGTGGCTATTTTAACATTCTAGTCAGGGCGAATTTTACCATGACCTCTTTGCAAAAAGAATGACCTATTGGCCAAATAAAATCCATTTGTAAGATTTAAACAAGACAAAAGCCGCGCACAGACCTCTGCGCAAGGCAGAGTGCCACGCTCAGACTGCATGGGCTAGTCTGCATTCTGCCTCTGACAACAGACTATCCATAGTCTAGGAGAAATTTTACACTAAAAAAGAAACGATCCTTCTCTTTGTAAAGAGACAGGAATCTTTAACAGATGTACAACTCTTTGTATCGCTTCAAGGTATCCACATGTGATCTTATATTCTCTAAAACGATATGTGTTTTTGCCCAGAGTCAGATATCTCAGTAACACAATGAAGAAGACAGTTTTAAAGCATGTCAGTTCAAAATCCTTTTGCAATATTTTGCCAGGATTGACTTTTTTGTTTGTCCTCTTGGGAAGACAGAGGGGCACAAGGCCTCTGAAAGTGGTAGGAGCATAAGTTCCATTTGAAGTCAATAGGATTTGTAATCCTAAATCCCTCAAATACCTTTGTAAAATCTCTCTGTGGATTTAGGCCTTGACAAAAACATCATTTTCCCCTTTCCTTTCACACTGAAGTTCCATTTCCATAAAGACAGAGAATCTATTCTCTTGAGCTCTAACATGTAGAAACCCCCAGTGATATTCCTGCGAGCTACCGACAGACAACACAAGGAACATGTTTGGCAATGGAATATAAAAATAGATGGAAAGTGAAATTTTCAAAAGCACCTTCAGAGACTTCCAACAGGTATTTTCTTCCTAAACATTGTAGTAATTTTGAAGATTTAAATCTCAGATCAGCAAAGCTGCTCCCTTTTATGACTCCTGTCTGTAAAATAAATGACCGCCAAAGCTCAAATTGAAGCAAATAAAGCAGGCCGTGTGGTTTCATCTCCTCCGCTGGCCTGTTGCGTATCTAGTTACCCCTTCATTCATTTGTCCACACCTTTCCTTCTCCTCCTTAAGTCGTTCACTCTTTCTTTGTGATATGATTGACAAGTATAATTTCATAGTATTTGATTTCCAGAGGACTAAAAATGTTTTTCTGTAACACGACTTGCCTTTTTTTAAGCAGTTATTAAAAAATTAATTAAAGTATTGGTACCTCCTTCAATTATGCAACATTGATATTATCTACTCTTCTGTAACCATTATCCACTGGTTACATCCCAGCGACACCCGAGATAAATCATGCTTGGAGAAGGCCATGTAATTTCCAATTTCTTGTTTCCTCCTGTGTACCACAATGTGACTGTTTCCCCATGAACCCTTCTTTTTAAAACAGAAAAAAAAATAAAAAAGCTACCTGCCTGCTCAATAATTTGCCTAAAAAATTCGCTTGCAGGAAAACCTTTTCTGCATATAAAATCACAACAATTATATATCCAAATAGCCACTTCACATTCTGAAGGGCAGAGGAAGTCTCACACTCTACTTGAATGCCACTTAACTTTGAACACAGGATCCAAAAGAGACAAGGACTGTGCAATGAATCTACATGACGGAAATTAATTTGTATTGTAGTTACCATGCATATGATCATTCCTTTCTAAGTGACTTTAGGATAACATCTGTTAAAAAAAACCCTACAAATTTCAGAGCAGAGTAGATCAAAATTTATTGAGTACCATTTTCAAGAAAATTCTAGGGCACCGGTGTTCTGCAATTTAAGAGGCATGATGCCCAATAATGAACCAGAGCTAGTCAAAGAAATCCAGGATCCTAACAATGCCTTAAGCAATAGAAAAAAAATCTACCATCTACCCGTGATTTTACAGCTGTAATATCCTCACCTCATATGTGTTCTCAAGCAGGAGTTATATGAGCTTCAGTGAACATTACAAACAGGAAAAATGAGCAGCTGTCAAAAGGCAAACAGAGAAGCTAACCAACCTGCGCTCTATAGTGTGTGTTGTTATCCTCCACAAATCAGATAGCTGATAACCAGGTCTACCAAATCAAAAGAAGCTGTGCAAAATGTAATTGTTAACATTTGTCCTGAAGAAAATACATTCTAGAAACCTTTAAGAAGTAATGGAATAGAAGAGTGAAATGGTTTTATATTACACTTTTTGAGGTTGCTGCAGACTGGACTGTAACAGGATCTTGGTGTCAGAGTGACAAATGTAACAAATAGCAAAGTTAAAATACAATATTCTGATTTTAAAGACAAAATTATGGCACGCTACCAGCTTGCACTGCTTTTGTATCTGTGTTTCAGAGGATGGACTGATGAGATTTCTTTGTGTACAGTGTTTCTTACTGATGTGACATTAATTATCAAATACACACCACCAAACCTAGTAGCATCAGGGCTACTAGTGGTTCCAGCAATGTTCATCTATGGTATTTACAATTAATGTCTCTTACCATCCCATCAGAAAAGTTTGTTGCTAGCTAGGAACACAATGCAGAGAACGCTTGATAGGGAGTTGCTATCTGAGATCTCTTTAACTTGTCAATGGCAAGTTCTTTTTCCTGGCATGTCTGTTGTTTCCAGTGTTATCCTGCACACAACAATTAGAATTTTTTTTCTCAGTTTTTTTCCTGTCTTTTGGTTGCTGGCTGGAAATTGCTGAAGTACTGCCATAACTTAACAACTCACCGAGACAAAGTGCAAAATGTCATTTACAGAATCTTAATCTGAATCAGCAGCATACACACAACACACATTTTTTTTTGAAAACCAGCCCTAAAATTCATACATTACAACTGACTTCAAAGAATTGGCCCCTTGAGTGTTAAGAAATGAAGTAATTACATTTATGACATTCGTTTAGCAAAGTTTTTAAAATAAAAGAAAATGTACATGAAGACACCTGTTTTAAATTGCATGTTAGACTGAGATCCATGGTTACAAAGGACCTTTCTAAGCACATATATAATCATTGACTATAAACTGCAATGGATGACGATAAAAAAATGTGGCTGAAAAATAGAGATGAGTCAAACCCTTATACAAAAACCACCTCAAGCTGTGACTAAATTGGGAATGAGATGTAAGTATGAATATAGCTCTTCCCTAATGCATGGGACAGATGGAGGAAGGCATAAAGTATATGGGGATATCACAAAATAGCAGAAGACAACAACAAAATGTGCACTAACTTTACCTTGATCAAAAGGCTTGTTTGGATTCCAGTTTCTGAAATAATCATCCTAAATGGAAAGGAAAAAAAAAAGAAACTCAGGAAAAAGATAATCAGTCTTTTCAGTACAATTTTACGTAACTAAACAACAAATTAATCAACTTATCTTTTGATCCTAACATATTTAGCTGAAATCAGATAAAACTATCAACAGGCTGCATCCTAAAGAGTAGTAAATGCAGGTTAGAAACTAACGAATAAAAAATTCCTTGGATTCAGCACCTCAAACTTTTCTTCTGAACTGTCAAAGTCCGCCCACTATTAAATATTTTTCTGATAACTCTGTATTATTTCATAAGTCTCCAACTTCTGATAACAAAGATGACATTATATTGTTCTGATAACATAAGATGATCCACACCATCATGTGGTGCAAGGTCAGCAAAGCAAATCCAAAAATACTTATATTCATTTGGACATATATAAATCACACCATTGTGAATGCACAGAAATACAGCAATAATATCATGAACATTATAATTAAAGTACAATAACATCTAGGAGCGCTTGCAGTGAATACTTTTGTCACTGTTCCCACTACTAAATTGTTTAAATCTTCTTAAATATGATCTAAAGGTATTATTTTGCCACGAGTCTTGTGGTTTTGTTTTACATAATTCGGATTGGATTTGAAAACTGAGAAGGCAGGAACTTTCCAGAGTGCCTGGCCAAACGATTGTTCTGTTGCAAAGAAGCCTCTCTGCAGAAAGAACGGAAAACTCTTCTGTCTGTCGGATCGGTTTGTATTCTATGTATCTTGCAAATATTTACCTGAAGGCAGTTTCCCTCCCTTCAGAGTGCCACCAACCCTAGTCCCGAAGAACTGGGATTCAAGCCCAGCTGTTATATTTAGTTTCAGCATATTCTGTATATCTCATTTGTGTCCTCTTTCAGAGAATGTGATAACAACAGCATAATGTATTTGAAGTGAGGAAGCATGGAAGATTTCTATAACACTGTGATATTTTTCTGCATATTAATCTTAATTTCCTTTTTAATATAGCTGGTATTCTATATTCATTTCCTGAGGGCTGCCACTGAAGAGATGTCTTTATCAAGCTGTCCAGAATGACACCTAGATACTTTTCCTCTCAGGAGGGCAACTGAAAACCCATCAGTGTGAATAAGACACCTAAATTATTCCTTCCATAGGGCTTTCTTTACCACTTATCTCCAGTACACTGAATTGCACATGCTCTCATGCTATCCGCTGACCCTAACCTGGAACATCTGGGACACTGGGAAGGCAGCATGTCCCACTTCCCAGGTTCAGAGCAGCCCACAGGCTGTTACAGGAAGAGTGGGGATTCTCCATGCCCTCACTGAACACCGGGAGACGCACCTTATGGCAGCGCATTCCGTTCTGAACCCTACGGCCAGCTGGAGAAGCAGAAAATACTAACGCTTATAGCATGGAGAACTGTGGGCTGCTGTCCTGCTCCTCTCCATCTGCTCTGCGGGCAGGAGAGGACGGGCAAACGCTCCCTGTGAGGAAGGGGGTTGGATGTGCTTCTGCATGACTATCCAGAGAAAATGTACTTTCTTTCTCCAAGTATATTCATGCTCGGTGTCTATACTGACTTCATGGACAGTGATGATGTTCCACAATAACAACAAATATTATTATTCATAATTTATATCGGATACATCACAAGTATCTATACTTTTTCTTCAGAAGTACAAGGTTTGGCACCAGAAATAGAATCACAGACTTGCCTTTGAATTCCACAGCTGTGTTAATACAAAAACCCCCTCACTGTTATACAACACGTTGTAATTGATTATGATGTACTGCTAAATTCAACAAGCATTAATCACTTTTCAGAACGTGTTGGGTTTTAAGCTTTTTGAGCAAAATAATTTTTTTCCAGCAACAAAATATTTTTTTGCTTGCTTACATTTTTTCCTAGGTGTTGCTTTGCTGCTGGGTTTTCAGCATCAGAAACTGTTAAATAATTCAAATCCCAAGAAAGATTTCTTATGCTGTTGGCACATGCAACCAGTTTTGAAGTAAGGATAGGAAAGGGGGTTTATCTCAATTTCAGTGTCAAAGGAATATTTTACTGAAAATGCACCTTCCTCACAAAAAAAAAAAAAAAAAAATACAAAACACACATCTCTTCTATAAACCTATTCCTTCTCCTTTTCTCCTTTATGCAGACGTGTTTAGTATTCCTTTTTGGAAATTGAAACTATATTTATTTTTGAGTATGCCTGAAACTGTGGTATGATAACATAGGGAAAATACACCAGAAAAAAATATGGAAAAGACTCTAAACAGAAGAATAGAGACAACCTTTGAGATTTTCAATATATAAAACTCATTAATGTATGTGTAGTCATTATTTACTTCTATAAATAATAGAGTAATATGGTCAACAGCAGCTGAAATAACTTATGCCAGTTGGACAACAGAAAATACAGCACTAGAGTTTCACTTGGGCATTGATACCAGCAAGAACCGTAACCGAATGGTTACAGCACTGTAAAGGTGAAATTCGCCCCGTAGATATGGCTGAGCAGAAAAATCTATGTCTGATTTAAATACCACCTAAAGCTCTGACTTGATAAATGGAGAGGGCTTTGTGCTAGTTCTCTGCAAGGTGCTAAAATTTATACGTTAACCTGGAATGACTGTACTTAGGAGGAGGAATTCTTAACATCTCCGAATGGATACCACCATTTCACTGCAACTTCCTCCACCACAAAACCAGCATGCTGATATAGCAATATACAGTGTCTAAACATGATGCTGATTTCCAGGTGTATATCATTCAATATATACACACATAAAAAATACGATCAGCTTGATTAAAGAGATGTAACATTCCCAGTCAACAAAACACCTTCTTGACAAGAATAACTGTGCAGAAATATATGCGTTTCTGAGTTTTCTACCAGGGCAGGTACTGACATGCTTAAAATACCTTATGTTTGCTGTAACGTATGAAACTTAGCTCATTTTAATATTAACATGTTAATAAATAAATATTAACATATTAATAATTAACATGTATCAATACATTTAATTTATAACAATATTAACAGTTGATCATAAGAGTTTAAAGTATAATATGAATTATGACACATTGCAAATACTTTTATTCACTCTATGGATATTTACAAGTTAAAAGTGAAAAACCTACCTCAACTTCCTGAATGCGTAAGCATTACAAATGAGAAAAGAAAAAAGAATGAAATAAACCAATATAGAAATATGTTAACATTCATCAGTTTTTTCCGTGGCAGCCTTTTAAATGTGAAATCACTTATTTCAGATGACCTTCACCTCCAAATGAAATAATTTGCTCTCTTTCTTCTCTGACCTTTCCACCTTTGCTGTCATGGCCCAGTTTTCACCTGCTGCGCTATTAGCCAGATGCCAGTCTATTAGCACGTTTCTCCCTCACAGAGCACCAAAAAAGGCACTTTCAATTCCTTTTGGCTGACAAAAACACCAGAAGTGGTTTTCCACATACTCATCTGTTATGTACCTGATATAAGAGAGAATTTTTTTTTATTTTTCCCCCCTGGCTGACTTTAAAGACTGTTTGTTTGACGGACTTTGAAGGGAAGGCAAAACCGGGCACAGATCCATTGCAACACAACAGGTGACAGCAACTGAGAAATATTTCTGATGAACAAATATTTAAAAATACCTTTCTCCTTGCACGGAATTCATACTTTGAAGGTTTTGCCTATGCTTCAGTGGCTGCATATGGCTACGGCAATCTTTTAATTAACTGAAGGGACTCTGCACACCTAAAATCATGCATGAAAAGAGGAGAATTGATACCACCAACTAAGACCCTTAGCTCAACCCAGCGTTACATAAACGTGATGTATTAGCTGGGCCTCTGCACACAGGCAGGAATAAACATGAACCCCAACCCCCAGAAGTCTCCTGTACCTCTCACAGAGCACAAATGCACTGAAGGGAACGGTACGGAGCTTTACTGCGAGTCCTGTGACTCCTGATGGACTCCGTCTCACATCACAGGTAGACACGCAGCTTCCACTTCCAGGAAAAGAAATTTGACTCCTGTCAAACTGGCCCCAAGCCAATTCTTGAGGAAATCCTGAGTTCTGTTCTCACTGGGTGCAGGATGAGGCCTTTGGCAAGATTCCTTTCTGCCCTCTTCTAAAGTCTACTGCCCGCCTAGGATAGACGTCCACCTGGGAGAGCCAGGCAGATAACTGGGACGGTCCCTCACACAGAGAACGGCTCACGTTTGACATCCCCTGGCCTAATTCCATTGCAAGACTTGGGACAGGAGCTGTCTTTTCAGTTCTGTATCCCTTCATCACTTAGCATCATGGAATCCCACTTCAAGATTTTAGCCTCAGGAAATTTAACTGAGAAATAGGTTATGACCATAACAAATGAAAAATTTTAGCAAAGCAAATATAAATTGCTAGACTCAGGCCTCAGTTCTTTATGGCATTTTTAATATTTTGATTTGAGCAATCATGAGATGAGATAAAACAAGTTTTTTAAGTGATTTAAATCCATTTTGCCATATCATGCTTAATAAATTATCTTTTCTTAACAAGAGCAAAATATTCTTTTATCATTCAATACAAAGACGTCAAATCCAGACAACTCAGATTGATATGCCATCAACAATGTCAATCCAGAGAATAATCCTATGGTAAACTAATTATGCAAAGGGCATATTTAAAAGTGTTGGTTTAAAAGTTCACAAAAGCTTTCTTACTTCCTTACAGGCAGAACTACCCAAAATCTCATTCATCGGAACACATAGATTCATCAGAATTCAAAAAAAATTTTGAAAAATTTTTGAAAAATCAAACCTTGAACTAGACCTGGGCCTGACACAATTTCCTGTTAGTGATATCAGAAAAGTTAGCAAATACAAATTGACCTTAAGACCAATACATTAATATGTGACTGCTCTTCTCTCCTGTTACCCTGCAGTAACAATACAATTAAAAATCTGAAAATTATGGTAAAACCAAACAGATTTATCCTCTTTTCCCTCACCAATTGAGAAAGTAAATAACGGCTTCTTGTTCTTCTGAAGTTTAAGTTATTCCCACCAAACCTACTCTACTGTCACTTTTTGGTTTAGTTATTACCTAAGACTCGGTATTTTGCAAGAGTTAACGAAGCACGGTTAATTTAACACACAGGCACTCACTTTATTTACTTGTCAAAAAGAAGCTTTTGCAAGATGCTCTTGTTTATAAATAGAGCCAAACATTAGCTAAATGGGTGCATAAATATTTATATTTTGTTGCATTAATCGAGCTTGTAAGTTATTTGTATGAATCAAGCAGAACTGAGTTGCTGACTGAAAAAACTCTGCAGAAAATCCCCCTTATTTTGCACCTTTCGGGAAGATCTCAGTTCAGTTTCCTCCCCCCACGCCTGGGAAGATCACACTGAAGTGGATGAGCCCACAGGAAGCCCAGCACAAGTCCTTCCTGAGGAAACTCATATACAAAGGGCGTAACCCCAAGGACTGTCAAATAACCTTTTGGAGGTAATCTTCATTCCCAGCTCCTCCCAGCCAACAAGAGCTTAAATTTCTAAGCATCTCCAGGAGGGATGTTTATTAACACTGGTTTGCAGCCTGCTTAGTATTTTCCTCTTCCATCCTCCAACTACGATTAAACCTTTTACCCTCATAAAGACCAGCTGGGAAAAGTGGTAATTACCAGCTCATTGCTTTTTTAAAATTAGCTCCAGAAAGATGCAGCTGCATTTTCTGCCTCTCTACCTTGCAGTACAGAAGATCATTCCAACACCGAGCAGTGTGAAAGCACCAGCTGCTGCTTGCTAAAGTCAATCTAGCCTGTATCATAAATATCTCCCCAAGGCCTCTCTCCTGTTTTAAGCAAATAGTTTGTGTCAGCAAATTACACGTTATTTATTTATTTAAGAGGAAGAGAAAATATTTTTGCCCACTGAATACTTCAGTGAATAAAGATTTCCCAATGGTAGGTAGTGCCCAGCATCTGCATTAGTGTCAAGAGCTGACTCCAAACTCCTAAGCACATCAAGACATCTCTAACCACCTCTGAGCTCGCTCGCTCCCTCCTGGGAGTCAGAGAATATGCAGCCAAACGAGATGCTTTTGCTTAGTGAATTAGTTGTGCTTGTGCCGCGGATATTTCATTTTAAATTGGGTAGGGGAAACCTTTGAAAAGTTTTGTGATAAATTTCCCAGAAAGGCCAGGAGTGGCGGAGTTTACTCAAAGAGCTAGCGAGGTGAAGTGGTGAAATTGAAAGAAGCCACCCCGGACTGAAGTAGTACAACATGTAATGAAAGGTCTGAGGATGTCAGGACCTGTCTAGACTACTGTAGCCAAGTCGTTAATGAAAACATAATGAAATGTTCTAGCCTAGAATGAGAGCAAAGCTGGTATAAAGGGTTCACAATGGGCTCGTATGTAGTGCTAAATACATTAATACCTACTTATTAATAGCAATATAAAATACACAAATACATATCCAAGTAAGTTCTCACATATGTATGGCACAGAAAAGATCCTTGATCATATATTACACGATGTCCCATAAGACTCAAATTCTCAGCATAAGTACTTTTTCTTCAGCTACCACAAACGCACAAAAGAATTTCTTCTGCTTAACATGGCCCATTTCTGTCTTATGTTCATAAATGAAAAGGTTTTTTTGTTGGTTGTTGGGGTTTTTTGTGCTACATTAGGAAATAAGATTTGCCACTCCTGTACTGCTGGAAGATTTTTCCAGAAGTTTCCATACACTAAACTAAGAAAGTGGTAGGCAAGACTTTCAGCATAGGCTTTCTTTACCCACAGTCACAATAATTTATTGGGGTGGCAAAAACTTCAGAAATGAAGTAACAAAAAGTTGAAAAATAATTGAAAAATAACTTACCACTGAGTCCTTGTCAGCCAGAATAAGAATTCTCATTCTTTAGAACTCAGCCATATCGCCTTTTATACAGAAATTTTCCAGCTGCTGTATTGTTCTTTGTGGAGTTTTTTGATAAAAAGATAAATATAGTAAGAATGAAAACTATTTCTTTAAAAACCCAAACCCACTCTTTGTTTATCCATAAGGATGAAGCCAGAGGGTATGTCTACAAAGTGGAGGGCAAACAGATGCTCATTTGCTCTGCTTGTGCTTGAAGCAGGACGAACGAGCGCCAGCTGTGAGCCAGAAGCCATGTAGCTGCTTTAGCACAGCACTGTGCCAGCGCGCACGGCTGATGGATTTGGGTGGCTGGAACAATCATACCACTGTCTGCACTAGCTTGTGCTGAAATACCTAAAACTGGGGGCGGGGGGGGGGGAAAGCGCCTCCGTTTGATTATTCTTCCCTGGTCCTTTTAATAGACTAGCTTTAGAAATACATTATCACTTCTGCCTGAACTCTTCCTCTCATTAGCATGTGCTAAAAAGCCTCTTATCCCTGCCCAGAGTTAAATAAGTCTTACTAACTTCACTTTCATCGAGTTTTTCACACTTTAGTATGTCCAGCCACACCAGGTTGTGGTGAAAGCTGGAAAGCTCTCACAATCCCAGAATGGTAAAACTCGGGAGTCTCCCAAGGCATGGGCACGCTGATCCTTGTTGCGGTGGACGTGCCGTACTCTCACAGATGCTCCAACTCCAAGACCAGACTGAAAACCAGCTCGTTACTTGGTTGCTTGTTGTAAATTAACAACACAGACCCCCAGGGTGCAGTGCCTGAGCCACACCGAGCTGTCTCAGAGGCACTGCAGAGTCACGTCCACGGCATTTTTCTCCAGTCACAAGTTCCCCTTCCATGACCTTTGCAAAGGGCCTCCACTGCGGCTCTCTGAGAGGCAGCAAGGGGAGGGAATTAGGATGGGGGGAAGATGGGCAGTGGAGTACTTCTAACAAAGCCTGAGGATCAGAAGTATTGCAGTGATGATTTACTGTCTCAGCTGAACCAATTTCCTCAGGCAATCGGATCCTGGGGCAATCTGCAGGGAAGCTCAACAGCTACTGACCCCTCAATAAATGTCTAAGGTCCTGCTCTCTCCAGCATTGGGTCCCAGACACTTGAGTTTCTGATTTCTCTGGTTACTCGCTCATTACACTCCAATGCCAACAGCATGTTTCTGCAAATCCCTACTCAACCAGAACTCCCCATCCATCTCCCACAACAAACATGGTTGATTCAGCTTCTGAACTTCAGTCAGGGTTCCCAGTGCTAGGCAGTAAATTAACCTGAACATCACTTATTCAGAAACAGGACTGTGTGGGAGGGAAGGTGTAGATGGCAAACAGAAGACAAGTAAAAGGAAGAGGACGGCATCGGAATACTGGGACAAAGAGGACCGAAGCTCCACGGGGTGCAAAGACAGGAAGAGGTGCAGATAGCTCCAGCTGCTTGTGGGCTTATTACCAAGGAGTTCCCAGCCAAGGAGCCAAGCCCAAGCAGGGTGGTACAGGGAAGCAAAGATGAGTGCCCTCATGGGAGGCCACAGTATAAACATGTTTCAGTAAAATAAGCTTGAGAGGTCCCTCTGATAAAATGATACTGGGCACTTGTATTACCTGCCGTGGAACCCAGTTGTAGTAATATGTATATTTATATATATATAAAAGTCTGCCATGGAACATACTCAAGTCAATGGAGTTACACTGTTTTCAGAAGACTGGGAAAATAGAGTCAAGACCAATGGGTTTTTTTTTACTTTTTTGCCGGAAAACACACACCCCGTCTTCCCTGTGAGCTTTGCTCAGGTCCTCAGTTTGACCCAGGAAGAACTGCTTAAATTGTGCAGCAGCTTCAGCCCGGAGCACAGACAGAAGCAGCTCTGGGAATCATTAACTCCCACCTTCACAAACTGAGGAGCACCCAGTTGAAGACGAAGCGAGAAGCAGAGACAGAGATTACTGAAATACATTCCCCCTCCTTCCAGGTGAAATTCCTTAAAGCAGCACTATTTCTGATCTCTGAACTAACACTCCGCGTGAATTAGCAACTGGGGAGACTGGCTAACTCACTGAATCTAGTGATCCTCCAACTCATGCACAAAAATGACATAAGTGCCCGCTGCGTGAATTGAAGATTCACAAGTTGAGAACCTGGCCTGGTGTTGTTTTCTCACATGATTATTTGCTTGTTTTCCACTTATCAAAACCACTGTGCTTTTATCCAGGATTATTGTTGTGATTATTGGCGATGAACAGCCCCCTGCAGCTTCTTTCTATAGAGAGAATAGTATTGTTAATAAATTGTATTCTCACTAGGTGTAATATTTAAAACATACCTTGAAAGGAGAACTACTAAACTCTTTCCGCATCTTAATTTTCATTCAAAGACTCAAATTACATACTTAGAAAGCAATTGTTTTTAGGCAGCTTGAAAGCCAAACACATTAAGCTTGAAGGTTATAAAGCCATTGGCAATGTTACTTCACTTTCAGTATCCTTGTTGCTTTGAGAGTACATTTGCAGTAGCTGTTTGTGACAGATTCAGTGGCCCTTTTTAGCTGAGCATTTGGGGTTTGTCTCTGGAGAACAACATTCACATAAAAGAATCCTAATGCTACCACTGCTTTCACATACGAGAACTGCTTTACAGGGAATAACAATTTGCATAATGATTAAATACATAGAGTTATTTCTTGGTTTGTTTTACAAGAAGTCTTCAGAAATTTGGTTTGAGTCATGTGATTATTTTTTTTTTAATATTTACCATTATGGGAATAATCTCATTATGAGATAAAGTGATAATTCTCCTAATATCAAAGTTACAAAATAAAAATTATTAATAAAATCATACTGATATTCCACTTAACTATACAAATCCCAGTGTTTAAATGTACAAGGGAACAAACAGCAGTTGAATAAAATCACATTATCTAACTTTGATTTAGTGACAGAATTCTCTGAGATCTATAGAGACAGTTAAACTAGTTATTACATTCTAAGTCTTTAAAATTACTTCTTTAAATGCATAACTAATGCCTGGAAAGAGACTGTATGAATTATATTGAATTATGAGCAATGAAGTCTCCCTGGGAGCACACATGCATTTGTTTTTATTTCATTTGTAGCTTCAAGAAAAATCTAGCTCCGAGCAGTGTTGAGAAAAACCTTTGCAAAAGGTGAAATCAAACTAGCCATGCTGCTGTTGAAAAGGACAACTTTGCAGCCCTTGAGCCAGTATATGAAATTTCTTAGAACTGCATCCCGAAAAAGCAGTCATGGTCAAGTAGTTGCTGACTGTGTGAGACATTTGTACACGTGCTCAGAGCAGACACCCTGCGAGCTGTTACAAATGTGTGGTTTCCATTCCAGCTTATACTATCACTTTGTTAATTGTCTCTGGCATTTTGTCCATTCTAAAAAAGAGACCATAACATCAAAAATCATTACGCAAAACTGGCAGGAGGCTTAATGGAAACAAAACAGCTAAATACTTGCAGCAGCTGCTGCAAACAGAAATCCCGTCCTCCCTCAAGACAGCGCTCCTCGCTTTATCACCAGCAACTCAAACACAGAACAGGTTATTTTAAATATCTTGATCAGTTTATAAGTTACCATGTGATGGGGGTTTCATAGAATCATAGAATCACTTGGGTTGGAAGAGACCTTCAAGATCATCGAGTCCAACCATAAACCTGTGCCGAAACCACCCCTAACCCATGTCCCTCAGCACCACGTCTGCCCGGCTTTTAAACACCTCCAGGGACGGTGATTCCACCACTTCCCTGGGCAGCCTGTTCCAATGCCCGATAACCCTTTTGGTAGAGAAGTTTTTCCTAATATCCAACCTAAACCTCCTCTGGCACAACTTGAGGCCATTTCCTCTTGTCCTGTTGCTTGTTCCTTGGGAGAAGAGATTGACCCCACCTGGCTATAACCTCCTTTCAGGGAGTTGTAGAGAGTGATAAGGTCTCCCCTCAACCTTCTCTTCTCCAGGCTAAACAATCCCAACTCCCTCAGCCGCTCCTCATAAGCCTTGTTCTCCAGACCCCTCACCAGCTCCGTTGCCCTTCTCTGGACACGCTCCAGCAGCTCAATGTCTCTCCAATACTGTGGTGCCCAAAACTGAACACAGCACTCAGTATTTCTGTAATACTTGGGGCTGGTTGATTCAAGTAAAGTCTCTCGTGACTCTGCCTTGTTACTGACAGACTTGCTTTATCTCCACCCATTTCCTGAAAAATCACAGGACGTGCATGAATGTAAAATTTTACTGACAGTACTTTGTTAATCTCATAAACTGATGAAATAAGAAAGACTCCTCTGAATAGTAAGAAACTAATTTTTTGGGTCAGCTGTAAAGTAACAACAACAAAAAGTTACCTTTCATAAATGATTGCTACTGGCCATCTGGTTGAAGAAATAGTATTTTGGAGAGAAACAGTTTTTGTTGGAATGGTATTTCAAAAGATTTAGCTCAAATAATCAATAAAATAAAAAAAAAAAAAGAAAAAATGAAGAAAGATAAAAAGGCCAAGGAAACAAAATATTCTGGTTCAGGTAGAGGATAGCTAAACTGCAGTAATGGCTCCAGTGGGATTTAAATGCCAAGGCTGTGAGCATCCACAGTCAAAAATTTCCATATGCATTGATCCTATTTTTTTAGCAGAAGACAGCACCTGACTGCCCAATTTGTGCCTAATTTGTCCACAGTACTCCATCCAAAGGCAACTTCAGATCCAGGCTCAACATTTTAATCCATGCAAGTCAAACCACAGTTCCACTTGCATTCGCAGTGAAAAAGATGATCTAATAGCTTAATTTGCACACCTGTATTTGCTAACAAGTGTCCAAACCAAAGGCAACATCATAATTACTGGATAAGGATTTTACTCCATTTGACCACTGCAACCATCCCAGCATCTCCCTCAAGGAGAGAGATAAGTGATCGCTCAGACCCTATACACCAGCCCCAGAAAATGGCAGAATAATCAATATTGTTCCAACCCCTCTCACCCCCATTAAATATTCCGTGTGGATTAGGCAGATAACTAAATCTCTAAATATCCATACACATTCACAGAAGGATGCCTCCCTCACAGGACTAACAAATCAGATATAAACCTAAATTCTCAGGATCTTGGTAATCTCATTTCATGATCAGTTATTACTCATCACTTTCAGACAAGCGCACAGAGTTCACCCCAAAACTACTGTCGCAGATACCTCGTTGTATCAGTTACAAATCGATATACTAACATCATTATGCCAGCTATACTCAGACCATGCTTCCAGTTTGCTTCAGAATCATGACAAGCGAGTGAGCAGAAAGATTCAATGATATACTGGTGTCACATGATTTCAGAAATTTTACCCATTTTATTTATGCTTTCATTGGCTCATGATTCATCATTCTTAACTGTGTACATAGGGAATTTCACCCAGTACACTCTCCAAACACAATATTCAGTGTGAACGCTGTCAATTACTGTTGTGTTCAGAGCTGCTCAGAAAAAGATAAATTAAAAATATGAACTATGTATTGTATTAAGCTTCCATATCTGTGAATAAATACAATAAAGTAACATTAAAGCTAAGTTCTTCTGACCAACTTGAGAAAACTAAGTGACCTTTCATTTTTTACAGTAGCATGCTTCTTGGATCACAGAGAGCCATCTGAAGGAGTCTCCTGTAGGGACACAGAATGCACTCTTGAACTTGCCAGAACAGGCGCCTCTGTGCATCAGTGATAAAAGGTCAGTATGTAGCGTGGCACGGCATGGAATGAACAATGACATGAGAAAGTAAGATGTAGCAAAACTTTATTTTAAAATTTCAGGAGCCTTCTAACCAAGCGGATATGGCTCAAGAGAATATATAGCTTCCAGATCTCAAAAACCCATTTCTGAACTGTTCTGCTGTAAGCAGAAGTATGTTCCTGCTCTCTAGACACTCCTCACTGTTAAAGGGATTAAATCATGAAATGACTGAAAAGCAATCCAAAACAGCATTTTAACAAAGAATAGACCCTGAAAAAACCGGCAATGAGAGACATCTGAAGAGTACTGCAGGTCATCAAGACTTCTTAAGGCACGAGAGAACATTTGAATTTTGATCAGCTGTAATTTTACACCTGAGGTCTAATACAACTAGTTATTTAATTCTAACAACTGAGAAAATAGTTCACACATGCAGTGTAACTAATCTCCAAACCTCAGAGATGTAAAATCAGAAGAAATATATATCTTAGAGAGCAGCTGCATCTACAGAATATAAAATGAAGTAAGTGCACTGAAGATTGCCAGAAACATGCTCTAAGTGAACCCCTCCTCCAACAGACACACATATACACATTTATTATGAATTTCACACATTTGTTAAGATTACAGTGAGTAAACCTCAATATTTATCTCTTATTCTTAAAACATTTTTCTGTTCAACACCATACACATTTTAAATTAACCCTTTTCCTGGTTCCATGGACTGTAGTACAAAAAGGTTTGAGGCAGATGCTTTACAAGTAATCTACTCAGTTGTAGGAAAAGAAATATCTTTTTTTCTTTCTGTCTGTAGTGACTTAATTAATGAACGTATGCCTTAAGTGTTCTTCATAAACCATTTTTCATGCTGCTAAGCCAAAGCCCCAACTTTATTCCTGAGTGTCGCAAGAAATGGAAAACTCTGAGAATCTCCAGCAAAATAAGTTGTTTTACTTGCAAAATACTGATGCAGATTTCTTTTGTAAATATCAGTATTTGCCCAAGCCAAGAGTTGAGATTTAGAGCCACACTTCTACTTGTTCCAATACATACAAGAATTGACATAGAGAGGAGTTCACGCTAACAGATTTTAGCAAAAGCCTCTAAAAGGTGTTTTGAAATGGTTCAATGCCACCTTTATTAAATCTTTGTTACTAGAGACAGACACAGGTTTAACATTACCTTCCCATTGCCCAAGCATTGTCTTTTCCCGGATTTCTAGTTCCCTTCTGCTTCCACAGAAGGAAAAATTCCCTGCTGTGGTGTTCTAGGAAGGTGATTTCTTCAGCTGCAGAAGTGGTTAGGAAAGCAGGTGGTGGCTTTTTCTTTTGGTTGTATAAACCAGAATTAGACTGGGGTTTGGATGGTGTTGAGGAACTTAGAGAAAACATTCTGAAACATCCCAATAAGCAAGAGCTTCTTAAAAATGCATCCACAAAAATATCCACAAGATTTAAAATACTAAATTCCCTGGCAATATAGTGTCATTACA
The DNA here is from genome assembly GCA_013398295.1 of Chionis minor. Classification (NCBI taxonomy): domain Eukaryota; kingdom Metazoa; phylum Chordata; class Aves; order Charadriiformes; family Chionidae; genus Chionis; species Chionis minor. The sequence continues at coordinate 750,240 of VZSF01001891.1, read as the reverse complement.
ATACTGAATGGAATTAAGACACAGGTTTTAGTCAGACACATAAAATAGTTTTTACATTAAAACTATAATGTCTATTTGTAGGTCCTCTAAAACAGCTTTCATACATAAACACTCCACAAGATAAACTTCATCTCCACAAACATTGTGAAATTGCTAATTCATAGATGTTTGGGATTTCTGAGCAGCTCCTACTTATTTATTAGGAGATCCAATGGAGTTTGAACAGCTCGTTAAAACGCAGGATTTCCTGCACTGAAGCTACTTCTTACTAGTTGTACATTCTTAGTAATTGTACATTAAGGTCATTCCCATAGTTCACTCCATAATCTAAAGAATAATTTGAAGATATGTTAAATTTGTTATAAGCTAACCATGAAATGTGAATTGTAATCGCGCGTTAACAGGGAAACACAAACAGAAACTTTTAAAATTACTAAAAAACAAACAACTGGGAACTGGGCTGGTTCTAACTGAATTAAATAAAGTCAGGAATGTGAATGCTCAGCTGCAGTAATATTCATTTAGATTATTACCTTGCTTGGCATTGTCGTTTCTGAAATTGTATTTTGGCAGATTCCAGGAATGCTGTCAAGTCATTTGTCAGCTCAGTCAAAGATAATATGAGCTGGTAGAATATTTCAGCAGAGGTGAACTCATTTTCACAAACATATTTTGAGAAGTGCTTGCAAGGGAAACTGCAACCTGAAATGAAGAGACAAAAATCCAGCCAAATGAAAAACACCCTACAGAATTTTAATACTAGCTTGAGGATTGGAAAAGTCTGCCCCACATGAGACTCTCCTAAATCTCCCAGTTTGTCTAGTCCTTAGAAAATGATGGTTAGCCACACTGCGACAGCGACGCTGCCGCAGCTTTACAGAGGATGCTTGAAAGGAAACCGAGTCCTTAGCACCGATCTGGAGGCTACATGCACTTGTTTTCATGTTTGAATCCTGCAATCAGTTAACAAAATGCAAAGGAGACGTTAACGGATTGTTTTTTAGCAGTGGGTTGAGAACATTCAAGGTAATGTCACCGAGTAATGTCATGGGAAGGACTGAACTCATCACTAGTTGCGATTTGCACAAGCAGGTTGGCAGATTTGAGCCATGGAAGGAAAGAACATATACAATAAGGCTCCTACAGCACAGGTTCCGACATCTATGTCAACAAGCAGCACGGGGCCTGAGGAGCGGATTGTCAGAACAGAAATTCAGGCTAAGGATCCCACATCTGCTCTGCACGCAAAGTTCTCACTTCGCTTCAGACTAGCTCCAGTCTGACCCCCTGAACGGAGCCTACTTTGGTCATTAGGTACACCTATCTCAACGCTCGGCTGTTGTCTCCTTTCTTCCATAAGGAATCCATTTCACATGCTCTGCAATGCGAACAACAGCACAGTAGCTGGAGACAACTGGGAGACTTGCTTCTACAGCATACTTTTCATGCAAACTAAAATGCTAATGGAGAAGTGCCCTATCCTCACCGTACACTACTTTTAAGACCTTTGAGGGCCAAAATAGATCCTGGTTAAATACTGGATTAAGAGTTCTAGATCATGTGAGCTGGACAGTTGTGGGCTGAGCAATATTATGAACTGAAGAGAAAGTGGGAAAATCTGACGCTGTCCTGGTCTGAGTGAGAGCTGAATCCCAAAAGTGAAGTATAACGCAATAGCAAGAGGGCAAGCAGGGACCTCAAGAACCAGCTGCTAACAGACCATGTTCTGGACTTTTTAATCACTCTTTTGCTTATAGCAGACCCTCCTCTGAGATTACATCCATAGTTCACCTCTGAGAAAGACAGATAGAACCTGAAATTTGCTGGAAGGCATCATTATACATCTGTAACTATCCTTTCAAAAATCAAGTCTCATTAATCATGACAAGTGCCGGGAAGAGCTTGAAGAGAATGGCCACAATGAGTCTCACATCTGCTGCTGATGAATAAACGTACACCCCACACCAACATCCCTGCAAAATCCAGTCCTGCTTTATTTGGCTGTGTTACACTTGCTATCATCCCCTCTTCCCTCTATCTACAAATAGGTTACAAAAATGGAGCCTTTAGTTTTTGAAAAACCCACAGTAAGTTGTTATACTTTGACATCTCAAATAATCATATTCAATATTCTGTGTGATTCTTTGCTTTCCTGGTTACCATATCCGTGCAATTATGTTTTCAGCTGCAGCCTTTTCCCTTCATTCAAAACCAGCTCCAGTTACTGGTTTACAGCTTATTGTATCTCGCGCTGCACGGTTGATCTAAAATTCCTGCCTCAAAAAATCATCAAAATCTCAAAAGAAGGTGGGGAAGCAAAAAGTCAGTCAAAAATCTTCATAATTCTGGATTTTAAGACCTTCAGCATCTTCTGAGTGCCTCTTCAAATTTACAGCTTTTCTCCTGGAGCTTTGTACTAACATTAAAGAGAGCTGCACAATTACCTGTATATCTTTGATTTCTCTCTGCAAGGTTCATTGGTTCTACATTTTACAAACATTATAAAGATTTCTCTGCTGACGACTCCAGCAGCAGAATGTTTACTGAAGATTGTTAGCAGTTGTTTTTGTTCTGTGCCTACTGCTTCAACTTTAGTATGCAACTCCCTAAAAGATTTCTCATTTCTTCACCTTGGCTCAGATTTTCTTCTTGGTTTTGCATTCAATCAGGCTAAAAATCATTTACTCTCACTAATCTGTTACATTTCTCTCAACTTCATACTGGTTTTCAGCCACCCATGTGAAATTTTTTAGTAAAAGACAACTCACACTTAACTCTCTTCTGTCTCTTTCCCATTTTCATCCAAATATTTATAATGGGATCTTCAAAATATGCACCCAATCTTTTTAATTCCTCTAATTATGACCTTAGTCTGGCTTTTTGGCTTTCTGCAACTGACCTTTCCAATGTATTCTCACTTACTATCTTTCACACCGACATTTCTTCATCATGTTTTAGAAAAACAGTTGCTTTCTACTTTACTTCTGGCTGTCATCTAGATACTGTGATTTTTCACTGTCTATCCTGATGCATTTGATGAATTCTCACTAGAGTTTCTGTCTCCTGTGTGTCCTTGATATCTTTAATTACCTATTTCTCTTTGTTTATTTTGCACTCAGTGAGACAGATTATATTCTTGGCTATAGCAGTATAAATCAGGAGTATGTGAACGGAAATTAGTAGACTTGTGCAGATGTAAAAGTGATAGAAATGAGAGCAGAATACGGACTAAATAATTAATGCCTACCTAATTTATTTCTTTACAAATAACAGAAAATCATGCTGAGAATTTACAATGCTTCCTTCTAAGCTTAAGCATAACAGATTTCTTTCTGAATATATTGGTCATCTGCAGCAACAGTATTGGCAAAAACACTGACTGGTTCACGATTTGCTGATGCTGTAGAGAAAAACAAAGAATGTTACGTCTAGTATGTTATCTGTCAATAAAAGTAAAGCTTGAAGGAATTTCCTGAAAATTTAATTTATTATTTAGTAGGGGGTACTTGCAGAACGTTGCCTTCCTTCACCGTCCTGCCACTTCCAGACTCTTTCCATAATTTTTGACATTCTAATAAACACTGATTATTTATGCCTATAGTACTCATCAGCTAGACAATGGAATGCCTCCTACTTTAGATTTCAAAACCAGAAAACGTTAGCTTTTAGACAAATCCAAACCGGACTGTAGCTTATTTGTCTGCAGATTTAATCATCCAATAGTTCTGTGAAAACTAAGCCAAAGAATTTATCTTTGGGCAGAAAGTTGGGCAGTTTCTACAATGCAATCCTACAGACATACCTCAACAACTTACTGCCAGTAAGCTCAGAACATAATAATGCTCTCAGTTTATGGCAATTCCAGTATTCCCATACTGGATATATCAGAATCTAGTTTCAGTTCATTCTAGCCAGGCAATAACATTATATTTTTTCATTCAATGGATTAAAATTTCCAGTTCACTAGGAAGAAATCCTCCAAGTGCTTCTAATCCATGATTACTTCCCAAGTGTTATTAAAACTGGCAAGACTCTCTCCTTTTATGCTGAAAGGTTGCAAAACACCTTTGCTAAATGACTATTTTTTTCAGTTCATTTTACCCTTAGTTCGTTCACGAAGACGCCCAGCAGCAGTGGTCAACCTGTGATTTCCCAGCATGAAGAAGCAGCCCCGAATGCAGACACGTTTCTTCTCCTTGCGACAAGATGAAGAGCAGAAGGAGGAGCCGGGCAGAGCACGGGCTGCGCAGCCGGGCCGGGACCGCGAGACGCCTTTGGCAGCAGCAGATGGACACGGAGCTCTGGCAGGAGGCTGTGGTGTGGGGCAGGAGTTTGGGTGTAAAATGCTACATAGAGATAAATCCCGTGTGGAAGGGCAAAAGAGATCAGGAGCTGAGGGCTGTGGAGATGGGAAATGTGGTGCGGATGCCCTAAGGCTGAGGGCAGTTAAGATGCAGAGATACGTACACACACCTGCTCCCAGGTCCCCTCTCCTGCACAGGGTGGGCTGGGCTCTGCTGGCCCTAGGGGCAAGTGAAGCGGGAGCACTGATAAAAGCAATGAAGGAGAAAGGTCTCTGATCTCTTATCCAGAATTTTTAGCCACACGGTTTTACAGGCTGAGCACACAGCTGTGATCTTGAAACTCATTCTTCCATAGATGGCATGGGAAACTTTGAAGGTAACTCCAAGCACTGAGCTACTAGAGGTATCTCTCCAGCTCAGAAGATTGACAGCTAAAATATTGTTTTTATTAACACCATATATAGTCACCTGGCTCTCATAGAGTATGCTTCGCTATTCTGAAATGCATAGCAAAAAAGCCTGAGGTGGAAGAGGGAAAGAACAGGGCCAGGTGTACCCGCAACACAAATATGCTTCCAAAGCAAGAATCACGCTATACTGGCTGCCTTGTGTATCAACATTATTCTTTTCAGCTCATCAGTCAAAATAAGGCAATTTCAGAAAGAATCTGCGGAGTGGTCTGGGGACCTCTCATCTCCTGGGTCAAATTCATATAAATCCATGAAACAGCAAATTCTACTTAAAACAATTTTCTTTGGTTTTAAGTGTGACCGCCTCCCCTTTTGTATGCTAAGCAAGTTCTTAACTTTGTTTATTTACTACAATATACTCTTCAGCAATTGAAGCAAAGTACCCACAGCAGCAGAGTGGCATGATGATTGATTCTACACTTGAAAGTCATTTGGAGATGAAAAAACATAGAGTATTGTTATATATTCAGTTGCTGTGATGTGAGGACAGTCTGATTACATTAGGTACAGTCTGCAAATATTTTAATGGGTACTTAATTTTTTGCCATAAGCAATTTTTGCCCTTAAAATACACAAAACCAACCAAAAAGTAGGAATGTACATTTGATTTCATTATTAAACCTCCAAGGGTTTTAATATGCATGTTTGCTGGGGGTGGTTACTCACGTCATATGCCTCTGACTCCTCGAATTCTGAACAGCCTTCTTGTTCCAGCACATTTCCAAGCCTACACAAGCACACAGCCCAGCCCTCCCCGTCCCGCCACGGCATTCCACCGGGATGAGCCTGATTAGCTGTTCCCCTGCTGCTGCAGTAAAACGCTGCAGAGTGGCTGATGGATATACACAGGGTGTGAATGAAGACAGCTTCTACAGCCATCCATAAACTCCCCTCATTTCAACTGCTAGCTGGCTGCAACCTGAGAGGAACGCTGGGAAAAGGGAAAGAAAAAGGATCTTTCTTTTTATTTTTTAGAGATATTAGTTTGGCTTTATCATCTGGCATGGCAAACGACTAGATCCTAATACAACCCTGGGTATCACATCTAAAAACAACTAAGGAATGTATCTTCCAACAAAAAAAAATTAATGTGACAGCATCAGGTTCCCTTTCCTCTGGAGTATAGACACTCGATCAACAAAAATCAGAGATAATTTTCTGATGATAGCTAATCTACCATAAGCATGAAAAGAGAATTTGATAAAATAAACAAACCAGGACAGAACAGTGAATCTATTGCACCGCAGTGTTCAAAAAGAAGCTAAATGTTCCTGCAGAACAGATTTGCTGAAATTCTGACAGCCTGGCAAGGAGAGATGACCAAACCTTGAAAGCATGTGAGCTGAGACTCTTTCTGCAAACTTAAAGTCTGACTTTGAGGTGTCTGAGTTCATCATGACATGGTGCAAAAATATTTCTGAGGAGGACATCTTCTCCTTTAGCATAAAGGGGGGGGAAAACAAGACAAGACAAAAGAAAAAAATTCACACCTAAACCTTTACACCCAGTTACACCCAGTTTTTTCTTTCTTCTTCCTTTTTTTTTTTTTAATTACATAGTAAATACAGTGCTAGTATCTCAATAAATGTAATATTTTCTCACACAGGGATACACATGCTCTAACAAAACAGGGCTTCACTTAAATCTGGTGCTGCCTTCATTTACTATGACTGTAAGAAATGCCAGCGAACAAACAGATTGCAGCGTTGCTTCCCTCTCTTACACATACAGACAGACAATTAAGATAGAAACTATATACTCTGATATACAGGTTAGGCACAGACTAAGGCAGTCCTAATTAAAAAAACTGGAAGCAAAAAGGTGAAATATGCCACAATATGCCACAAATCTAGGAACAGTTAAAAAGGATGGAACATCATGGGGAAATGCAGACACATGTGAAGATTGTGAAATTTCTGTGATGTCAAAAGCAATGAATGAGGTAAAGAAATAATTTTTATTCTGAAAGGAAAAAAGAGGGAATAGCACTATCTTTCCTAGAACATCGGAACAGAAGCAAGTCAGATAGTCATAAACTCTTCCCAAATGAAGTCAGAGGTAGCCTTCAGCCACTGTGATGACTGGAAGTAACAGTCAAATGAGAAGCAAGGAAAAATTAGAGTAATTTCAATTAGATCTGGGCTATCCTACATTAAAAGAATGGGGGCAATTTGATGTAAACCAACTCAAACTCAAAAGCATTCACACCTCGAACCACAAGGAAACGTCTTGGAAACCTGAATATGGTCTTGGGAAACAAAAAAGATTCAGCAACTGTGTGAGCCCCAATAAAAAGCCAGAGGATTGAAGCCAAAACACTGACTGCTCATGCAATGTAAAAAAGTGATTATCATACTAGAAATTATGATTCATACCAAATCTTGGGCATTCTGGCTTTTCTTCTTTTTTTTTTTAATCCAGCATGGAGAAACTTCGCTCCTTCCTGACTTGAGATCCCCAGTAAAATTGCAATATAAACAAATGAACAAATACTTAGATATCAGAAAAAATGCTGAAGGGTAAGGCAGGAAATCAGATAAAAGTATTATAACAGACCACTGTGATTGTGAAGTCTATGAATCTGTGAAAAAACTGGCACATTTCCCATGCACAAAAAGGGGAAAATTGACCTTTTAAAATTATTTTCAAAATGACTGTCTCCCTCATTATGCTGGAAAACTACAGCCTGTGACTTTAAAATAAAGTTTACCTTATTGTTATACAGCTCTGTTATGACACTCATATCTTGCATATTTTAAAAAGTAAGGCAGTAGTTGCCCTGTTAGTAAAAACTTGACTGAAAGATGATAACCTGTGATGTCAAATTTCAGTATTTTTGGTGTTAAACTCAGAATCTCTGTGACTGCTGTACCCTAAATTTTTACAAAGACATCCAGTTCCAGTTTAAGGATTTCAGATGACCAAGGAGTGACTGGGTATCTACTAGTTCATTTGCGCAGTTTAAGAGCATTATTGCTAGTCTGAATACCATAGGATGGTTTGGGTTGGAAAGGACATTAAAGATCATCTAGTTCCAACCTCCCTGCCCTGGGCAGGGACACCTCCCACTAGACCAGGTTGCTCCAAGCCCCGTCCAACCTGGCCTTGAACACTTCCAGGGACATGTCTAGTTTTGATTTCCAAGCATCCACAGTGACATTCTGGTGTCTTTTCACTAGTAAAAGGAAATCCTTACTTTCCCTACAAATTTGAAAAATCTGGCAAAATCTGGCAAAATCTTCATCTGTTAGGATCTCCTAGAACCTAAGGGACCCTAGGCTAAAAACACAGACTCAACCTTTACCACATCTAAAATTGGCTGCTTGGTATAATCATGTATACAAAAAGAATACAATAGGAATGTTAACCAAAACAAATCTTCAAAACTCATCCTTTATGAGGAAACAGCTAAGCTTTGACGATGTGCTCTATATTATTGTCATTTATTTATACTATGTAAGTGCAGATTTTCAGCTATATATTGACAAAGCACCGATAGACTAGTAGATTACATCTCCCAAAGATCTACCTTTGATATATTTTGCATTTGTCTTAACTTTGTTATTTGAAATAATATGTTTAATGGTCTGAATAAAACTAGGTATATAAAACAGAGTATATAAACAACTCTGGGATGGGGGGGTGGTGTTTGAGAAAAGATAACAAAAAAGGGCATTTTTTGATAAAAATCAAAATACAGACAATCCATGAAAATCAAATACCTTCCCATCACTCTCTAGCATGTATTGGTCAAGGAAAATGTCTTTCTTTTGTGGAAAATATTTGAGAGAAACTAACCATCCTCCCTCACAGTCTTACCCCTGAGCTCTGGCACTTGCACTGTATTCAATATCAGCTGATTCGACTGGCACAAAACTGTGACATATAGAGTGTATTTTGGAATGGACGGCACAATCAATATTGATGTTGGCAGCCTGTCTTGAGCACAGCCACAAAAACACAGCACAGAAGCTCTGGAGATTCACTGCTTTGCTGTAGCCTGGCTGCTGACTGGGCTTGAATGTGTGAAAAAGGGAGCTCTATGCAAATAGCTTTTTCCAAAGGGGTTCTGGTTCTCTTTGGTTTTCAAGCTGAGTCTATTGCAGTGCTCCTTGTACTTGAGTTGGGCTGTGCTTCACACACAGCTTTGTTTTACTTTCTGACTTTTGCTCATCCCCGATTGAAGTTGGGCGTGGGGAGCGGGATCATTAGGAGCAGAGAAAATCATGCTCAAGAGACAGTGACTGACAAACCATCCCAGCAAACCTGCGCAACTAATGACCACCCAGATAGCCTAACGCATCCTGGCTTGAGAAACAAAAGTTGGGTATCCTGAGAAAAGATCAGTTATTGTTTCTTCTAATAGTTCCAAAAGTACATCTCAGTTGTGGGTACCTGTCAAGTGAATTGAAGTCCTGTCTGCATACAATCCAACTAATTCCTCAGGAAAACCCACCCAGCTGTTCTGAGCAGGGTAACCTACCTTAGAGGTTTTGTGAGCACAAAAAGCATATCCCCAGAATAAGCAATTGTTCATTCCCACACAACCTTACAGTACATTAACTTCACTATAGACAATCACTTTGTAGAAGACAAAAAAAAAAAAACCCCAACACAGCAGAAACTGAAGGCTCTGCTTGCTTAGGACTGCCACGCAGGCGCAAGAACACTTCCAGTTCTCCCAGCACAGGACATATCCCAGTTATGCCCTGAAGTAAAACACGTCAATTTAGAAGTAAAAACATAGTTCTGCTTCCAAATCCAGGTTATCTAAGCAGCTTATTATTGAAAATGCACCCAAGGCCACAGGAGAGACAGATCATGAATTGAACTGTGGAGAACACAGAAAACATCTCTTCGTCCCAATCACTACCCATTTAATTCTCATAATTTTTTCTTCATCAATAACACTGTGTTCTATACACCCAATGAAACAGATGCCCACAAAGGATCTTCAGTTGCACTCATGCTGCCTAGTTAACACTACAGGATAGTAATAACATCACCAAAAGTAGAATTTGATCCCTTTTTCTCAGATAATAGTTGTTTTTAGATCAAATACAAATTGCAGACGTTTAGCCTTTTCATTATGTAATTTAATTGTCATCCTCTCCCTCCTTTACACAGAATAAAGATAAATGCCTTTTTGGCTTCTTGTTTTGTATCCTTCAGACAGACAAAGCATGGATGAACATATTAAAACACTGGAGTTGTTGTGTCCTGGTGAGAGCGAGTGGATCATTTTCTTTGCTTCGTCTGACTTGCTATAGAAATCTATAGCCCATTAATCATTTCTGAGCTCAATCCCAGTGTGAGGTGGGAGCAGAGCAATTTACTGTGTCTGCATTAGATTTTTCTTTCATCAGACTTTTATACAGCTCAGTGGAAGAAACTAATACCTATAAACTTAACAGAAATGTATTTCTGTTGAGACTACGTTACTTTTACCCAAATGTAGAAATGAATATTTAAGTCTCTCTTAAATAAGCATCCATCGTATAATAAATCCCAAACTCATTCATGCCATAAATGGAACTAATTAAATTAGAGATGTTTTTTCCCTAATATACAACAGAAATGTAAGCACTGAGACAGCACAGTGATGTTCATAATACAAATGCCTACGCAGATTAGCCAAATCAGACAGACAGATTCGTGGATATCATCAGTGGCAAGATGGATTAACTGTGTGCTGTAACTTTTAGAATAAATCCTCCATCTTCTTTATTCATGATGCCCCGTACTTCTCAAAGCTGTACATCCAACAACCATGACTCTGTACTACAGTAAGGGCATTTCCTTCCTTCGGAGTTGGCAGTACCTTCTAAAATACAAGGGGCAGGTGTGAAGACATGGCAAGACAGCATCGCATTGGAGAGGGAATGGCAACATGCGCTTCCTCACTGGCAAGGGCAGGCCACATTCAAAGCCACTTGAACCTGGCATGGGATGAAAAAAATCATCCCCACCCTCTTTGTCATTATTTTTTCCTACATCATCTCTGCGGTGTCTCAGCACAAGCACTCACGTAAGTAGCTACGTATGTAGCTGGTAACCTGGATCAGGAACTGCACCAATTAAAATTTTGGGTAGGATCTCTCTTTCTGTTCTCTGCCTCCTATTCGTCCTTCCCTCCCGCACTGGATCTCCTTTGGGAATGTTGAGAATAGCTCAAGCCCTGACAGTACTGAGCAGGGCAGCACCAAGCTACTCTAGGTACTTTTCAGGGCACAGAAGCTTTTCTGTAATTTGCTCCAACAGACCCACTAGGTGATCTCAGAGCTCTCTGAAAAACACACTGAGGAGGGGAAGAAGAGCCAAGAGAGGAATTCTGCTTCCCACCATCTAACAGGATTCAATCACACCACTTGCTTCTCAGGAAAGTGCGTTATCTTCTTGACTTGTGTCTGAAAGGAAGAGGAGCAGGAGGAGGTCCCCAGCACTCCTGAGTTTAGTAACAGAAGATTCATGAGCTCAAAATGGGCATTCATATTCTCTATCATTATGGGTAATGAGGCATCGGTTAAAAGTTTTCTTCTTTGCTTATAACTATGTCTTGAATTATAATGAATGGTAATTCACTAACGCACAGAAAACTACATAACGTAGCATGCAGTGTAATATTCCTATGTGCCTAAAGGGCCAAACTCATCAGTACAATCCGGCTGTTCAAGTCTCACAAAGCATCTGTAAACATGTCACTGGCCTATTAACACAAGCAAACAGCAGCTGTTTTTTTTTTTTTTTTTTAAATTGGGAACTGGCCAAAATAAGATGATGACACCAAGGAAACTGATCCTTTATATTTCTTTGTAATTCTCCTTAATGCATCATGAATTCTCTCTACAACTGCCTGAGAGGAGGTTATAGCCAGGTGGGGGTCAATCTCTTCTCCCAAGGAACAAGTGATAGGACAAGAGGAAATGGCCTCAGGTTGTGCCAGGGGAGGTTTAGGTTGGATATTAGGAAAAACTTCTTTACAGAAAGGGGTATCAAGCATTGGAACAGGCTGCCCAGGGAGGTGGTGGAATCGCCATCCCTGGAGGTATTTAAAAGCCGGACAGACGTGGTGCTGAGGGACATGGGTTAGGGGTGGTTTTGGCATAGGTTTATGGTTGGACTCGATGATCTTGAAGGTCTCTTCCAACCCAAGTGATTCTATGATTCTATGAATTCACACACTGCCTAGAACATACATATGTATTATTACTCTTCTCTGCACATTTGACTCTAGTCATGCCTCAGCGCTGCAGAGGACACACCGAAGAGAACATCCAGGCTCTGGAAGGTGTTACTGAACCTCAAGAAACCTTTGGTTCTCATGTTGCTCCATTTTGTGGGGAGGAAACTCGGAGAGCGCTTGCATATGCCAATTGTGGGAGGGAGGTAAGAAATAAAGACATTTCTAAGCAATACTTTCAAATGCCTCAGCCTGCTTTCAGGTCGTTTCTGGCTCTGGTATCTTCTTTTTCATAGAAATTTCAAGGCTGTTTGCTTCACATTATGAAAAAAAAAAAATACAAAAAAACCCCCAAACACAAAACCAACAAACTCTTCAGTTAAAGCACCACACTGAAGAATTTCAAGTGGAAGGGAGGTCAGTGGCAGCCAACTTTTGTCACCCTACAAATCACACTTCAAAACATTTGTCACATGCTGTGCTGAGGTATACATTAGCTTGCACCTCTGCAAGAACAGTGGAAATGGTACGCTTGAAACTGGCAGCACTATATTACCCAAGGAACAGGTCTGGCTAAAAATGTAGCTGGATCTGAAGACAGTTAGAAAGACTCATCAGAACAACAGCAGTAGATGGACCAACAAATATTAGAGAAAAGACCTTGAAAGGAAGAAAGTGTGTGTCTGAGCCTGCTAAACAAAACTAACCACAAAAGTAAATACTTCATGGGTTGAGAATGACAATATCCCAAAGATGGCTACATTTCAGCTGAGACCTTCTGAAGGCCTTAATAAAGAAGGGAATACTTAAATTTTGCTTTTGCAAACAAAGGTCAGAAGTAAGGGGAGAATTGGATCTTTGTCCTTACCCATACAGCATCTTTGTTTCCTTTTGATGCACACACTGAATGAATGTTGAAGAGCTTGTGATATCTACAAGACCTTGAGCTTTGAGCTCACTTGTCCTTCTTGCAACGTACACTGGATTGCAAACAAATCCTCCAGTTTATATTGCTTTGATTTTCCAATTCTGGAATTCCTTGAAACATTCTCATCTTAACTGGAGTTTCCTACCAACAGGTAGCAGTGAGTTTTCACTCAGTTTGGCTATTGATAGGTGCAGAGTTGTGTATATTGAAATATCCTTACCTTTGCAACAGAAAGAGACAGACTACCATTGGTTTACCTGAACCTGTAAGGCTACATGGTATACATAAAATTTAGAGGGATACAGCATTGCTTGAATCCCTGCCACTTTCCATACTCAAAATTTTTTATTTTGCCTGGTGTTTATGAATGTTTTTTTTCAGTGCTTGCTGTAAGAGACCATGTAATTATGCTTCAAAGGGTCACATTCTCATTAGACTCTTCTAAAATTATTGAAGATTCCAACCAGAAACACTGTAAAGGGGTGTCATGAGTGCCTACTCTTACCTTCTCTTCCCCCAAACCATACGGACAATTGTTATGCCAAGTTTCAAACTTAGCAATGTTCCTGTTAAAAAAACCCAACAAACGCTTAGAGTATTTCCACAAGAGGAACTCTGCATATTTTACCTTTTCCTACAAATCAAAACCAGATATTGGGGGGTGGAGGGGAGAAAAAAATACTGGGCAGAGACCAAGCACGAAAGCAGCGCAGTATGATTTAACAGTTTTAGAAAGCTATGGAGGTAGAGGGGTAGGCTGAAGTGGAAACAGATTAGAGCTTCAACTCCAGGCACTCTCTTTGATATACATAATCCATTTATTTCTCATAACTCAGGCTTTCCATAAACAGGCAGGACGACTATTTATGTGCTTACATGAATGTTGTCTCACTCATCGATACCTTTTCAAACCGGGAGGCACCAGTGAGTGTTAGCAATATTCCATCGCTGACACTGCCACAAATTCAGAATTAAACTTTCAGAACACCATGGAAATAACTGGGCTTTCTCATGGTATTCACACTTACTGCATAGAACTTGGAGTGTAACAGACTCATGTGACTTAATCACCATCTCTAAACACTTTTTTTTACTGTTGTTTCCCTACTTGCTTTAGCAATTTTCTGTTATTTAAAACGCTGAATGCAAGTGAAATAAATGCATGCATGAGCGAGAACAAACAATGCCACTTCCAGACATCAATACACACTGGCAAATACACAACTGTAATAATGGGCACATTATATATTCCTAATGTTTCTTATTAATCAAATCTTGTTTGTATTAGAAGAAGGAAATAACTGTATCCAAATTAACTTGCCAATATGATAGCCATTAATAATAATGTAGAGCAAAGACTCATGGAATGCAATTATGTTACCAAAGTAATAGTGGTACAAAAATAAAACATGATATAGTTGATACAAACAGTGAAACAATATGCATTCTCAGCTGCATACGTAAAGGTATTTTTGCAGGTGGTTATTCATCTAAAGATAATTCCTTAGAACTGAAGATATCTATAGTCCACAGCTCAGGTGGAGGGTCAGATGCTCACTGTGCCACTGTGATGCAACTGAGAGGTAAGTATTGTAAGTTTATGTAGTTATGACAAATTCAAAGCCTAAGTATATGGGGTCTGGATATGTAGAAAGTACACAGACAACTCCATCTTGTCCAAGAGTTCTGGACAAGAGTGTTGGTTGATGACACGTGAAATGGATCTCTCTAAGTGACAGCAGGAAAACTATGGAGTTAATTCTCCCCATCAAGCAGATGGCATCAGAGGCAATTTGCAAAGAGTGGCTGCTTCTGGAGGTTATTCTGCAGGATCCTTAGAAGAGAGCTGATGTGGGGGTAACAGAGGTTTTTGAGTGGTGGAGGGATTTGATTTTTGTAAGCCAACAAAGAAAGAATAAAAATTCGTAGGTAAGTTTCATTATTTCAGGGGAAACACTAGAAGGGACTTGAAAAACTTTGTTTTACTTAGATGGACAGTTTGTTGCACCTCTTCAGTCATGCTATCATGGCTTAACATCCTGTAATGTGATCTCCAGAGACCACTGTCAGCCATCACTGGGAGTGCAGATCTCCCATTCTTAAGCATTTCAACATAGAACACACGGAGACAATTTTTATTGTGAATCTAATCCTTCCTAAGGTAACAACAGGATACATAGCAGCAGATAGACCAGCCATTTACTTTATGCAATTGGATTAAGAGTAGAAATAGACCCCATCAGGTATAAAAGAAATAATCATTTTTCATAGCTACACTAAATTTTTAGTGTAGTTCTAGTTTCCTAAGGATACACAGCTTATACATTCTTTCTGTGTTAGGGCTTGTGTACAAGTCTATAAATCCCCTTTGTCACCTATTTCTGAATACGCTGACTGATTTTAAATCAGTGTGATAGAAGGGTAGGGGGTCTCAGAGATAACTACATCCCAACGTGGGAGATGGGTGAGAAAAGAGCTTTTCTAACTGCCCCTAATAGAATACTAAGGGAGAGGCTGTGGTATGAACACATATATTATTCATGTGCCTGAGGCTCCATGAAAGCTGGAAAAGCTTTCACATGGCACAAATCTGTAGGAAACTGAGCCTCGTTAGTTTGCTGCTCAGAGAATATTTGCTCATTCCAACCTAACCATCAGTGGACTCACCGCAGACTTATCTATATTTTCCCATTCCACATGTGTGATTCTAAGATTTTGGCATTTGGCCTACAGCCGGCAGGGGAAACAAGCAACATGAACAAGCCTGATACAATTCTAGGACTGTTCTCCACCCTGTGACCAATTAGTCCACTTGCTATGATTTAAAAAAAAAAAACCAAAAACAAACCCAAACTAAAAGGTTGCAAGCTTCTAGCAAGCTTAATTATCTTTTAAAATACTTACAATTTTACAAAGCATTTTAGGTCTTAAGTCAAACTACGCACATGGCCTTCACTGGGGGTAACACAGCGTTATCATAATACTTTAGAAACAGAATTTACTCTGCAGTTCTTCTCCGATGAAAACATAGTTATCCCAGCTGGGAAAAAGACAACCTAAGGCTCCTGTGCTACTCCGACACCAATGTGTCACACCCACATGAAGGAGAATACCAGAGGTCAGTACTCAAAACACTCAGTGAAGGATCTTGACCAACGGAAGCTAAAGATTTCACAGGAGGCATAGGTATCACAATAGGTCTGTTATTGTCTGTTTTTTTCATTCATACTGCTACAATGGTGAGGAATGACTGTGATGGCACAGGAACACTGTATCAGTTCTAGACACTATCATTGAGCTGCTGCAGGTAGCTGACAGCATCAAAGATAAGCGGTGTCAAAACAGGTCTGAAAAATCATTTTTTCGTAGGAACCTAAGATGTGATTTAAAAATTGTCTTACTTTGGGTATATGAGCTGAATTCTAGTTATCCATCTGTCAAGAAGCCATGTTGCTTAGGAAATTCTTGAAGTTAGACAAAACTATAAACATGTTTTGGTTTGTCGGGGTTTATTTTAACAATATGAAATTAAAAAAGGAGACAACATTTCAAAGCAGCCACTAAGGGATGGGTTTTTACCACCTTTCCGCATCCCATAACTACTCAAAAAGCAAAACACGATTAACCCTGAGTAAAAGCAACAGTAAGGCAAAGAAGGAAAACAGCAGAGCAAAATCACAGTGAAAAACTAAAATCCTACATTATAATATTTATGCCAATAATTAAGACTGCAGGAGTATTCAGTGTTTCTGGTTGGCTGGCTCAGTAGCTGAAGCAAAGGTGTGAGAAGTACCCAGTTATACCAGCACACAACAGCAGCTTTATTCCCACTTGTGGTTAAAGGCATTCTCTCACAGGTTGCAGACCCCTGCTTTGCCTTGGGATTAAAAGTTTATTTGCCTGTTGAAAATTTTCCAATTTTCATAAGATACTTAAATATTGATTCATCCAAAGGGCCAGACAGAGAATTTTTCCTATTGCCAGCTGGATAGAAAAGTTGGAAGAGAGCCCAAATAGACCCTAACACAGGCTTTCATTAATGTTTATGCATTTTTGTAGGAGGTGTAACAATATTAACCAAGGAGTCAGAGAACACACAGCACAAAATATGTTGCAAGATGTCTCAGCACTGTCTAGGGATACAAAGGTTAAACCTCTGTAACTAGGAGAAAGATTTTAGCAGGGCATGCCACATCTTTGCTTAGGTCCATTCTCTGTTTGGAAAGACTAGCCCAGAAAATATTTTATTTCTCCTGCAATAGCCCAGTTTCTACTGGAAGAAATGAAAACACATGCTTGCCGAACAAAACATTTACCAAAACACAGCACAGAAGCATGCAGCTCTGATTACCAGAGCTTAGAAACATCACAGTTTGCTGTTCACCTGTGTCGCTTGCAGAGAATAGGAGCAAAAATGTGATGTAACATGCGAGTCCAAGTTACTCCTGCAGTCATGCATACACTTCACTAAATCTCCCGTACAAAGTATATGTCACTTAAGTATAGAGGTCACTTAGTTCTCCACTGGAGAAACGTTTGCTAAATGGAAATTGTTCTCAGACCTGGCACGGACCATTTAACTACGCTTGATGCCAGGGAAGACTACTATCCTAGGCCCAAGTCCTGGACTACTTGCGATGCCTGTTGGGGACTCCAGAAGAACAGTACTCAGTACACAGTATCAAACAATCATCAATCTCTAAAGGGCTATTTCTGTCCTCAAAAGTGATTTCCTTCACACATATCTGCGTGCACAGGCACCCACGGATGACATCTAATCCAAATTAATAGGCTTACCCAGAGTTTTAAGTAATAAGAAAGATGAAGAATTGCTGCAAGTTATTGTTATCGTGGTTAATGTATTTTAATATACTCAATAATGTATTAAATACATTAATAATACATTAAATACATAAATAATCACAGAATGTTAGGGGCTGGCAGGGTCCTTCAGAGATCACCTAGTCCAACCCCTCTGCCAGAGCAGGGTCACCCAGAGCAGGTTGCACAGGATGGTGTCCAGGCAGGTTAGGGATATCTCCAGAGAAGGAGGCTCCACAGCCTCTCTAGGCAGCCTGTGTCAGGGCTCTGTTACTCTCAAAGTAAAGAATTTTTTCCTCATGTTCAGATGGAACTTGCTGTGTTCCAGTTTGTGCTCAGTGCCCCTTGTCCTGTTGCTGGGCACCACTGAAAAGAGTCTGGCCCCATCCTCTT
The DNA here is from genome assembly GCA_013398295.1 of Chionis minor. Lineage (NCBI taxonomy): Eukaryota > Metazoa > Chordata > Aves > Charadriiformes > Chionidae > Chionis > Chionis minor. The sequence goes on along the minus strand of VZSF01001891.1, from coordinate 732,144 downwards.
GACATCCGCTTGCTAGATATTTATAAGCATTAATAAGATCCCCTCTGTCTTCTCCCTAATGTATTAATGCATGCACTAAAGTTAATATTTTATTGTGTTAGACCTTTAGCACTTATAAAATGGTCTTCACCTCACAGTATAGGAGCAGACAGTTACCACTCCTGAGTACAATGCATGGTGGAAATTAACTGTGCAACTCTTCCATAGCTTTTAAGGCAGTAGTTGAAATTTAAATCAAAGGGTCAAACTGCTGAAATCTCCAAGAAAATCTTTTCTCAGTAATGATGATATTCCTTCCAAAAGACTGTAAGAGAGGACTAGTTGTACATATTAAAGTTTCAGCGTTGAGGTGAGTTTTATTTCTGTTGGCCATTACATCATTGTTTTCTATTTATGAGCAGCAACTAGTTAGTTTGCTCTCAAGAGAGCCCATCTATCTTGCTCAGCTCCTGCTGTTCTGGGATGAAAATGTGAGACCAGAGCAGCAAAAAAGTTTTCCTCACATTTTTATTCAAATAAATAAATAAATAAAACCAGCTTTAAAATCTCACTTTTCCTATTATAGTTGAAACATTTAGATACTCATGTTTACACAGTTATTCATTTTATCTCTAGTGACAGAAGGACAACTGAGGTTGTTTCAAGTTGGACATCTCATTATTTTATTGTGGAGAATCTTCTGGTTGAAAAACTCAGTGCATACCCTTGAATCTTAGATATAATGTGAAAAAGCTAATGCCAGTGTTGTATGAAATACCCAAAATGAAGGCTTACTGTAAATTTCACTTGCTGCTGTGCATTTCTACAAAATAAACAAAAACTGCCTTGGGGAAGTAAGGATGTTTATCCACTACGTTAAAGCATCCCAGTGTTCATTTGGTCAGGAACACAGGTCCCTGTCCTGCTGTCCTGAATATGTCCTTCAAAATTGTATTTGTTTCGGGACACGTAATTTTGCCTGTTACACTCCTAAATTACGATCTTTTCCCAAAGCACGGAGCATGGGGACAGGGGCTCCACACATTAGTTCACGTGACAGTCTGACACAACTGGCGCGTTTCCCATCCCATATCCTGCGCTGGGGTCTGGGGGTGGGAGCACTCCTGCACCAACAATGGCACATCAGGGCACACCGTCTTCATTTTCTTGCTCTTCTTTCTTAAAAAAAATACGGTCGTGTTCTTCTACAGGGGGTTGAGATTTATGGCCTTTCCGTCCACTATTTTTGCTTCGATCAATTTTGAATTATACAGCAAGAAAGCTCCAAGAGAAGAACAACTTATAACAAAAGAGTCAGACAGAAACTGCAGTCATGGGTTTGAGCCCCTTCTTTAGCTAAGCACCGAACGCAACGTTTCGCCCTCTTCCTGGATGTTTCTAGAATTCAATCAATGAGATAGAGCACCTTATCCAGCTCTGCTGCTGGAGTTCCTTTTGAAGAGCTTTAAAATGAAACATAACTTTAAATTATTTAAACTAATGACCTTTAATCCCGTGAAATGGGATTCAGCAGTAAAACAGACTTTCCCCATCAGGAATTACACCTGGGCAGCTCAGGCTCTCTCTGCTGCTCTAATTGCAGGGGGATTTGGCCACGTCCTTCCTGAGTGCTTGCCTTCTGGCTCTCTCCTGGTAGCTGTAGTCTGAGCCTACCTACACAGTGCATTTGTTGCCTACTTTGGATCTCCTCTTGGACAACATTTGAAGATCAGCTCCAACACAGCAACATTTCTAGGGCCCAGTCTTTTGCTTACCTATGTTACAGGGTCTTGCCCTTATCAGGAATGGCACAAGACAAAAGCCTAATGCATTTCATTTGAATGACTGGGGGGACAGAAGAGTATGTTTCTAATAGGAAAAATGCAAAATGAAAAGTCTCACCACCTTGAACTGCTTTCTGAAAGTACCTTCTATTATGTGTTTGGTACATTCCCTGGGGGTGTAGCCAGCCCACTGAGGATACAGCTATTATAGAGGACAAGTAACATGCCTCACAGAAAACACCCCTCAGAATTTCACCCTCTATTTTTCCTTCCCTAAGATTTTACTGTGAAAAGTTATTTTGCAGCCCAAAGACCAATCCTTCTGGCTTTAAGTCCACTTTTATTGATAAATCCCTTTTCTCCCAGAAAATAAAACCCAATCCTATCCATGACTTTGTTTAAATGAACTGAGATTTTACCTGAAGGATTCATCATCCTTGAACAGAAGGCAAACCCAATCTTAGCAGCGTAGTTTGGATGCCGGGAGTTCAATTAGAACAGTTTGTACTAGGCTGTCTTATTGAAGCTAGGTGACCCAAGGTCAGTATTGATTGTATATTTATTGATGTAGATCTTTCCTTGACAGTTGTTTAGAGAAACACAAACATAAACAGATAAAACCACACACACAAAACACACCTTCAGAGAGAACCCCATAATAGCGCTGCAAAATGAGCAGTTATTTATCATACCTCATTCCCTCTCATGAATGATCTTGCTATTGGGAGTTTAGACTCTCTCCTGCAAATGGTGTTTGATGATCAAATTTTACATTTATCTCAGATTAGGTTTCGGGAATGTGTTTCCTTTGTTGTCTAAAAGCTTCAAAAGTATTAGAAGTTACAAATGTTAGTCAGCAGATTCCAATACTGGAAGGATCACTTTAACATTGCTGCTTTAATATTCACAGCTCTGCAAAATTAATCTGAAGACAGTTCATTCAATAGTTTTCTTGATTCTGTCTGATGTGTTTCTTACACGTAAGAGATAAAAACAGGCTTACAGCTCTTGTGAATTTCAAGATTGGTGCCCTATTCAGAAGTTTCAGTGTGACAATACAACACATTAAAAATGCCCTGTGCTTCTAAAGCAATTCTAAATTTAAGGAAATACTCAAAATCTCATTCACACACACACAAAAAGTCCTATCAGAAGGAAATATTTTTTATTTTATGGTCTAAGAAATCATTCTATAAAAGGAAATATTATTACCCAGACATCTCTTGAACTATAGGGAACAAAGATATGGAGCAAAGCTATAGATTTATTTTAAGACATCCATTTTGAAATTTTAGTTTTATCTTTGACTGAAAGGAGGTCAAGATTTCAGTGTGAATAAATATGTAAGAAACCTTTCAATATACTATGGCTCTATAATTGATAGTCCATGGAAAACAGAATGGCCTCAAAATATTTTTTCTTGGAATCCAAGCCGGTTTTCTGAAACCAGATGCTGTACTCAGTATGTTTTCTGATCATTCTTTCTTCTCAGCACTTTTTCTCTGAGTCAAGTCAGCTACTTTTAATGACAAAATACAAAGCTCAAAATCCTGCCTGAATCAACATCACTTGGAGAGAACACATATAAATATTTTCCTTCTCCTGCATATTGGATAAACTGCAGTAAATATATAATGGGTTGTCAATGCACTCAAGAAATATAGAGGCATTCCAACTCAAAAAAAGTCTTCAGTTTGACAATTAAAACAATTATAATAAGTGGAAGCCTATTCTGCTGCAAGCATAGCAGTAGGGAGATCTGTATAACCAGTTATGGATATAACAATATAGTTTATTCATTTCCAAGAAAGAAGGTATTCCAGTAGTTGTTAGACACATCCTACTACAGTTTGTTTCCATATAGTCAAAGAATAATACATTTCAAAATAAAGTGATTACACTTGAGTGAAACCACATTCCTTAATGCCTTGAGTTTTTCTGGTGGGTTTATTTTCTTTCTTTCTTGTTTTTTTTTTTAATGGATACTTGGAAACTATAACATCTTTAGCTTTAAATTATTTGGTTGGACAATTAATTGTCTGTTACTCCCATGATGTGAGGATGCATCAACATATAATATCGATGTTTTGTGAAGGACAATAGAGCAGATAATGTTTAAATCTTTCTTAAAAGCAAATAACTCTGATTTGGCTAATTGTTAAGACCAGTGATTTCAATATAATTGAATGGAAATAAAGCACTTAAGCATTTAAGACTTCAATAACCTTCCTAAAAATCAATGTTTCTTTTAAACTAGCCTCCCAGCCAGGCCTGAGATTTCACAGCTTTAAAGGAAAAAAAAAAAAAAAAATCACAATGCTGCATATTTTTCCTCTGCACATAGGATCACTATAAAATGCACATGTGGTGAAAATTGTTAAAACAAGATCATCTTTGGAAAACTCTCTAAACAAAGTAAAAATAACAAAAAAAATAAAAAATCAATATTTCACTGGGGAACAGAACGCATGATATGATTACTGCTTGCATGCATATGTGTGGCTGTCAAAGAAAGACTGATTGTCTAGATGTCTGATGGTAAAGATCAATAGTTTCTTTAAAAGAAGACAGATTCATGGAAGCTATTGGATCCAAATAGTTTATTGGTTTGCGCTCATCCTTTTGTTTAATGGCAGGTCTCAGAGTCACCTAGACAATTACTCTTTAAGTTGACTTTCAAGTAACTTACTCACTCAACACATGGGCTTTTAAAAATAGTGTTCAAAAGCCCTATCTCCCTTTCCCAAAGCGTTTAAAATATGGGTGATGTTACATACTTCAGCATCAGAAGACAGCACTTAATAGGAGTTATGCTATGAGGAAACATTACAATTTACTTCCAGCCTTCGGAGCAATCCTTTATCTCTGGACTTAACTACTTATTGGAAATGTGTTAGATTTGTGTTGCTGACTTTTGAATGTCACAAGAGTTAGTAACCTACTGCAGTTCAGACAAACATCCAAATGGCTGTGGGCTCATCTCAAGGTACCTGACGTACCCAAACCTCTCAGTTTACTAGAGTGGTCTGGAAATCTATATTCTTCTATTAATATTTGATCATAATCAAAATCATCATCAAGTGCGGTAGGTAGCTTTCATTGCTCCATAGTCAGTGTAGTACTGAAATACAGATTTCATTATTTCACAATTGCTTCATAGCTGTATTTTCTAGCTTCTGGCCAATTCAGTTATTCTCTTCAAACCATCATCAGTGTCTGCTCATCCTTCCACCCCTCCCCAGTTTTGTCTGGAAGAATTTATTTTTGAATAAAACATTAAACTACGAGAAACTTCCAGAAAAAAAATCTAACCTTGCATCCAAAAATCTACCCCCTCCAAAAAAAGAAAAATCTAGTAGCTCAGGTTACTGAAAGCCAGCTTGCTTTCCTTCCTCAGTGGCTGATGGTGTAAGAGGACGACAGGCTGTACCGATGTCAGCTGCTTCGCTGTAGAAAACTGGACTGAATTCCGGTCTCAGTTACTCTGGTGTCACATCAGAGTGCAGCCTCCTTTGCCGATCATATGAACACACACAAGGGCAGCTGTCAGCTCTTATTTGAGGGTCCCTTGTGGCAGTACCAGTATGGGACTCAACCGATGACACCAGAGCACTCCTCAGGCTTAGATACAGCCCACTGTGCCTTCCCTGCAAATTGGGGGTTTTTGTGTATCAGTTGCCAAAACCTGTAAAGTCTTGAAGTGACTTCTTGACAAGCCTACTCCGTATTTATAATCATGTCTCAGGAATACAGAATACACAATCGTTATTAAAACAAAGCGAGGATTAAATATAGCGTCAGAGGCTTGTCAAGCATTTTTAGCTGTGAGGATTCAGCTATCGTGACCTGAAACCATGGTGACGGCATGATAGACAAGCTTGTATTCTCTTGGTGGGAGAGAAATGGGTAGATCCAAGACACGCAGTACATTACTTTATATTTATTCATTAGTTGTGGCAACAGTAGCAAGAAAAGCAGAGAGTATCTTGCAACTCAAAAAAACTTGAGAAAAAGCACCAGGAATTCTCAGACAGATTCTTCCTCCTTATCTGCTTAGGAACCACGAATACATCCTGTCGGCACCATGTCACATTCTTTGCATCAATCATTGCTCTGTAACTGTCACTTTCTCCACCCAGTTCTTTGCTTCACACACCACTAAGAGATACCTCTAATTTGAGGCCATACCACTAGGTCAGAAAAGTTAAATACCCACTTTTCTGATCACTGTTTTACAAGACAAGAAGCAAAATACCATTATGGAAGCTGCAGTGAGCAGACAAGCTATATGCGCTGCTCTGGGGAAGGAAGACACATAGAATCATAGGATAGTTAGAGTTAGACGGGACCTTAAAGACCATCTAGTTCCAGCCCCCTGCCCTGGGTAGGGACACCTTCCACTAGACCAGGTTGCTCCAAGCCCTGTCCAACCTGGCCTTGAACCTCCAGGGGTGAGGCAGCCACAGCTTCCCTGGGCAACCCCAGCCAGGGGCTCACCACCCGCACAGTCAAGAATTTCTTCCTAATATCTCATCTAAATCTCCCTCCTTTCAGTTTAAAACCATGATCCCTCATCCTAACGCTACACCCCTGATAAACAGTCCCTCCTCATCTTTCCTGTAGCCCCTTTAGGTACTGGAAGGGGCTCTAAGGTCTCCTCCCCAGAGCCTTCTCTTCTCCCGGCTGAACACCCCCAACTCTTTCAGCCTGTCCTCATAGCAGAGGTGCTCCAACCTTCTCATCATCTTTGTGGCCTCCTCTGGACTTGTTCCAACAGGTCCATGTCCTTTTTACATCGGGGGCTCCAGAGCTGGATGCAGTACTCCGGGTGGGGTCTCACCAGAGTGGAGCAGAGGGGCAGAATCCCCTCCCTCACCCTGCTGGCCACGCTGCTGGGCATGCAGCCCAGGATACAGTTGGCTTTCCAGGCTGTTAGCACACATTGGTGCCTTCTGTTGAGCTTCTCATCAATCAACATCCCCAAGTCCTTCTTCTTAGGGCTGCTCTCAATCCATTCTCTATACAGCCTGTATTTGTGCTTTGGATTGCCCCAATCCATGTGCTGGACCTTGCACTTAACTGATCAAATTTAATAACAGATATTCAAACAGTACTTGCAACTTTCCCACATTGTCTGCAGAGAAACACAGACTATACATACCACATAGTTGTTAACAAGATACTTTCAAAGGCCCAACTTTCAGCAAAAATCCCCTTATCCTGCATATCCCAATGGACTCCTTCCCCAGCATCTCCTCTTTTCACTGAAGTATTCCAATGCTGCTCTCTTCCACATTCAACCTTCCATCCCCTAGTTATTTTTTCTCAACTGTATTGAGCTTCAACTGTGGGTCTCCAAGTTCTCTAGAACAAGCTTAGCTCCATAGATGCTAGATAAAACATCGTGTCTATTTGCATTTTCAAAGATTTAGAATCTGATTCATACTAAAACCCAAGTAAAGCCATCGAATTTAATGGTATGCGTTATTACACGGGTATAATAGGGATCAGAATGCTGGCTTTGCCCTGCTTATGTCATCAGGGCATCTGCTGTTTTCTTATGCCAAGTAAATACAACAGATTAGGCTAAAGTCCTTGCTCAAGCTATGTTTACTTAGCCACTTTAACTCGATATGAATCTCTTGTCTCACAAATAGAAAACGGGGACTTTTATATCTCTATCAGACTGCAAATGTATCTCTCTTTTTCAATCAGCCTGGTTCCCAGACAAAGCAGTTCTTGGATCTGACTTCCTACGCTGCCACACAAAGGCTGGAACAGCACAGGGCTGGAATGAATCCTTTCAGCGCTCAGGAGAGATTTTTTTTAGGAATAAAACAACCAGGTAACCACAGCCTCAGTTCCACCGGTGTGAATTACCTATCTGTTAACACCCAAGTAAAAATACCATTTCCACCATGGGCACACTCTAATAATCAGAAGCAAATGAGTTAGCATTTCTTAAGGTAGGTGTCACCTCTAGATGAATAATGGATAACTAGACTACTTGTGGATTCCTACTGTATACCCAAAAGCAATGTAGGATTCATCTATCTGGCTTCTATTGCAGAGCTGGCCACAGGTGGGTCTAGGGCACACTATCTGCATAGAAAATAAACAGATTTATCTTATTTTGCCATAACTTGTTTTTCTATAACCCCAGCACATTTTTAGCACTAGTAGCAAAAGTCAAATAAATTACCATTCATGCAAATACTTAGCACAGCAATAGCATTTACCTTGTGTGAATTTCAAAAGATGTTATTGATATGGAAGCATACGCATTTATGTATATTAGTTAGGGCTCATAGTAAGTGTAGTACAGAACAGAAAGGACATGCCATTTCTGGCGTTTAGATTTAAAGATGAGAACTTGATTTCAGTGTTATTCACCTTCTTTTATTAATATTCCCCTTGGAAAGAAAGCCATGCCAATTTTCATAGTTTTTTTCTTTTGTCATCTTTTTTTCCAAGACCCTGTGAGAAATTTAACAAAAATGTTAGTATACTAATCTCTTCACTTTTTGTTGCATTTTTATTTTGTTCATACTTCATCAATATGAATAAGCAGCCAGTCCTTGGAGAAATCAGTGCTTTGGCTTCTTCAAAGTGAGTCAGACTAGCTTGGTAGTCCATCACTGTATTAGTCTAAGTGGCATATTGGCACTGTTGTCAGGTGCCCTTCCTGTGTATGGAACAAATCTCTCTCCCATCAGATAAAAGCAGTCCACTTCCACATAGGAGAAATATGCAATGTTTATTAAAATGGTGTCAAGCAGACTTGGTCAACGGCCAGTTAACAGCTTTATCATCTGACTGTCAAATATTGCTAACAGCTGCAAGGGAAAACTATTCAGATATTCCCTAAGGAATGCATCTTCTATCAGTCTGTCCACTCTTGATATAAAAACTGTTCCAGATATCTATATACAGGACGGGGCTTTTTCAAAAGAAAAAGGCAACGAAAGGCGTAGGCAAATAATGGGAAGGAAGACATAATGGGTTCTCGCATCTACTGTCTACTTCAGAGGTTTTTTAGTACAATAATTCAGAAGAAATATGATAAATACATATTTTTATACAATTGCTTTTTGTTCCTGTTTATGGTCTCTGAGTGCTTTGCTGTCTTCTCTGTCCTCTCAATTTCTTGCCTGATTGCCATCCCACTTTGCCCCCTTCTCCCCCAGAAAGCAAGTGTGGGCAGGAGAAATGAAAGCTATCTTTTCTCCTAGTCTTATTTATTCTGGAGCAGGATTTTGTGATAATTATACACTGAGTGAATTCCTACCATGAGAAGAATCAAGAACAGTGCACAAGATCAAATATAGTTGTTGAGGATGTTTCCTCAACATACACTTTGTCCCTCTCAATTAGGCACATTCATTACTAGAACAGGAATCACCCCCAACTATGTGAGTGAGACACAGAATTTGGTTCTACTAGGGAAACTGCATATAAGAAGAAAACAGATTAAAAACCTGTTATGTTAAGTCTTATTCAACGACCTTTAACATTCAAGGAACAAATCATGCAAACAGCAGTAGCTTCTAGACAGGACCAAAAGCTCCTGGATGGCAAGAAGGAGAAGAAATCTCTCCCAAAGCAGAGAAATAACTGGGGAGATGCTCCATGCATACCAAAGTGTCCCTGCACCTGGCTCTTTGCTCTTTATCCAGACATCTAGCTAAGGGTCTGAGATGGCCCTGAATCCTTCTGTTTGGTCTTAAGAAAAATAAAAATCCCTCATAACCGCAGGTAGGAAGAGACTTAATCCCAACAGATTTTTTCAGAAAGACTGGAGGACAGAATGGCTTTCAATAANCCTAAAACAGATAAAGAGCTTAGCAATCTGGTATCATAATATCAGTTCTAGCTCCTTTCAGTTTTGTCTCATTTCAATACAGTGACGGGTAACAGCTGAAATCAGTGCAGACAATCAATCATTTCATGCCTGTGTAACATCCTGTAACAGCAAAAAGTCTTCCTACTTCGTATTTAATTGAAGCAGATATGCTGAATGATTATTTTGCTTTCAAATGTTTGTTTTCAAACTCCTAAAACACTTGGATATACAGAACTATTTCATCAGAAATCTGTTTTCATTGGGCCAGATTTTTAAAACTAATTTTAGCTGCTCCGAGATGCATACACTTAATTTAGTACAATTCAAAAAGACAGCGTCACTGCCAAATTTGCACCAGTTTCTTAAATAAAACTGAATTCCTGAACTTGAGTTAATAAATGGGAAAGGAACTGGAGACAGGGAAAGCTGCTGGGATCATTTTGATATATAAGGTGAGTTTTGAAATCCTGATAGGTGTTTGTCTATATGTTTTGGCACCAGATCTGTGTCAGATCTAGATCTTTGCTAAAAATAAGCAGTGACTGTTCCCTAGACAATTTGCAAATTGGGGCATATCTAGCATCATTTTTCTTAAAAAAATAAGTATCTGATTTCCAGATACCTTTTCCTCACCAACAACTGCTAGGCATAGAAAATGCTGGCAGAAGACAGCATGTCAAGAATGCAACTAAACTCAGCTGACTTTATTCCAACTCTATATAAGAACTGGAGGGCAAATGAAGTGGTTATAGCTAGAAAAATAAAGAAACTGAGGTACAAAATTGGGAATGTATTTCACAAGGTCACCCATCAGGCCAACAACACAGCTGAGAAAACAACCCACATATCCTAGTCCTGTCCCGCCGTTAGGCTGTCTACCCAGAATATGCATCTCACAGGAAAGCACTCTCCTACACTCTCCTCCTCCTATAATTTTGTTTAACAACCTGCAAAAGTTACAGCGTATGTAATTCTCTCTAATATTTACAGCCTCTGGTTAAAACAATTGCAACCTATTAAAGTGTGTTATAACCTCACAAGAATCACATTGTACAAAAATCCTTCACAGCTTAGTATCCTTAAATCTTAACAAGGTAAGGTAATTGTTAGCGGTAGTTTTCTATCTCTTCGAAGCATAAAAGAGCCAAACATCAGACAACTATGTTTCAGAATGTAGACACACCAAGACAGAGTGAGGGTCCTTTACGCCGCTGCAGCACGAATAAGGCGAGGGTCAGGGACCCCAGAGAGGTACGGAGTTGAGACACAGGGAACAGAAGCCAGCTGCAGAGCACGGAGTACGTAATGAGATGCGTCAGCCTAGCGAGTATCCAATTAATGCAAGTAGTACTATTACTACCCAGCACAAACTCAGGATGAACCGCTCAACATTGTGAACACACTTTCTGTTCAATACCCTGAGAATAAAGCAAAAATACGACGGACCTTAAAAGCTAACAAATTCAGCTTCTTGCAAATTAAAATATGTAAGAACTGCAGAAATCAGGCAAAAAGTGTGACAGTAACCCCCACCCGTTTTTTTGTTTTTAAGAGAACAAGCCTGTTTATACCAGCCTCCTCTCTGCAGCATAGACAAAGCAATAGTTATTTAAAGAGGTATGTTCCAAGACAGCTAAACCTTTGCAAGTTAAAGCCACGCTACTCCTGAACACTAATGAACAGCCAGTGGAGAGATGCCAAGAACTGTTCTGACACGTTGGCTGGACAATCCATCATGGAAGAAGTAAGTGGGCAGATACATTCAAAGTCTGCAGCGTTTCAAAGGACAGCACTGGGCCATGTGTACTGTGAGAGTTCAGGAATGACCAGAACGTTCTGTCTTGAGGAAAAACTAACACCCGCAGTTCGCTGGGAATACAGTATATGCACAAGAAAGGGTAAGGCCTGTTTGTTGGGAGAAAAAAAGAATTTCTCCTGTCTTCACAAAGTCATGTGGTTAACATCACAGTAATGTCTGCTTTTTTGCACCTTCAGAAATTTGTCATCGTTAGTTTCCAGTCATAAGGATTTGATTCTGATTACTTTGAAAATCCTGAAGGACAATGCACTGCGTGGTTCAGTGCACACAATTCAAGCAAGGACCGTTTAATATGCCCTTAGATGTGAAAATGTTTAAGCAGCAGAACTTAATTCACTACAGAAGATGGGTAACCAGGAACCATGTTAGTCAGAGCAGCTCCATTTACAGTGCAATTATGGAGATAAATCTAACCTTGAAATTCTAAATCCGTTATTCTGCATTTCTTCTACTTGCTTCCCACTGCCACCACTGTGTCTTGCTTAATAACATGACTGTATTTTTGGGGTTGTTTTTTCCACATGTGTTGGTTGGATGTATCACAGATCGCTCTCCATTTGTTATTTTCTATGTTTTTTACCTTCTCGGTCCCTGTTCATTATGCTCACAGCTTTAGTTGTATATGCAGTTCCTCCTGCTCAGTCTTGTCTGTACACTTCATTAATGTGCTCTTTACCTATTTGTTGGTCTTTTAGTAAAGTAATCTGGGTTTAGTCTCATTCTATGAAGCTCCCCACATCACCTTCTCCATTCCACCTTCGAGAAACCTGTGTCTTGCCCAACCTAATTTAATAGATTTTTCTAACGAGAGATAGCAAAACCCTGAATAAAACATTTCAATGAAATTGTCTGCCAAATGATTTCTTAATGTATTCATTGTGTAATATCTAGGCTGTCATTACAAGGATGAGAAGAAACAACTTTACTGCCAGTTTCGGGCTCGGTTCTCTGTCCTGGTTACAAGTTGCATGTACATAAGCCTAGTCTTAGAGATTTGATTACACTAGGAAAGAAACTTTCCTTTGCTATTTTATAACCTCCATTTTTGCAGGAAGGTCAGTGTATGAAGATGAGCCTCCCACTGTGCTCTTAACTTAATTACAGAGAGCGAAGAATAAGTTGATGGACGACCTTCTCATGAGATCATTCATCCTTTGGCCTCTGTGAGCTTCATACAGGATCTGGAAAAACTGCAGGAAGTCATAAGACGAGGGACTTAAGAGATTTGTGAAAAGCAAAACTGGTTATAAACTGCAAAAGCTTGTGACAGCACTCGAGAACTTTCAAAGCTGATTTTATTCTTAAAGGTCCAAAGCTGACCCTGGTTTTTCATCACTTTGTGATTTTCTTCCTTTTACATTTCTAGTTAATAACTAATGGGTTTTTCTTATTTCCCCCAATGGCCCACATTAAATAGTACTTTGAAAAAAAGAAAGAAAAAAAAAAAAGGAAAAAATTACTAAAAAACAACCCCAAACTGAAAAACATATTTAGAGAAAAGATTTCTACATTCACATTAAAATTCATGTTGATAGAAAAAGACTGTATTTTGACACTGATGAAAATTCATCAATTCCTCTCTGATAGCGCGTCAGAAACCAAGGGGACCAAGGACCAAGCTCATGAAGCTATTTGTTACTGCACAAGGCAGCAGCGTTGGGTTCGGTTCCTTACAAGAAGAAATACGTTTGGAATTTGAGACCCAACTTTACAAACATTTCTTTATATGACAATCCTTGCTTAGGCAGCCCTACTTCTCTGGCCCTACTTGTTCTTCCCCCCAAATCAAACACAACCGTGTGGCAACTACAACCGTCTTGAATGGACCATCACAACTTACAGGCTGCAGAGGGGCAGGTTTACGTATACAAAGAAGCGTGGATCTGCCTAGAGTAGTACTTCCACTGAAAAGATACTTGTGAAACTCCACAAATCCTTCACCCTAACGAGTGAGAAGGAGGACTTCAGGTAGATGTGCTATATTCAAAGCTGATACCTTAACTATTGCCCCACCCTCATCTGCCTATCTCAGTATAGTTGGGATATGAAATCCCACCCTGTTCTAGTAACAGCTCTGTGGAAACGGATACCTTCCTGCAAAATGATTTTGATTTGAATGAACTTGTGGTTTTCAAGAGAAAAATGTAAAAAACCTACTTGGATAAAGGTTAGAAAGGCAGTTAGTTGTATAAGGAGCCATTATTAGAACAAAGCAACACAATTTGTCATTTAATCACCTGGATTCATTCTACCACGTTACGTCTTTTCTATTAACGTATGCAGCAAATTTTGACGGCAAAATTTTTACGGAAGAGATTTCAGATGTTAGCAAATTCAGAAATAATTTTGTATGTTGACCTAAACGAAAAATAATCCTTTTTTTACCCAACAGTTACAACCTAACATAAAATAAGTTTCATTTAATACACTCATACATGCCATACAGATAAAAGAAATGAACTGTGTAACCTAATGGGTGAAACTCTCACAAAACTGTCTTTCCCTTGTACAAACTGTGTTCTTTAGATAAGAATGAATTTTCCCTAATAGTTTTTCAACTTCTCAACATACATTCTCTCTTCTCCTCCTACCGTGTATTTTTATGTTGCAGCTAAATTTATCTGCAAGTGATGAAAAGGGTTTCCTTCCATTTGCTTTCTATATATACCCACTAATCAGAATGTGATATGCTTTTGCAGAGCTTTTTCAAGAAACTTTGCTAGGGTAAATTAAGCCGTTAAGACAGATTTTTCCTATATCTCTTGCCTCTTATCTAGCTACCTTGAACTCCAATTTAATAGGCACTCAGTGATACCACAGAAAGAACTAAATGACCACAAAGCCCATAGTACAGGAAAAAACAGAACTGCTTTTTCAGGTATCATTTCTGGAACTAAAGTCTGACAAAATTCTCTCATAACCCAGTTGGTCTCAAAGTAAGGTTACTGAAACTTAACTCACTAGGAAGTCTTCAGTAGAAGTTATATATCAGAAATACTTGATGGGGAAATAGGGTTTAAAATTAAAGTTTATATTATTAGAGGAGTATATTAGTCTATAGGAAAATGGCACACTAGGTCCATTTCAGAAAGATGCACTTTCCACACTCTTTTTCTCAGCGACATCAGGACTTGAGTTGCAAAGGAGTATATATGAGGGCACACACCCTGTAGCTCTTCAGAAATGTTGGGGGAGTAGGAGAAAAGTGAGAAGAATTAAGCAGACCAAATTAAGTGCATGTAGGTGGATTACATTAACACTTTTTGACATATCAATAGCTTCTATTTTTTGGTGAAGGTGGGATTTTTTTTTTATTTTATAAAAGCACTGAATAGCATGACTGTCTTCTAGGTCTAAAAGTTTAGAACAGCTGGAAAAGGATTTGAAAAGCAAGTAGGGTTTTCACAGGGGCTGGGGGGAACTATTTTGTTGAAAATGCTGGGCCTCTCATACCCTCCTCATATTCCAGAACAGGTTTTCCCAAGAGCAACATCACATCCAAACTTGAAATGTTAATGGGAAAAAAACCTAAACACCTGCTTACTCTTCAGGAAATGTAAAGTATATATAACAGTGTATTAGTACTAGGACACATTCAATTATAATTCTAAGTTTTATTTCAACAAACTAATAGCAGAAAAAGTGCAACAGCTTCTTCCAGTATTTTAAAAATCAAGATTAGGGATGAGTTTCTTCCCCAAATACTCATACATAGCTAACATAGTAGCTAACATCTATGGCAAATGGACATTCCCCAGAAAGGTGTATGAGTTGGGTCATGGACATCGCAGAGATGACAGTGAAGCTTTACTACATTAATTCTTCCCTACAGCTGCCATAAAATAGTTCCCCTAAAATCACCATTTTAAAGGACTCATCAACATAAAACCCCAAATAGAATGGCGCCTACAGGTACTTAAATGCTTTAGAAGCAGAAATAAAAGGATTACACTTGTGAACTCAGCTTCACTTGACTTTCATGAAGCTCTCAGTGTTAAGGGGAATTGTGCATTATGGCACTAAGGGCAGGACCGGGCCCAAGGCTCCAAGCCTCAACCTAAGCAGTGACCCACCACATGGGACTGCTCAACACACACCCGATCTTCACCATCCCTTGTTAGCTGTCTACAATTCTTTATAATAGTTGTTACTTTGAAAATGCAACTTCCCCGCCCCACTCCTCAAGAAAAAAGATAAAGAAAATAGCATCTGCCATTTTGTCATTGATTCTCTTTAAGAAACTCTGCACTTTATTAATCTCTGTCAAGCATTTTGAAGCAGACAGTCGACGTCCCAACAATTGAATCCAACTCCACAGGCAGTGCCAATTCTTCTCCAACGCAAGGGTGACATGCTGCACTGTTCATAGGTCATCTAATCAGCAGTGAAATAAAGAACTGCCAGACCTAATAAAATTTAAGCTATCCACCTGAATGAAGTATGCTGCACATACCACCGGGAATTGGTGTACTAAACATGCACTGCAGCTTTTCGAAGCCTGACTTTAAACTCATTCCAACTTAAAGGTTTCCATTTTAATGAACTTGTTTCTGTTTACACAGAAGCATTTTGCTTTGACATCATACCATGGCATGGGAAAATACAGCAGGCTAAGCAAAGATTTGTAGTCACGCAACTTAATGCAATGAAGAGAAAATGTATATAACAGGACTATATTTTGCCCCGAGATACACGTGTACAATTTCCTGTAGGGTTTTTTTTGTGGTTTTGGGTTGGGTTTTTTTTAATTCAATGGATATTTTGAACTTGGCAACGGGCAGAAAGTGTCTCAGAGTCATAACTGGATAAATGTAAACAGCCAGAAATTACCACAGTTCTCCTCATTCCTTACAGAGCATGCAGGGAAGACATAATTCTGCTAACAGAGGGCAGAAGAAGCCTTTAGCAAGAGAACCCAGCACCTGGAGAATTCCTGACACAACCTGAAACGTTACATATTTGTGAAGAGCTCAAGACCATCTGAGTGGCTTGGAGAAACCTGTTCGCAGCTATAGCCTGCAGTGAGGAAGGAAACAAGCCTAAAAATGAAGCCAAACGAATTTCCGATCTGCATTTTTCTTTGCAGCCCTCCTGCCTCAGCAGAGCCAAAGGTCAACCCCTTCAGCAGGCAACGATTAAAAGCAGAAGCTTTTGTCTTTTCAATAGCCTTAGTGAATGATTTTGCTTGAGAGCAATCTACAATGCAAGGAAGGGATGTAACTGCAGCTGTGCTAGCAGCTACACACTCTCTCTTTAACCTGATTCTTTTTTTTTATTAGTTCTTCTTTATCTGTTTATTGGCCCAGGGAGTACAAGGTTGGAATTGAATGAGAAACCCAAGGGAGTTTCAAGTCTCAGTCAATGCAATTTTCCTCTCTTTAGAGGCTAAACACAAAGCCAAATGCTCTCCAGAGTTCCTTAAGCTCCCATCCACCTATGAAACCACATTCATCATCTTCATCGCTACATTCTTCCCACCTAATACACTGACTCTTCAACTCTACAGCCTCTGCTCTTTTTCCCCAAAACTTAATGAGACTCAAGAAACTTCACCACTTTTTTAACATGCAGCAAAACATAAAGAAACAGCTTTTATGTACGTGTATTTCACATTTAACATGCATATCAAAAGGACACGGGGAATACAGTTAACAGGCATTTAAGCTGCCAAAAGTAGAAGGAAATTTATGTGAATCAGAAACCATATTAACTGGTTCACGGACACTGAATTCTTCAATGGGCCTCTGGAATTGTTCCAGGAGTGAAAGCTGGGGAAACAGTCAGTAAATGAACAGCAGTGAAGGAAACTCATACTGACTTTGGAAATGGAGAAAAATAGATAGTCCCCCGTCAAGTAATCCATAATGCTTGTAGTCTGCAGGTAAGATAAGAAACAGTCCCCAAAAGTTTAATGCAGAGGAGAAGTACCTATTCTCTATATTCATGTAAATAGGACAAGAAACAAGCACTTCAAATACCAGCAGAAAGATTCTGACTAGACACTAGGAAATTTTATTTAAGTCAAGAAGAGTGAAGCGCATGGACGAATTGTGGAGCAACATACAGTAGGAATATTCAGTGTGGAAACACGCTTGATAACTGTCAGAAAGAGCACAGATATTGGTGAAAAAGGATGGGCCCAAAAACTTCAAGGTCTTGCCAGCCCTGTTCTACTATGACTTGTAACAGTCACCACGCGTTGATTGGCTGGCCATCTAAAAAGCTTGAAGTACTTGTATCAGAATAAAGCAAAGCACATAAATGCAGGTGCATCTTTAAGAAGATATTCTCACATTTAAACTGGTTCGAGTAAAACCTCAAAAGAGATCTCTCTGATAGACAAGAAAAAATTACACTAATGAGAGCTCTACGTGTTATGGACAGGTGCTTACACAATTTCAACTGGGACAAGGATCAATAGGTAACATTACAGTCATCGGCACAAAGGCTTTGCAGGATTCCTAACAGTTGTTAGTGCTTCCACTTAAACAGCTGCTACAAAGTTTACTGGGTTCCCATGAATCGCTCTAGCAATTCTTATTTCAGGTATGCAGATCTACTACATCGAGCCATACATCGGTAAAGCAGTTGGGGTTTTGTTAGAACCGATGTTTCTTTTCCAGCACATGTCATTTCCTCTCACTTCTCTCACAGGCATTCTGATTCCAACTATCCATGGGTCTGTTCCCCCCTGACATTGAGCTAATCTGAGCTCCTGAAATAAAGGATTCCCCATAGGTGCTCTTACTCTCCCTGGTACTGCAAGGAGCAGAGAATTAGGGACAAGCACATTGCCCATCATCATCTTGCTGCTGGAGAGACCTCTTCATAATATGCTTTATCTAAGCACTGCCTACACTTCAGTTGCATAAATCCCATCCATCTTAACCTGTGTCATCAACTCAGGTTAGCATCTCCACGAAAAAGTGAGCTGATTAAGCTCAAACAAACTGCAGGGTAATCAGTGGACGTACTCCAGATAAGCTTTAGGCCTCTGCTAGGACAATCAAGCATACTATGTTTTAGCTGCTTGACACAAGCATGAACCCCCAACATGGCTTTGCTATTTGAACCAGGTTGAAGATAATATGATTGGCTGTTCTTGTAAATAACAGCTTTTAGTTCACCACGATTGGCTTCATGCACAATTCTGGATGTAGCTTCACATCATTCGCAGATCTGTCATGAGGTGTCCAAGCCTGCTTCTGCACTGACGTACTGTGATTACCTAGAACATACATGCTAATGCAAACAACACAGGATTTGGTTCTATGACATCTGTAACTGCCTTTACTTCAGCAGCTGGGTATTCCCTCCTCACTCTCTTCAAATGCCTGCTTAATCAGAATACTTAGTCAAAATATATGAGATTTTAAGTTTATTAATGTAAAAATATCTCTAGAGTTCAATTTATATCACATTATAATTTGCTGCATTTTAAGCATGTGCAACAACTATTATTCATGCAATCAGAAATGTTTTCCTGATTGCATTTATGCAGTTTTCAAACATGCATTATAACTGACCTTATTAAATATGCTGAAGTACCACTTACACAAAATCATACAAAAGCACAGTTCCTCTACGGAACCTTCAAGCAGCACTTACAAGCATGAATCAGTGCTAATTGCTTCACATTTATCATCTCTGAAATCACAGTATGGGCAAGAGTTCTCAAACAAACAGCTGTGCAGGTCAGCAACAGCTTAGCAACATCTCTCTAGGCAAGTTATTCACCCCCCACCCACCTCCAGCCTTTTTTCTTTACAAAAAAAAAACCAACACATCTTCAGGCAGATAATCTGAGGTTGCAGATTCTTTCTCATCACCTGTATGTCTGTTCTGAATTTATAAATACTCCATCAAAATACAGTAAAATAAAACCATTATTTTACAATCTAGAATCCTGAAATTCATGTTCTAAACAGGGAATATGCAGAAATTCTGAGACTCCATGTATTCTTGGTAATTCTTTATATGTTTGATGTTGTGCTTTTAATATGTGTTTATTCCAAAACAAAATGATTCATTTAAATCGTGAATGTTAAATAAAAATCAAATGGAGTAAAAGTCAACAAACTCTTTAGAAACCTATGCCCTTTTTTCTTTAGTAGGTAGAAAGAAATTACAGAACTAGATTGCCCACAACTTTTATCCTTGTACAGTCAATGACCCTTTCAAAAGAGTTGCCACAAACATCCTTCGAATTCAATTGGAGAGTGTTTTAAAACTGCTTTCACAAAAGTGTAAAGTGGTGCCATGTAATTGTGTCTCCCAAGCTGTAGCTATTAAGGTCACCCCGCATTGACTCCTAGCAGACATTCTGAAATACACATTTTCCAAGTGGCATCAGTTTACATCAGGAAAGGAGCTGGTCCACAGTTGCGGTGGTTTGGGGTGGGGGGGTTTTTTGGGAGGGAGGAGTGGTGGTAGTTTTGTTTGTTTGTTTGTTTTTTAAATCTATCATCATTCATATAGCACTTGAATATTACTTATTAAGTGAATGCTTCAGAACTACATCTGGGGACAGTTGCTTGAGCACATAATCAACAGTTGGGCTTTGGAAATCAAGATCTTCAGAAACTGTACGGTCTCAACTGCTGGAAAGAAAACAGGAATAAATAATAACCATCCTAGAAATGACCTTCCAGTGCAGACAGGACAGCAGAGACATGCTATTTTTGCTTGGAGGCTGCACCCAAGTCTGAGGAGTCCAACATATGGATTTCAGTATGATGTGCAAAAACCTTGAATTGAGAGAGATGTTGCACCTGCCGCTCCCTTTCTCATTAAACAGCCCACAGGAGCCGAAGCACTTCTACTAATCATATCCCTGCAGTACAACTATCCTCTCCACTTTCCTTACCAAGCAGGACAATCATCAAGACAACCCTACTACGTTTGGACAAAGGTGAAGGACTTCTAAGAGAAGAACAGTGCTTGGACAATATGGAGATGGTATGTCTAAGGCACTGCCCTTCCTTTTGACAATAGGCTATTATTACAAAAAAAAACCCCAAAAACCAAACAAAAAAACCCAAAAGCTACACCCCAGATGCTCATTGTGATAGCCTGACTACAGTCACACCTTTCTCTCCATGGAAAACTTTCCTGGTTTTACAGTGCACAACACATAGAGAGAAAGAAAAGCCCTGAGCGTGTTTATGCAATGTATTTCAACTAATTGCGTCCCCCGTACCAATCCATACACTTGAGCTGGGCTGGGCACCAAAAGCATGACAGATGCATGAAGACAGTACTAGAGGCAGGGTGAAGTAGGCTGCTCTGAACTTTGTGACACTGAGCCAGGATGCTTATTAGCAGTGCTAATTAGCATGTTAAGCCTGGGATATTTAACCCACAGCTATTATTCCCTATAAGAATCCATCCCAGTCTCAGCTGCTCTGAAAGAGGTATCCTTTACCGTCATCTGAAAAAAAAGCTCCCTTCTTTTGTTTGCTGCCAAACCCAGTAGAGCTGGCACCATCACAGCTGCCACCAGCATCACAGCAGACTCCTGTTAAGATGTTAAGGTCATCTTTGATTCCAGAGGTTTATTCATCTCCTTAAAGACACCAGCTTTCTTCCCAGAAAGTGGCACAATTAAGAAGCAAGGCCAGAAAGGCTTCTGATAGAATAAGCCTTCTGTATGTATTTATGAGCCCTCTAACTCATTTGTGGTAGTGAAGAAAAAAGCAACTTAGCCCTTTTCTCTGCGGTCAAAAAGGACAGAATGAGCGAAGATGACCATGATTGTGGTGCGAGTCCAAGAGGAAATGACTATCTTTATTAAGACACTTTTAAATAAAGAGCTGTAATCACAAGTATAATGGTGGTGAGGGGAAAGCTGAATGGGGCTCAAAGCTGATTTTATTTTTGCTTCCTCTTTTGCTTCAGTTTTTCCTGATTTATAAAATGGGACTAATACAGTAACAGGCACTTTGGAATGGTCTGGTGAGCAGTAATATTTTTAAACTGGGGATTACTATTCTGCTTTAAGATTAGAGGTAAAATGTGGCTTAAAATGAAGAAACATGACATTGATTGACAGAGTTATTAATATTCCCACACTACTTTGACTTACATAATGTGATATGTAACCCTTCTTGCAAACTAGGAGAATGATGAACATCTGATTTATCTTCATAAATCATTTTATTTTTAGCTATAACAGCAAACTACCGAAGAGTAATAAAACCAGGCCTGAATGGTACTGAATTCTCACTTCTAAGACAATTTGATAATCAGATGCAAGTATTAAATTTTTCCCCTAGTTGTTTAAATGACAACGAACATCACTTAACCAATGCTAACAAGGCTATAAAGGAATGGGAAAAGCAAAAGGTAAGGAACAAGAACAGCAAATTCAAAGCAAGAGGGAGCTGAAGAGCAATGAACCAAATGGCAAGAAGATGTTAAAAAAAAAATTAAGAGAGAGAAGAATTCTACTCTGAAATGTCGGCTCTGCTCAATGGCACTTACTCAATAAAGAATATGCCAGGATAATATGCTGCAGTAATAAAGACACCAGGGTTCATAACATGCATCTTTTTTGGCATTTTGCTGAAATGGTAAAGTCACCGGTGCATTAAGAGAGGCTTCAAATGAGTGATACCATCTTTCTCCATCATATATAAACCCATTATATTCTTTTCAGCAATAATGAAATTCCTCTTATGATGATTTTTCCTCACTCTTGAGAACATAATTTCTGTCAATGAAATGTTTCCCTGAAGAAACATAGCCAAAGCAGAGTTTTGCCTTAGTTACCTTTATCAGTGATTTACCTTGGTAATATTTTCCTAGGAAAGTTCATTTTAGATTAAGTTGATAACCATAAACAGTTGTTGAATATATTCAGTCCTCAGGAAATATGGCGAGAATGTAATAAGCTGCTTCAAAGTCTGGGAATGCGTTTTTCCCCTCAAATTCAAACTGCAGTCAGTAATATGTTTGAGGTGATGCACAGTTACACTGGTTGAAATTTTTCTATAAAAACCACACTTTGATTGAAAGTAACATTTCTGTTAATATGCTGTTTCTTAAAGATGACATCTGCTGTCCTTAAAAAATGGGAATGTTTTGGTTTGCCAGAACATTTAGAAGAAATCCTTCTATTTACAGTTAGAGAAGACTTCATTAAGAAAACATTTTAGTCTTTCCACAAAGAAAAAGAAGAATATATTACACTTGGTTCTAAAAATTAATGAAAAAAGATTTAATGATTGGAAGGATGAGAAGGAAAAGGAAATTCTACCGAGACTTTACTGAAACCAGAGGTCCTTACCATAAGAGAAAACATTTCCAAGTATATAATCTACCACAGCTCAAAAAAGAGATTCCATTGCTACGTTGTAACAGGGAATTTTTTTCAGACATCTGTAAGAAACATTTTAAGAAGTCGTCGCTGTCATATTTTGTTCCAGTTCTAAAGTAAGGCTAAGGGCAGAAAAAAGATTAATTGACAAATTCGTTTAAGGGCTATGACACCACAGAGGTTAGGTGTACTTAGAATAAGTTCTTTTGAGCAGAAAGTCTCTATTGCTCCATTTTTGTGAAGTTTTGTACACAGGATGGACTTACTGCTGGTCAGCCCTAACCCTTCCTGTAACACACACACAAACACACACACAGATCCACTGCCAAAGAGGCTGGTATAGAAGATTTGTTCCTATCTAAAAGGAATAGACACTATTAATTTGTGAATTAAAAAAGGTGGAGGGGTAGCTGACAAACTACAGCTGCACAGTCACCATAGGGACAAGCAAGTGTGACTTGACAGCATGGTAGGTAGGTGTTGCAGTCTACCAGAAATGTTCCTGTTTCATTGTCAGTGAAAAAGGGATTAAGCTATTTTCCCTTTATCATAAGGAAACAGTACAGATATCAGCAGTACTCTCAAGCTGATAACTTCAGTTTTCAGAGGCTTTTCCTCTATAATCTTTCTTCTCTATTGTGCTGGGCCTTACCCTGCATTCTGCACATCAAAAAGATTTGCTCATCCTTTTGTCTGAGTTACTTGAGGATTTTGCATAAAGTTACTCACAGAAAGCATCAGAATACATTAAATACTAAAAATACATTTAAAATTAGTGGAAAGGGATGATTTTGATGTATGGCATCATCTCACAAGCATATTGCAAGGCACTGGAAATGGACACAAAACAGCTGCCCATTTACTCTGATTTTGTCAAAATAGAAGTTGGCTTGCTGATGATGACAGGCTAAAATTTAGCTCAGGACTAGGCATACACACAAATGCTTTTGATGGAAGAGATGAACTAATAATGAATGAAGCCAACTATAATAATCACAGCCCAATTTGAAATGCAGCCTGATGAGCCTGGCACAACAAGGTCATGTTGTTTTCTCCTAAGTATTGAGGATTAAGAATTTCAAAAAGGGAAAAGTCCTGCCTCTTCCTCCTGCATTTATGCTTTTAAGTTCTGTCCTTACTTGTACAAAAATGTTTCACACGTACAGTAATGTATGTTGTTTTATACAGTTACCAGAAATTTAATTGATCTAGTTTTCTGCTCTATTAAGTACTGCCACGATTGTCCAAAAATCAAGGTACTTCATGAGCCTGCATTTTCCAAATTTGGATGAAATCATACTTTTAGAGGTCTTGAGAGAGAAGGGATGCTCTAGAAGGTAAGTTTTAGTTGTGGAAAGTCTACAGGCTGTGACGTATCAATAACTTTTATCATTTTATTTATATATTATAGGTAATATAATTTATATAGTACAATTATAGCAACATACCAATATGTTGGTTGTATAATAACAGTTCACAATGTATCTATAATAAAACAATTTTAACAATTTTAATTAAAAACCTTCACCATTTCCACAGGAGCTGTCTGGCACTTTGCTGATTTCAAGGTTTTCAGTGAAGAACTGAGCCGAGTAAGGCACACAGGAAGGTTGTCAATTGACCTATAATCCTACCCAATATTCAAATGAGAAAAGAAGGAGGTAGGAAAAAAACTCCAAGAATTCAATAGTTCCTTCAGTGCAATTTATGCCACTGACTCTGGTGATCAGTCTACTGACATTCTTGATGGTCTTCCCCAAAACACACCTTGTTGTTCCTATACATTTCTCAGCCGTGGCCAATTCATTTCACCAGCTCCCTTGGCCTATCCGAGTTCCACAGCGCCCTGGCACAGCCAGTCCCCAGCATGGTGCAGAGCGAGAAAAGGCTGGCACCTAAAATTCTCCAGGGTGGAGGGTACACTCAAGCCGAGCCACCGCTGTCTGCTACGCAGCATGCTGGAAACCCCAGCTGACTTAGCTTCTTCCTAAGGCGGCTTTCCGAGTCCCGTAAGACAATCACCCCCTGCACTTTCAGAGATGCTCAGTAACTAAAAGGAGCTACTTCAATTCAATTATTTTTTGAGAAATTGATAACTGAGAAAAGGTTTAATAGGTCTAGCATGAAAGACCTGTATATTTGCGCTGCCACCTTCAGTGTTTTTTCAATCACTCCATGACAACATTAAGCTATGAACTCTCATGCCACTTGCGCCACTCGCAAGTACCGCACAGAACAACTTCTTACTGGAAGCTGGTATCACAGAAAGAAGGTTCATGCGGAAAAAGACTCACAAACATCTAAAAAAACCCTGTCAATTCTTAAGTTAAAGACTCAGATGCTCTAAAGAAACACATTAAAGAATATTTTAAGCAACGTAAAAACACAACTTCTCCCTGTTCATTTTCTCCAGCCTGAATATGTGAGGACCTGAAGGCAGGTGTCTGACTTAAGAACTGCAACGCATCTGTAATTTGAGTTATATTCAGAGATGTAAATACAAAATTCTTTAGGTTAACTGTACAGCAGAGAGAGAAAGAAAAACAAAAACTCCAGCAGCTCTGCCAGTGCTTTAATACATGTTGAAAACAAATACATGAATAAAAGGAGGGCACAGGACCTTGACAGCTTTACAATTTGTATCACAGAATCGTATTTTAAGTCCCTGTGTAGCAAAGATAATAAATTAGAATTACATTTAAGTAAAAAAACCAAAACCACTCCCCCTCCAAAACCAAAAACCACCACAAGAAATGCTGCAATCCAACATGGCACGGAAGAAACTTCTTAACACCCGATGTTAGTCCAGAAGCAGGCCTCTGAGCTCTGTTAAATTTGAGAGCTCTGGTTTTGCAGACATCAGCAGGAAGCTAATATCAACCTTTCATCACAACAAAGATGCACTGTGCATTTGAAATGGTTTTCATTATCCTGAATATATGTTAATTTCCTTAAACATAAAATAGATCAAACAAACACGGATTCATCCTTAGCTCAAAGAAAGAGAATTCCCAGACTATAAGGGAAAGTGTTTCTGAGGCTTTAACTTACAAGAAGAGAGACTTAATGTTCAAAAGATGTTGTTAAAATGGCAACGTCTTTTTATGCTCACTTTTCATGAAGCTGTTTGCAGGGCAAAAAGCTTTCTTTGCAATGGTTTCTAACAGCTGTAGGATGTCTTAGAATTTTTCAACCCTGTAATAACACAAGGGAAGGAAATTATTTTGTGACTTTTTTTTTCAGCTCCTCATTTTCCTCATTCTATTAATCATCTCTTATGTATGACACTGCTGCAAAAACCCCATTTAGAAAGCCAAATGAAGCCAAATAATTTTGGCAGACAGACATATCAGTCATTTGTGCTTGACACATTTCAAATGGCATAGTTCCCTTCAAGTTTTGCTCCCATAGAGGATTCAGCAAAGAGCATGTTTTCAAAAACTATTCAGATCTTATTAACAGTACTGTAAAATAAGCAGAAATAATAATGTTACAAAAGGGGACAATTCCATTTTGTTAAGTGAACCAAACCAAATACCTTGTTACTTAGTATTGTCTACAATTTTAGTTCCTTCTTTCATAAATAGTATACATCTTTGATATTAGTAGCAGGTTTAAAATCACGTTAAATCACTTTTAACAGCCATTAATTATTACTGCTAAAAAAAGCTTATAAACCATCATATGGTAGAGTGACTCGTGCCTCCAAAACTGCCACCCAGATCCAGGAAGACTTTGCAATGACCAAGTGCCTACGCACATACCGAATTTCCTTTTGTTTATGCCAAAAGGAGGTGAAGTTTCACTGCTGCCTCCAAGAGAACATGGCAGCGCCCCGACTCTCTGACAGGTTATGCTTGAAAGAAACAAAGTTTGTTTTCCATATAAGTATAAAAAGCTAAATGCCATGCCAAATTACTGCTGTTGACTCAGGGAGATTCTTTCCTTCTTGAAACTCAAATGACACCATAGGTTAAAGGTACGTCTCTACAGAACGTGGGTAGCAAATTCAGGTAGGAAAGCTGCTCACCTTCACCGAGAGCTGAAGTAGCAAGTTTAACACCAAAGGACTGTGAAACTGCACAGGGAAGACATGGAGCCTGCTTGCCTTTGTTGATCAATTTGTATATGTGCACTCAAAGAAGAAATCAATTTTATTGGTCGCGTGGCAGTTTTCTGAGTTAAATGGCATATAGCAAAGAAAATCTTTAGCTGCTGTAGGAGACAGGGAAATTCCAAAGGCCCTTAGGAGTCACTAACACTGGATATAGTAACTTCTGATGACCAGAGGCTGTAGCCTGCTCTGTATTTCTGCAGCATCCTCAGATTTACTCTTCTGCCCTGCTATGGGAATACTTTACATCCTGTGGAGCTTGCAGCAATATGCACTCAAGTAGCAGTTTTCTAAATTGCCCACTGAACAACACACAGCAAGGTTGTTTTATACTTTGCGTGTAGCACAGGCTGCAACTACATCAACATTTCAAGTTTAATTACCACCAAGATAAATACACTTTTAGAATTAGCGCGTAGAAGTTATGTGGCATATGCTACTGGAAAAACATGCAAAGTAGTTCAGCTTTCTTGCTGCACTCTAGCAAGACGCTACTTTCAAAAGCCTACTTTTTATATGTACACCCCTCTTAGGTATTTTTACAAGGACTTCTTAATCATTCAGCTGCACCTTCTAGTCTCAATTCGATCGCAAGAAGATTTAAGAGGGACTGTAATGATGATCTGCAGGAATGAGACTGAGCTGGTAAGTCAGTTTTCAAGAGCTGCCACTGAATTCGGGAAATTAGTTGAGAACAGATCTCTAAATTGCCTCTAGCCCCATAGAAATACACACAATGAGACTCAACAGCCTGTCCATTTTACTGCATCAGCTAAATTTTGTGCTCAACATATTAATTGCCGAAAACCCCAAACCAGATTTGACTTATAAATGGCTACAGACCACTTACAAATGTAGCAAAAATATAGTTAATTATATTACTCTATAATTCTATGCTAATATTCTTCATCTGTTACCAGTGACGTTTATTTGGACATAAGTGATCTAACATCGTTTTTCCAGGAACCATTCTCACAGTACTCCAGGACAGGTCCATTCATCTTCAGTCAGGTTATCAAGAATGTTATGCATTGAATTTGCTATATACCTCTTGTGTTTTCCTAACACTTTGTAAGTTACTTGATAATACACTTTGCCTCACACAGCTTTAACATCAAAAAACCCAGTCCTATTTCATTCCATTTTAACCAAACCACAAATTCACAAAAACTTTAATGAAAGCTTTATGCTCTCAATAACATAATATTCCAGTTGTTTCACTCAGAATTTCTGTTAGGATTATTAAAAAAAATCTTACCAACACACCCTCTTTCAGTTATTCTGGCATAATGTGATCAGCATATGCATACAATAAAGGAAAAATAAAAATAAAGTTGTTAGCTTCTCTTATATCGTACCAGCCAAATGCAGGTCAGCAGCAGTGAATGCAGAATAAAAGATTGAACTGGAATAGTCTGAGTTTTATTATTTCTCAGTTTCAGAGGCAGCACGTCTTCTAGTCATACCATTTAGCAGCCTGGTTACAAAAAAATGAATTGCCATATCAACTGGTTACCCCTCTACCAAAATTCAGACACTAGAAAACATGAAGGCTCCATTCTAAGGGTCATTAGAGAAGACATTTATGCGGTTCTGATCTGAAACTGCACAAGATCAGCGTCCTCACAGTCACCATTTATGGAATACAAATTCATGGAAAATTTGCATCGCTGGCATTTACTTTTCTCCCTCCCTCTGACATGCTGTAGAACTTTGCAGAACATAACCCGTAACAGACATAAGCACTATGTTCATCAACCGGATTATGATGCATACCGGACACGCACTAAGCAATCCTTGTGTTCTTGGAGCAATCACTACGATCTGTACAAAATTCTCATCGCTGGAAGAAGCGGAAAAGTTTAGACAAAAGGCTAAAGCAAGACACACACACAAAGATGCAAAATATCCTTCCACAGAACAAATGAAATATTGTGTTCTGTCAGTATATGGTATGTATAGACTTTTTTAAAAAAATAAAACAATGCCTCCTACCCCAGTTTTGGTTTCACTGAAATAGATTTCTTTTGTCGTCTCTTCAATTTGTACATTCAGACACTGAACTAAAAGAATTCACCTCTGCTGCTTAAGATGACCCTGAAAAGTACTCAGCTTCCATAACTGCGATATTTAACAAGATTTGCAATGATTCTGCTTTTCTAGATTAAATTTATTGAAATCTAGTGCAACAGCAGCAAATGATCCATGGAGAAGTCATTATGGAAAATGTAAGGACAATAAATTGTTCGTGAAGAAAGTGGACTCTGTTACTGATTCAGTCTACTCTTCTGAACAATACCTGAATAAATCTATAGGCTATCTAGTGTCTACACCCCCAGTTCACAGAAACAGAATTATGTAGGTTGGTAAAGACCTTTGAGATCGTCAAGTCCAACCACTGTGAACTAGGATTGATTCTGTAACTCAAAAAGTCTTGCAACAATGAAATCCATTTCTTACAGTCATTCACATGATAC
Organism: Chionis minor; assembly: GCA_013398295.1. Taxonomy (NCBI): domain Eukaryota; kingdom Metazoa; phylum Chordata; class Aves; order Charadriiformes; family Chionidae; genus Chionis; species Chionis minor. The sequence continues at coordinate 702,811 of VZSF01001891.1, read as the reverse complement.
AATGACAAAGAATGCAAGAAAGAAGTCTTCTAAAATCTTCAAACCAGTGCTATCACCTACCAGAGAACAGATCATTTCATTCTCATTTTCATTATATCCAAATCTGATGACTAACCTATTCATTCTGTTCAGCTCAGCAGTAAATTTGGGATTTCTACCTGGAAAGAGTTAGATTCCGGCTGTAATACCCTCAGAACTGTAAGACTGCAAAATCTTGTTCTAAAACTGTCCTTTCAAAAACATCATTCTTGTCCTGCTATACCTTGGTGCTATATAAATATTCCCAAGGCCAGCAGCAGCGCTGCTAAGAGCTGACTAAGCACAGAGCACAGTACTCTCAACATAACTGACCTCTCATAAAGCCTCTTTTTGATCTCCACATTGCTTTTAAGTAAACTATTTAAACTATTGATCCTCTTTCCCACAATCCAATTTTATTTAAACTGAGAATTTAAGAGAGCCAAATAACTCTTTCTATTGACCATGCAAAGGTTTGCATCTGTTATGCTGGAAAAAAGACTGGGTCGTAGTGGACAACCCTCATTCACTGTTAATCATTCACTTGGCATTATACATAGCACTTTTTAAAAATTTTACATTTATAATTGCAGAAGGCAAGAAAACAGGACAACTGCCTGCAGCTCTTAGAGACATTCAAAGGCTATTCAAGCTGTTGAAGAGTCGCACAGAAGCATTTTGAATGATGTTACAAGTATGGGGGTTTTTTCATCTGTTACATTCAGCAGTAAGTAACCAACTGTCAGCTTTTGTAAAACTGTTCACGAGGGTGGAGATGCTACTTCTATGACTTAAAGAGTCTATTGAGGCACATCTCTTGAATGCAGAGAGGAGAAAATAATACAAAGGTGTTAGGAGTGTGTTATGAGGCAGGAAAAAAAATATCAAGAAATGCAGAATAGATGTTTTGATTAAATTCATGTTTTCTAATATACTTTTTAAATTGTGCTTAAAAAATTCTATTTCTATCAAAAAAAATCAAAAATTCTGACACAAAGATTCAGACATATATTTTCTGTTTGGTTTACAGTAACTATCACATGTACTAGGATCCAAGTGTTGGGACACATACAGAACAGTCATTGCAACTAAAGACAACTTAGAGAGTAGAGCAGGAAGCTTCAAACTGTGAACCAGATGGCTCCCTAAGAAGGGAAGCCTCCCCCTGAAATTTTCCACCAAGTTATTCTGTCCATTTAGAATGAGGTTTCCCTGTCAAAATAACAGGGTTTGGAAACATGTATTGTGACATCAATGCAAAACTCCTAGACATGCAACAAAATGTCCTTTGTCTTCAGGGTATTCCTTTCCTACCTGGCACTGCAGTCTCAGGCTGCTAACAGTCTTCTTCAAACATTTAAGATTATGTGAATCACAACTCCTCCTTAAAGGCTGTAGTTTTGGTGTTGGGTGGTTTAAATTCTTTTAACTGACAGAAAAGGAGATCGATATAACTCTTTCAAAGTAGTCTTACCCCAGACTTGCTCTGATCATCATTACAAGGACCATCCACTAAGACCTTCACAAAAGGCCTGCAAATTGTTATCCTCTTTGCTTCTAGATACTACCTGAAGTACAACAGATACAGCAATCCCACAATCTCATGAAAAATATTCTATGTGTCAGTAGACAGTGCTTTCAGCAGTACCAACTCCAAACATTTAAAGAGCAATCACAGTAATCACAGAATGACTGGAGATCATCTTGTTCCAACCCCCTGCCCTGGGTAGGGACACCTCCCACTAGACCAGGTTGCTCCAAGCCCCATCCAACCGGGCCTTGAACCTCCAAGGATGGGGCAGCCACAGCTGCTCTGGGCAACCCCAGCCAGGGGCTCACCACCCGCACAGGAAACAATTTCTTCCTAATATCTCATCGAAATCTCTCCTCTTACAGTTTTAAACTGTTTCCCCTTGTCCTATGGCTCCACTCCCTGATCTAGAGCCCCTCCTCATCTTTCCCGTAGCCCCTTTAGGGACTGGAAAGGGCTCTAAGATCTCCCCAGAGCCTTCTCTTCTCCAGGCTGAACACCCCCAACTCTTTCAGCCTGTCCTCATAGCAGAGGTGCTCCAACCCTCTCATCATCTTCGTGGCCTCCTCTGGAGTTGTTCCAACAGGTCCATGTCCTTTTTATGTTGGGGACCCCAGAGCCGGACACAGTACTCCAGGTGAGGTCTCACCACAGTGAAGCAGAGGAGCAGAATCCTCTCCCTCGCCCTGCTGGGCATGCAGCCCAGGATGTAGCTGGTTTTCTGGGCTGTGAGTACCTATTGCCAGCTCATGTTGAGCTTCTCACTGACCAATACCCCCAAGCCATTCTCCTCTACCACAAAAAAGAAAGGATGGCGATTGAAAAGGAATCATGAAGATAATTTAACATTATGATGTTAAGAAAAATAAACGTGTGAGCCTAGCAGCTTCTGGCTTGTGGGTTCCTAACTTCTTCTATATGGTCTTGAAAAACATAAAAAATTAGATTCAGATATAACCAAATGACTCCAGGAACAGGACATTAAAAAGAAATTATCTTCTGCAAGTATCTAGTGCTCTTACACACCATATTGTGTCTTCAGGCACTCAAACAGGCTCTGCGCAACTAATATATCTCCAAGAGCACAGAAAATACTTTTACATAGTTACACTGTCTCCGAGCCATAACGGAAACCTCAAAGGCAAACCAGCTGACCAGTACACTCACTGCTTTGGTTTGATTTAAGTTTGGAATCTCTCAAATGTCCTTGGTTGTGTGATGGAATGTGTTCAGTTGTGCATTTTCATTTCCACACACTGCTCTGTACAAATTCTTTTCTGGATGCCTCTAGAAGAACTTCAGAATAGCTGTTTCTGGTCGACTCTTCAATTTCATTTACATTAGAACAACCACTATCAAATTATTTTTGCATTTAATACTTATTTTTAGAATAAAAACATATAGCAGACATTCAGATAAACTGATTTTGCAATACACTAGAACAAGAATTTTTGATAAAAATATACTAAGCTGTTACTGCTACAATGCATTGCTCTTTTCAGGGGGAATTTGAAAGAGTAAAATAATTTGCTCAAGAGCATGTAATGTCCTAATAAGAACTAAACTACTTTTTAAATGTCATTCTGCACATTGGAAAATCAAATCTCTGAAATTCTCTGCAGCAATTGCATATATTGGATTATGCAACTCTACTTATTAGTCAAATGGGGGACTCAATCTGTCAAAACTTACTTACAAGTTCATTATGTTATAAAATTGCTCTTCCAGAAGCATTTAAAGCAAACTTCTGACACATTGATGAAAATAAGAAAAAAAAAATTTGCTTTGAAGTTGTTACAGTCCAGATGGTGCAGAAATAGGGAACATAACCATAAAACTACATGTTTACAAAGCACATGAACAGAAAGATTATAACATTAATGAATTCTACTTTTCATCATCCTAACTTTTTTATTTTTTAGTATATTTTTCGAACCTAGCTTCTCATTTCCGATCCATTCTTGTAATTCCTCAAAAATCCATAAAAATGTCACAAAGATATTCTTTTCCCCAAATGGCATTACCATATAAATGAGGAAAAGCCAGCAGGTATAGTCTTTGATTTTAGACCTACTTTGCTTTTGGAATGAAATGAAGCATTATCTGAACAAAGCTCTTACCTAATGTGTCCCATAAGTGGCTTGTTCATGGACAACACCTTCAAATTAACAATGGCTTAAAATAACAAAATGGCAAAGGATGAGAAGGGGCAGTGAAGAGAGGTGTAGTCCAGATGTTTCACATTCAGATCCAAAATAAACAATATTCACCCTCTAGGGTTAGGCTGTGTCTTGCCCTCCAGATCTGTGTTCTCCATAGAGTAGCACCGTCCATTTGCTCTGCCATCTCACGTCTGCATTTTGATATGCACAGGCTCTTACTTAAGAACTTAATATTGCCTCTGGATTCTCCACGTGGGCCGTGTTTTTATCTCAGTACTTCTGGCCACACACGAGTCGTTGCTTCTTGCTCCAGTCTAGACATGGATATTGTGAATCGGGCACCTCTGAGCTACAGATAAGGTTATCAGATGGCAGTACTCACTTCAGCTCATTAATATCTGAACCCCACGCCTCATATAATGCCATTTCCCTCTGTGCTGTAGAGTGGAAAATTAAGTACATTTCACACGCCAAGTTCCAGTGCACATTTCCTTTCAGGAAACCCAAGGTTCACCAGGGCATGACAGAGAAGAGAATGGTCTACTCCAATCCTCTCCCCAATATATTTCCCTCTCTGGCCTGCTTGTCAAGGATCTCTCACTACTGGGAAGGGATGGCCCCATTCACATTTCCCACGGGAGAGCTACATTTCTTTGTCCTCTTTTGCAAAGTAACTACATTGTTTATCTTTCAAACAGAAGATCACCACTGCATATTAAATTGCAAGATTTATTAGAATCATAACCTGGCAGCGGTCTCTTTCATGCTGCCAAGTGCCTCTTGAGTACACCAGCAGCACTCATTTATATTCTACAGTATCTACTAATCTTTTTAGCCACTGGTTAGTGATAGTTATGTTAGATGATCCCATGAAGCTAGTAATTGTGTCAGATGATCCCATGAAGCTTCATGCTTATCTATCCATAACTATTTCTTTAAAAAAAAAAATCCCAAAACAAGACAGGATGACATGACCATATCTTTTCAGGCTGTACAGAACAGAATTCCCTCTTGGTGCAGCATGTTAAATGCTCATTCAAAGCCCACACTTATTCAGAAAGAGTTCAGAGATTATAGAAACTTGATTGTCGGGGAGTAGATTTTTGCCCTGGGAAAAGGATGTATTTATTAAATTTCTGGAAACTTAAAAGATCCACCATTTCCAGTTTCAACTTCCAAGTGCTTGCCAGACTTAAAATTACAAATTATGGATTATTCATAAAACATATCAAATAGAAAAGTTTTGCCATTTCTCCCAGGTCATAAGGTTAGAACATCTCATTTCTAAAGGTACAGATCAGGAGCAATTCTAATCAAGTCAGCAGAGTTGTATGGTGGTAAAGGGAAATGATGACCAAGATGTCTCCCCTCACATCCAAAGTATCATAGAAGCCACCTGCTTTGTTACAAAACAATCACTTCTCCTCAAACGAATGCAAGGCAATCAGACAATTAAGGTGTGGAAATGATGCGCAGTTACAGTAAAGTTTTAGTTGTGTTTGTGCATTTTGAGAAACTCTGTTCAATGATATAGCACAAAAGAATACAATACAAGGATTCAACCATAAATTTGAAATGTTACTTTTTAGCAACAACCACTTTCACAAGTATAAGGTTAACTTTATGCTATTCTTTGGAGTTCAGAATTGTCATCTGTCACCATAAGTTTTGCTGTGATTAGCATAAAATGATCCTCTAATCTTTATGCACTGAATGGAAGTGAAGTGCTGTGAGTGTTACAGCAGGAAGTCTGAGGGTTACTGAATTGCTTTAAAACAGCGTGTTGGTATCATTGCTACAATAAAATACCAAAGGACTTTTCACAAATAGCTGAAGCACAAAAAGTCTAGGACACCTCTAAATCCTGTATATTTATTGATCTTTATCACTCTACAAATGTGTTTTTCTATATCATACCAAAGAATACCGAACCTACTGATAAATACATAGGTACTATTATTGTTTTCTGTGGAAGAAGAAAAAGAGTAATCTGTAAGAATCTCTTCTCAATAGCTCACACTTCAACTTAATATTCATCTATGTTAGAACATAACCATTTTAATATCACAATGCTGAGAATTTTTGGCTGTCTACAGACTATAAAAGATATAATACTGCAGTGTTTAAAGAATTGCACATGTAGTCTGTCACAGAAAAGTTAGAACTCTGAAACCCTAAGACATTGACTTGGTAGATTTGGTGCCATTTTAATAAGAAAACCCTTGTTCCGTTCAGGACTGTAGGTTGCTTGAGCTTAAAGTGTAGAAAGATTGTGTATCACAAGATATCTGAATATCACCATGAAAGGTAGGATTCACCTAAGTTAGTTGCCTAGGGTTTTTTTAGTCAACAGGCAGAAGCAGGCACCATTCATCTCCTTCTAATACAGCTATCCAAAGTAGGTCAGATGAATCGCATCTGAGAATTAATTGTCTTCTTCCCCCAGTAGCTGCAAAACAAGTCTAACCAGTTGGCTGAAATACAGCTATAGTGTAGCTAGCTCAAGTTAGATGAGACGAATCACATTTAAAGTGTATCTTTTGCTCTGTTAAAGTCTGAAAGATCACCAGCCTGGTGGAATTCTGTAATGAAAAATCAAGACTGAAATATGGCTGCACTGCTTAGCTAGCAGTACGGACAGTGATACCAGTTCACTTAGAGAGGGATTTTCATTGCCCCTTCCACACCAAGTTGCTCCCTGAAAGCAAGGTCTGTCCTCCCCTTCAAAAAAAATGAAGATAGTTTATAGGTGACTTTGCCCTGCTGAGCCAACATATGGTACTTCAGTTCAATCACAGCAGGTGTTCCTGCTGGAACCCTGATTATTTCAGCTAACTATGGAATGATAAACAGGGAACAGAAGACTAATGAGAAGCAAGTATGGAAAGGAAAGGTCAGGGAAAAGTCCTAGTGCTTTTGGCACCTGAGATTTTAGATAAGGGAAAAACTCAATTCTCCAGAGAGTCAAGAGTTAGCCGCAGCATGAGGAAACCATTTCCTACAGCCCATCTAAGACACATACGGGGCCCCAGCACAGTGATCTTCGCAAGCCTCACAAATGCTGGTATATTATCTGTACAGTCCCTACAGGAATGGCAAATAACATTGCTTCCACTCCAAAGGCATTTGGACGGTAAGCTGGGGTGTACAGTAATTGAGTGACTTTGCTCATAGAAGAAACCTGAAGGGAGGTGAACGCCAGTTTTCGAAATCCCAAACTTGCACCTTCTTGATGGAACTGCACTTCCTCTGTGATATGGTCACAGCCAGAGTGTCACAACTGAAATGCCTACGTATATCTTCTTCGTAAAATGTCCTCCATAATAGCTCTGAAAAGGCCAAGACAGGGGGGATAAAGACTTGTACCTATGCAGATGTGATGGATGGCTTCAACACAGTACAAGTGACACTTCAAACCTGCAGTTGCTACTCTTGCCTTTTGATGACAACTACGCCACTGTCACCTGCTGTGACATTCTTCAGTCCAGTCATGGGTGAGGATGGTAGATTTTAGTTACAGCCTGGTTTCGGTTTTGTGTACAGGCTGATTAATCAGGCTGTACGTGGGAGAAATTGATTTCACTTAGACAGAAAACTCAGTAACACAGTAGCAGCTGTGTTGTGCATAAAACAGCATGACTAGGCATGCATCTGTGGGTACATAACAGCCAAATAACACCCTTTAGCTTGCACTATATAAATCAAACCAAGTCACCAGATTATATGACTAATATTATAATGAGATATTTATATTTATTTGTTATTTAACAACAATTTATAATAAGGTATTCTGAACTAAAAACAGTGCACTGCAGTATGAGAGACAGAACAGACAACTGAAAATACAGAATCCAAACAGATTCACGTTTCTCCTCATGTAAATGAAAACCTTTATCATTTATTTTTAAGGCATTTTGCCTCATCTGACATATTGCAACAGTGATACAGAAATAGTACAGTGAGCCTACCTGTTGAGTTAGTGTGCAGATTCAAGTCCTGCATGAAAGCAGACAATGCTGCGTGTCTCCGTACACATGAGAAAAGCAGTATCATAGTAACGTGGCAACTTATTCCTCTGCCTTTTTCTGGTCTCTCTGTCCTGCCTATCTTAAGTTTTATAGCTGTTTCATTCTCGTGGTTTGCAATAACATTTAGCAATTCCCACACTCCTAGTCTGGGATTTGAGAAAGACATCCTCAATTGGGCCATTTATTTAACTGCAACCACATAGAACCTTTAAGGAGCCCGTTACCAGGGTTCAAAGTGACTGACATCTTCCTAAATAATTACATTTATCACTAAATAGAACAAAACATTAGAACATTATTCAGAATAATACAACCCAGCTCATCTAATCTCACGCTTCTCTGCCACCAAGCAAAGCTATAGGAACAAGTTTAATTTATCATCTTCCAGGAAATCCAGTGCTCTTGTGACTATGACTCTTCTCAGAGAGCTAATCTCTCACTACGCCTGTCAGGGTTCAACACCATTACCTTTGCCCAACAAACCATGCTGTAAAGCACTCGTTTTGCCTTACTCTCCTTCAGTTCCATCAGTCACCCAAATAGCCACATATGAGCTCTCTTCCATGGGAATCCCATCCTTTGGCAGCTCAACTTGGTAAAGCCACTCAACTTTTGATCCATGTGCTTGAGGATGGCCACCCACCTGTGTGCCGTGACAGCGCGACAAAGCCACCTCAGGATCCTGACACAGGAAACACTTGATGTGTGAGCGTTACCAGGGCTGATCGCTGACAGACAATGCCATTTCATCAGTACTTGAAAAGGTTCAAAATTGTTCCCTCATTTCATAGTGGAATAAAATTCCTAAATATTTGCACTTTTTTTGTAAAAGTAGAAGTTTGCCATGATGTCTCTTTTCCAGCTAGAAAAATAAACAAGACCCAAACATTTCCAGTGCTCCCTTCCTACTAGTTAAGCCAAGAGAGCTCCTGAGCTTAGAAAAGATCCACGCTTGAAAATGGGACATTTACAAGGTATCCACGAAACATTCTGTGGTTCAAAAGACATGCCAATTTTGAAAAAAATACTCCGACTAGTTCTATTCACGACAGAGAGGAAACTATGAAGACAATGGTGGGGGGAGAAGAGGGCCTATTGTGTCTTTGCTGCCTTCCAATATTTTTGTTTCTGTGTTCAGGCAAGTTTTTAATTGCTAAAGAAACAATTTAAATTAAGCTGATTAAAAAGAAAAATAAAAGACACAATACCTAGGGAGAAGCATGTTACAGGTGGTGAAGAAAGAAGGGAAAGCTGATTGTGGAACACATACACAAAAATATATTGGATATAAAAATCAAATAAGTTCTTAGGACTTTTCTTAATCTGCATTGAGAATTAATTAGTTAGTCTATATACCTGATTATTGCCTTCTTCCCTTCACTGTGGTCCAATTCTCATTTACACCACTTGCACTTTAATGTCACTCTGCATTGCCAAAGAATCCAAAAGGTGCCTTGAAGTAAGTGAAAATTAGGCACTGTGGCTGTATAATTCTTATTTCCTTATTCTACTTCAGTTCTCTTCAAGTCTACATTCTGCAAACCTTATTGACTACGTAGGTCTTCAACTCTTTATCGCCTTATTACCATGCTTTTAATATCTTATTTTCACAGACAGTCAGAATGACTTTATGTTTCAGAATAAACCACCTCTCAGCTGTTACGTACTTCTCAGACTATACAGAGTGCAACGACCATCTCCTCTGATATTTTCAGTGCTCTTCTGCATGTGTCGTTTGTTTAACTTCCTTTCTGATAACATGCCATTTAAAAGCATAAACTCTGGGATGTCAGAGCAAGATTTCAAAGGATTTTAAATTCCAACTGTCCTTGAAATCAAATCTTTTTTCTAGCAGTTCTGAGCAACAAGTGGAAAACGAGGGCAATGGGAAAATATGGTGAATTCCAGACACATTTGCATGTAGACTTTTTTAGCATTGCCTTCTGTTTCTCTGACGTTTGCTTTGTTCAACATGCCTACTATGAAAGCAGACACATAGAGAAAGCGATCCAATTCTTAAACGCTACTGCTGAATCTCCCCTTTAGAACAGGATTGCAAGAATTGTCCCAATATCCAGTTAGAAATATTAGAATCCATTAAAATATTGAAATTTATATAGGAAGTGAACTCTCTCTGGTTTAGCTATTAATATCAGAAGAATTAAGAAATTAAAACAACTGAGTGCCATTTGATGAGAGCTCCTCCAAAAGTACTTTCTTCTATTTGTATTTTTACACACTATTTTTTGGGATCAGCTTTGACTATATGGAGTCAGGGTATTGTTTTCTCTCTCTATATATACATGTACACACATGTAATATCCCCCCCAACGCAGTAACTAGAAATAAAATCTCAAGGCCTAGGGATTAAACAAAATCTTTCCTTCCTTGCTTCGTTTGCTGAACCAGCTTGAAATGGTTACGTAAAGATGATGCAGTAGAAATCTAAAAGAACTGCACTACTATCGCATAAAGAGGGAAAAAAAAAAAGACACCCTAATACTTAAAAGCCATATTTTACATAAGCGTCAAGCTTAGAAAATGACAGCCACATCCACTGAAAAAGAACACTGTGTCTCAACTCCCACAGAACACAGCTCAGCAGGAGTCACACGCATCACAACTGTTCGTGCAACCACTCAGTAAGGACAAATTTCAGTATAAGGGATCATCAGTAGTTTATGCAGCCTCTGCCTCATTTCTCTCCCCTCCCTCATTCCACCCGAAACAGGGAGAAATAACACTTGTGAGTCCTCACGGTCTCTGTATTTTCCAGAGCCACCTTCTGTAAGAGAAAACAAAGGTTTCCACTGGTCACAACTATCCATACTTAAAACACTGAAGTACTCAATGCCACCTACTTTTGATTTAAAATATATCAGTTATAAAACTGATATAAAACAGTTATAAGTTATAAAACGCAGTAAGAGGAGAAAAAACAAAACCACGCCACATCCTTTTGGGTGAACATATCTGTATCAGAATATGAATCAGAGAACCACCATATTATTCAGGTGAAGAGACTGCAGGAGGTCCCTCGTCCAACCTCCCAGTCAAAGCACAAATACACAACTGATTTAATATGTGCACACCCAGTATATAATGAAATAGACAATTTTTAGATGAGTCTGATATGCACAAAATTTTTGGGACTGCCTTCATGGTCCCTTACTTTCAAGAATATGCCTTGCAGCCATCTGTTCTAGAACTTGTTCTGGCCACCCGGGCTCAATCATCTCAGTAGCTGTTCCTCACAGGAGTCAGGAACCGCCGCTTATTTCTTTGAGAGATGTTTGCCCCAATTCCAATGAACAGGATCTTTTCTGTCTTTCTAGCTGCAGCGATGTTATTTCCGAACTACATATGAACTAAATATATTCTGAAATACATAGTAAAATGGCACTCACTGGTCCAGAGACAGTGCTATGTTTATACGGTGCTTTTGGGAATTTCCATATCACAAGCTTCTTTTCTATGCAAGCCAGTCCACGGAATTGCTTTTCACCTGTTTCACTAAAGGCAGTAACAGAATTTTCTAATATTGAAGACGGGATATCTGGGAGAATTCCTCTATCAATTGGCCTCTCATGCTTTCTCATGAACAATATTGTAAAACCTATGCTTTGTTCAGGTGCAACACAATGTATTACTTCCCCCAAGAGAATAACATTTATTTCAGATGTATTTATTGATCTTCATTTTTGTTATTTGCCTGAATGCTGCTAAAACCATGGTATAAGCAAAACAGCCTAATGCTTAGAACGTGACAAAAGTCTTAATATACTACATTATATCAAGCATGCTGATCAATATTTTCCTTTTAGCCACTGCTGCAAAAACATGCAGTTACCTTTCAGACACTTCTGTAACAACTCATTAGGATTAAGAGATATAGGCTTGACTATTACGGATGTTCTTTTCATGCCACTGAACATCAGCTTTTTCTACATTTTTAAAGACTTTCGCATTATCACTTGAGTGATGCATCATCAAAACTCAAATATGTCACCTGGCAAGTAGCTCTTTTTCTATGCTAACAGAGAATCCATATTAATCGTGAAAAATCTATGTGATTCCAGAAAAACCACAAATGTACAACAATAATAAAGCACATTAAAATTTCAGGAAAATACAGTCTCTGTGTTTTCACAGTATTTGAAAAGTATCTGGTTTACTTAATTCTGCAGACACAGGACTGTTAGAGTTTTATCGACGGATTTTTGGCTAATGGTCCAACCTGATTCATCATAACGGTACTCCAGTATCATGCTTTGTGATTCTATTAATTTTGTTATTTCAGTGAAGTTACATTGGTTTAAAAACAACAATAGTGAATTAGGCTGACAGTATCTGAACTCCTTCTGTAGACTGGCTTGTCTAGAACCGTGTGGGATAGAAAACAAGAACACTAGAATTCAAGTTATTTATATGAAGAATGAAATAGAATACTAAAATAAATATGTAAATCATTAAGTAAATGTAACAAGATGAAAGAAGGAAAAATAAATTTCTTAAGAACTACCCCAAAACATAACAGTTTATTTCCAACAAAAGCTACTACTCAACAGATATGCAAACTCACTCACTGTATTCCCAATGATCCAGTCTTTGTCAGCCCCATAAATCACAATAAATCACATGCAATTCGTTGAAAACAAACAAACAGAGAATTAAATGATGCCTTGAAAGACAAATAATCACTAGTTTAGAAATGGTTTGGAAACTGATAACTTGTATAAATGGAAAATTATGAATCATACCTGATGCCACTCAATTCCCAGTGGTAATAATAGAGTAATGCTTAATTCATTAATCACTGGAAGAAGACAGTAGCGTTACAAAAGAAATGTATTGGGACTGCTGCGATAGTGTTCACCATGGTGTGAGATTAATGAGTGGCCTACAGAATAAGCGCCTAGCCAGTGATATTGCCATTTATAAAACCGAACTTTTTTTCTTGACCTTTTTATTCAACAGCCGGCCCTGGAAATCAAAGCTACATAGCACGTTGTTTTTTCTGATCCCACATCATCTTTGGTTTGCTCAGAAGTCACAAAACTACACAGTCACAACATTAATTTTCTATGTTTCAAGCAGTATCTTGCCAAGGTACCAGTGTAATAGTAGCAGTGGTCAGTCAGCCACTCACTCTTCCCCAACAGACACTGGAACTGGCTTCCCAGAGTTTTGGTGGCAATTCTCAAGAGCGGGTCAGCATCAGTGTTCCCCTATCTACAGCGTTTCTTAACTTGTTCCTATTTCTTCTTTAACACCTATTCGGCATGCTCCCCATGCTGCTTAATTTTCCATTGCAGCAAGGGATTTGTAATAAATACTTGATAAATACAACATTTCCTACAGGCATCACTGCAAATCTTCCATCACTTGACAGAACTACCACATAAACGGTAAGATTCAAGTGCAGTGACTTTCAATAACTGAAAGAAAAATCATTAATTGCAGTTGCATGAAGAACATATGTAATTAAAGTAAAGTTTGTCTGTCCCCAAATTTGCTTGCAGCTGGGTCAGCAAAGCCTCTACTAGCAGCAGGCTGAAAGAACTAGGCAGGGCAGCTAGAGCAGATTCACACTGCAGAGACCTGAATTCTATTCTTGGCTCTGCCCTTCACCCAGCAAAATGTCAAACCCAAAATGTGTATCATCTCTCTGCTTCTGATTCCTGAAAGGGAAAAACGCTTTGTGTGACTGCAGAGAAAACATGAGGTGTAAGAGTAATGGTTTCCCATTACTCCAACCTCATTAAGGGTGTTGAGTACATTTTCACTTCTGTGGACACATTAAGAAACTTTTACATCACAAGAAGGGTGAGAAAGCTCTGTGGTCCTATCCAAGAATGGGATCAAAGTGCCTGATTTTCCACTGACTCATTTGGTTAAGGGCTGGGGAGGGACAACACTGCAAGCTAGAAGTCAGTGTAGATGAAAATATGGTCCCAGTTTTTAAATTTCATGTAGCGGCTTCACTGAAAAGATCAGTTCAGAATTAAAATAACCCTTAGTCTCAAATGTCACTGTTTGACCAATTCAATTCCATCATCAACTGATATCTTCCATGGACTTCTGTGTTTTAATCTTGTTACTTTCAATGATATGAATTTAAACGTCATAGCCAGGAAGTCATAGAAATCTGGAGATCAAATTGTCATCCAAAGGGATTTAAAAGAGATAAGCAGATTTTATGTAGAAGGGGTTTGTTTGCCTTTTAGCTTTAGAACATTTATAGTACATCTTACTTACATTTTCAATTATTTCCCAAAATTTTGAAGGTAGAAACAGAAATGAAATCTAGATGAGCTGATCTGCCCCCGAGAGCCGGTGTATAACTAAGACCAAATATCTTCAGGTATTTGCTAAAACATGCAAGGCTGATTTTAAGCTAAATTTCTCTCTTTGTGTTCAGGTGCCAAAGGGCAGTTAAGGTCTGCTTCATTCAGTATCCAAATTCTAAGTCAACATGCTGCGTAATAGCACTCTGTTCAACACAAGGACCACAAGGGTCCTGCAAGTAAGCATGTCTGTAGGTTGCTCCCATCTTCCTTTCTGCCTTGCATAACAGTAACAATTAATCTTATCATCACACAGAACTTTGAAAATGTAACAAACAGCCTACTAATTAACAGTGCTAAATTAGTCTCTGAAGCCCCCTTGCTCAGTGCGGGGCTCCCAGAGGCGGTGTTCCGAGCACTGTTGGGCTGTCAGCCTTGGTCGGGGACAAACACCGCGCTCCAGGCAGACATGCGCTCGCGGAGCTGGGAGCTGACAAGAAGCCAGGTGACTGTATTGGCGCAACGACAGAAGCAAGCTGATAAAGCCAACCTCGTCGAGCGGGGTTAACCTGCACCTCGTGGCTTTGAGTTGATCTGGAACACAGCCACAGCTGCACTGAAAACACCACGTAAACTTCCCATTTGCCAGGCACTAGGGCTCAAGTGTCTTGGGCAGCAACTGCCATACAGAGAATCACGTTTGAATCTCTACTCAAAGGATTTTATATATAAACTACTGAAAAATCTGGAAAACTATAAAAACAACCCTTCAACCAGTGACCAAAATGCCCTTCCAGGTATTATCTATGTTGCTGTTTGGATTTTCTTTATATTTTTAATTTTTTTTAATGAAGCAGAGGTTGTCCTATAGTGACATGCATTTAGAAACTCAAGTCTTGGCACAAGCATGTAACGCTTTGGGATGAGTCCAACTCAGCTTACATCTGGGTCACATTAGTCTGTTTCTCCATTTCTTCCTCTCCCTGGACATAGTTATTTTAGCAGCTGTTATAAAGAATTAGCAAGTGTTTTCAGGGAAAACATAAAATTAAACTGAAAAGAAAAGATGATATATAAGTAAAAGGTATAAAAATGTGAACCTATAGCAAAAAGTAATTCAAACAACTCAATCATATAAAATTATTTTCAAACTTCTAATAGCTATAAATGAGGAAACAATGCATTACAGAAATTCCAATCACAAAAAAGGAATTATCTGCTCTGCAGCAACTAGTTTTTTGACATTTATAATACACAAAAAATCATGACGCTTAATTATTTGACTTTACCAGTGCTACAGATGCTGCACTGAAATCTAATTAAATAGGTCCGGTAAGACTTACAGATGGTAGACTACAAATAAGGAAATTGCTGATCCATGCATTGTTTTAAAAGGAATTCATAATGACGTCGGAAAAAAATGGCAATCAACCTTTATTTTAACATGTCATGTTGTGAAAGTACACTGCAAATCAAGAAAATATTTTCACCTTGATTCAAGCTCCTTAAATTTATCAGGATGAAAAATGGGATGTTGCCCTTGGCCTCAGAATATTTCTGTAGGACCATTATCAGTTCAGTGTTGCATTTTTTACACACTGAACTACAAAAACATGTCCCTTGCACTGCAAGATTTCTTCCAGGACTAAGAAAAAGGGAAGGTTTCCTTGATAACAGACTTCCCTCTTCCCCTTCCTTCCTGCTGTTCCCCTCCAATGTTCTTAAGTTTCTAAAATGATCCAGTACAAGTAGGGCCACAGGTTTTAGAGAAGTCCATAAATTCCTCTGATTTCCCCTGCCTTTTGAGCTTCCCAAATACATCACTTTTTTTGCTACTTACCATTGTAATGCATTAACGAGCAACTTTGCAAAATCATCACTCTGTGATGAAACATATTTTACACAAAAGTGAAAGAGTATGGTTGCTGCATTCTTGGTAGATTTCCAAAGTTGTCATGGTTTCTCTGAAAAACGTGGCAGAGGAAAATCGTATTAGATTTCCCAGAATCACTTTCTAAAGAATTCCTAGTCAATCAGAATTTTCTGAGAGGTTCTTATATGTGTGGAAGGATTGAAATACAAACAATACTCTCTTAACTCTTCAAATTAGCACTCCTATAATCTTCCAAATACTTAAACCCAATATGCTCTCTAGTGAGTGCCAATGAACTTTCCATCTTCCATTAGATACATCCAGTACTAGTGAGTGTCACTTACTACAATAAATATGCCTATAGTTCCCATGTGATGTTCTTTTTGTCATTCCCTCAGCCCAATCACAATTCAGAACAGGGGCCTCAAAAAAACCCAACAAAAAACAAAACAAAAACAAACAAAAAAAACCAAACAAAAAACCAGAGTACCACAAAACCACAACCCCAAAGAACTCCAAAAACCAAACCAACAAAACCAACCAAAAAAAAACCCCACCCCAACAAAACAACAACAACAAAACCTAAAACAAGGGAAAAAAGGGAAAAAAGGTCGGTGGTGATGGCTTGCAGATTTTAGCCCTTGAATAATAGGGGTCATTGCCTGAACAATTCCAAACACCATCAGAGCAGTCAGGGTTGAATGCAAACTGAATATTCATTCTCTCACTCCTAAATGCAGGTTTAAAACGCTGCCACTTACCCAAAGTCCTTCAAAATGAAAGCAACTTTGTGGGTCCCTTGCAGTTTCATTTATTGAGCCCTTGGGCTCAGAGTTGTGTCTTGCCAATCTGTGTCTGACTTCAAAAAAAAAATTACTACAGCTGTACTGCTGTCCTCTTGGAGTTCCACAAACTTGCAAAAGTCTTGCTGCAGTAGCAAGCAGAGTTATATTTCTCTTCAGCTACAGGTTGTTGCTATTGGCTCTTTTGCCATCCCAGATGCTTCAGCTGGAGACATATTTAAAATAAAGGATAAAATTAGATTCTCTTTGCATATCACATATCTCCAGATCGATGCAATACTCTGCTGGACTGGAGCAGGTCATTACAGGGTACAGAAACCACGTCCTTGCTGACCTTGAGCAGAATAGCCTCAGAGTCAAGGACCTATAAAGGACGTTTTTGAGCCTTTGTCCTGTAACTTGCACCAAGCAATACTTGGATCTTGCTTCTGCTCCATTTATTGCTGTTCCTTTCATTACCTTCATTAAAAGAAGGCTCTAATTAAGCGGATAGTGTAACTTTCTAGATGCATGGCAATAAAGGCAAAATGGGATCCCAGATCAATTATTTGTGACATGCTACTCTGTACTCCAAAACTAGAAAATATGTAGCATATTAGCCAGCATTACGTTAAGATTCCTGAGCATCAGAAAATGTTGGGCAGATGAGCCTGAATGCTTTGACACCAAGTATCTTCGGTGTTTACTGTTGAATCAAAGTTAAAATTCATTAGTCTACGGACAGTAAGAATTGAATTTTATTGCATATGACCCATATCCTGTTGCAGGATACTCAGTGACTACCACAAGGACAGACGTGAACAGGAATCTTTTCTAAGCACTAGAAAGCCTTGACAATGACACAATCAGCAACCAAATGTAGCAGCATCCATGCATCATGTGACAATCGGATCAGGCCTCAAACTAGAAGCAAAATGAAGATGAAAAATCCTTCCCCATGAAAAGTTTTTCAATGAGAAGCTCTGTAAAAGAAGAAATGCTGCTATTTCCTCTGAAGGTCAGCAAGTACTCCGTATTTCAGACTAAATGTGACAAACTTTCCAATGAACTCTCGCTGAAAGCCTTCTGCTAGACATCCCATCTCCTTTTTTACTGAGAACCCTTTCTGTGCCAAGTCCAGCAGCATTTAGTCTCCGAGGTAACCAGTCCTGCAGCAAGTCACTGAAGTATGAGTCAGACAGCAACTTCCACTCCAGCTTCCTAATCACATTCAGCAAACTCCTACCTCCAGCAGCAGCGATAACTACCACAGGGGAACTTGCTGGGAGAATCACTGTACCCTGGAAATACCCAGCAAATGCTAAGGACTTTTGACAAGCACGTGCTATGGGAAAGCAAACCAGTTCCTTCTTTCTTAGGCCACAGGTCATTTCTCCTTGCAAACCTTTGAGGCTGAGGCTGTAAGATACGAGCTGAATCTTGGCTTTAGAGAATTTTGTACTGGCAAGAGTCTGATTCCACTTTGCAATAATGAGGCATCTCCCTTCCATTACCTGTTTCTAGAGCAGCACTCTGTCCAGGCTCCTGCCAGGCTTCCCTTCACACAAACCTGGCAGCTGCCCTGAAGACAGAATCTCTGCTGTTTACTGATACGGAGAAGCATGCTAATGACAGAACAGTTCTTAAATGTCCTCACGTTGCCTGGCAGGATTGATACTACCAAACCAGAACTCTGCTTTTATATGGCTACGCTAAATTCAGCCATAATTCAGTAATTATGAAGCACTCTGAATCACTAAATTCAGAGATTTGCTAGGCTGACCATCTTCTTTGAACAAATCGAGCCCTTTCAGTAACTTATAAAAGAAGAAGAAGGAACCATGCAAAACTCAAGCTCATTTTGCGAGGTGTGAGTTACATCTAAACACACCTACCCCTCCCCAGTGCCTTTGGGAAAACTTGCATCACCAGGTCAGGTAGTGCTTCTTTCTCTTAGTGTTTTCACCTGGAGAGGGCAATGTTCATTGATGACCAAGGATGTTTACGATTTCTCAATTAAATATAATTATATTTAATTTCTCAATTAGAGAGCAAGGGACAGTATGCATTCATGCATATATAGGAAAAGGCCAAAAAAGATTTCATAAAGACTTAATACTCAGCTACTCAGTTTTTATGAGGTCTGCTGTTCAATTTCATCAAGGCTTCCTGATTTTAGCATTCATTCAGCAGGAAACAGTGGTTCAGCTATAATTCTTCTGGACTCTTAACAGATGGCCAGTATTTCCTGCCTGCCTGCACTTGCTCTTCAAGAGCTCTTCAAGAGGCTGGAAGAAATATGGGATCTCTCTGAAAAATACAGGGATTATTCCTGAGGTCTGTGGAAAAAAGCAGTCCAGATCAGAGACCAACCTTTGCATTGTCCTAGTCTAGAACTTCCTGCTTTACCTGCCAATTTACATCAAAGGCATTTTCATCTGAAGCGGATCTCCCCTTTGGATGTGAACTGTGCGATACCCAAGACACGTGCATGTTCCTAGATAGGGAGAGAGAATCAATTCACCAACCCACTCCTACTGCTGAATTTGGCTCCAGAATTCTGGACTGATTTAGTTATTGGCTCATGAGGTTCTTTAAGTGTGCAATACCTAAACTGGCTGTCACAGCAAATGGACCTTTATGTTGCATCCCACCACCGAAACGCTAGAAGTCAGCACAAGCAGGTAACATGCTAGAGTAAAATAAGAACTAAAGATGACAACAGCAGTGTTTTTCTTACTAACTTCTTCAAATGCACAGAAGTTCTTCAGTGTCACCTAAAGGCACCACATGTAAACATAAAGCTAGTTAAAAAAAACCCTTCGTAATAAACCACTCAGTTTTAACTCTACGTGGCTTGAGTAGAAGGTTAAGTAGCTACATTTGATGGTGAAGTGATTGTTGGCACATAGTTAATCATATCTGACAAAAAGTTATTTCCATTATCATCCAGGATAATACATCAACAAACATCAACAAAAGAGTCTCCCTGGCAAAGGATAATCCATAGGAGGATCCTTTCAAAAGGCAGGAAATGTTTCCTGGTAACTAACAGCACAGCACTGTATAATGGGAAGTGTCACTCATGTCTTCTTATCTGATATTTAACGGTTATCTATTTACACCAAGAAACCACACAGCAAAACGACCAAGGACAAGTGTATAACAAATCAATAGCAACCTCAAATCAAAGAGCAATTATATGGAAGAGAAGGAAAAAAGAAAAAAAAAAAAAAAGTGAGGTGTTTCAAAATACCGTAGCATCATTCATTAATGTCAATGCATAAGACTTAATTGGAAAATAAAATCTCTTTTCAAAAATTACTAAGTAGCAATACTACTTCGAAATAGGAGTTCAAACTCAAGCAAGTATGATACAACCTGTGGAGGTAGATCCAGTTAAGAACAATAAAGGAGGAACAGCCACTTCTGTCCATTCTCTTTTAACATGATCCTTCTTCCCTAGGGCTGCCCGTCTTTCAGTAAAATCCATGTGTTTGGAGGCACCTACTGGACTGTGGGACACAGCCTGAAACTTGGAGTCCATTGAATCAACAGCGGGTAGTGACACACAGCTTTGGGATAGCATAAAATATATTTATTCCTTCTTTTAGCATCCTCCCTTGCTGCTGATGTCCAGTACAGTACAAGAGAGTGAATTAATGTGTTCTGATCATAAACTTCTGACCACCACATTGTTTTGCTGAACTGCTGAAACCGGACACAGCACCATTGGTCAAATATAGCCATTTCAGTCACACTGGCAAGCTCTTACCACTGCCAACATCTTGTTACTGTGGTTAAGAGCACATTCAGAGCATAAGAAGAAAACCGGAGCGAGGCATTTTTTTAAGCCCTCACACACGAACCGAAACATTACAGGATTTTCCAGAAAGATACAAGAAGGAAAGTGCAGGGTTCTTCCTCAGCTTTTTCCATTTTTAGTTGTTTTAATGTTATTTTTCGGTCATACCTCCAACAAGATAACAACATAACTGAGCATAATTGCACATTTCTCACAACAGAAGTTCATGAGAATCATCATTAATAGGAATCCATTCCATTACAAAATTATTTATGAGGAGTATACCATACATACCTGAATGTATGGAGTTTTATTTTTAAGAAGAGTAGCACTATACACTTCTACTGTATATATCCAAGCAGAGCACAACGTAAGGAAACCCGGAAGAAAAGCTTGAAATGTGCCATACCAACCTCTTCAAAGGAAAACGGGGGCTCACTATGAAGAATACCAATAGATCATTCAAACTCTGGCTTTAATATTCTCATCCAGTGGTATACAAACTGAAGCAGTACAAAGTACTATATTTGGGGCACTTTAGATGGGCTGTCAGATGAAATGCTAACAGTAAAAATTGCCGTATCAAATGCAATATCACAGGGAATAAAATCAATTAGAGAAGACTGCCTGTATCCGAAATTACTCTGAACTACAGTATCAGAAAAGACACACAGACTGATTGAGCAGAAATACCAGAACTCCCTTACATTAGACCTGCAAATTTAAACAGATTAAAATTGCTAAATCATAATCAAGGTAACACCCTTCCCTGATCCCCTTATAGAGTTAGCACACATTATAACCAAAGGAAGACTTCAAGGTAGTTAAGGGTTTGGATTTTCTGTTTTGCACTGGGTTTCTTTCCCCCTCTCTTCCCTCCCCGCCCCCACCCCCTTTCTTTCCTTTTATTTAGAAGCTGTTATTATCTCCATGACTTTTTAGTTCCCACTGTCAGAGTATTGGATATGACATATATGAGTACATGTTTTGGGACTCTTCTATTAAGGTGCAGAAAAGAATCCCAGAACTAAGTAGTATCCAGGATGCATTCTTGCATGTATAGATGGTTCATTCAACTACCTTGCCACAGTGCTCCAGGCATTCATGCTGATATGGTTATAAAATACAGTAAATACATTAAAAATAATAATAAAAAAAATAACTCTCATCTGCACCTAATGCAAAATAGAAATAAGAATCTGAAAAATGGTTATAAAGTTCTGGTGGGAGTGGGCACTAGTGTCCCCAGGAAAATGCTGCCCCTAAGAGAAAACATATGAAATAAGTAGTTACATCCTGTTTCTTACTGGTTTTATCTTGACACTTGCGATGGGATACAGGCTGGATACTAAGTGAGTTAGACGCATGGACTTAGCCAGTATGATTGCTGTTATAAGCATAATAAAAAAAGACTGTGAAATTAAAAAAAAAAAATCAAAAAAGAAAATTATGCTAGTGGTGGAAAGAAAAATCTTCATTTTAAGAAACTAGATGCAGCATTATCAACATCAATAGCATGGGCAGAAACAGGTATATACAAGAGAGTCCTTTTTATGAAGGTTAATGTCATCTTCAAAGACAGCAGATGCTATTTCCTGCAGGTGATTAATTCCTGCATTTCCACTTATTCACTGGAGAAGGAGAAGAAAACAAGGTTGATGCTAGTCATTTCAATCACACCTTACAGTAAGCCAACCAACAGCTCTTCTGCTGGGGCACCGTGACAAGCACAGCAGTAACAAAGCTAGTCGTCTGGAAGCACATATACTCTTCTTGCATCTTTGGTGCATCATCTGTATCTAACAGAGAGATTTTATATGTATTACAACTAATTTAATGATTTTCCTTAAAATAGTTTAGCTTCTTTTAAACTCCTAAGTCTCTTTCCCTCCTTCCCTCCTCTCCTTGAAGGGAGAGGTGGGGGAGAGCATCTGTCGTTCGCGACAGTGGCCAGTCCAGTCTGAACCATAACAAGAGTATAACACAAGAAAAATAAAAATGAAGATTGGGTTAAAAAAAAAAAAATTCAGGTCTCCAATTGGTGTAAATCAGCATAGCTTCAATGACTTCTTGGAGGCTGACTACAGTTTATTCACACGAAAACAATCTAGATTCCAGTCGGTGTTCCGTTCTGACCTGCTGTAACTCCTTAGTAAATGTTCTGGACTGCCATATGTTGGAAGTGTTCCAGAAAGGCATTTTCAATTAAATCATGGGAAAATTAACCATAATACATAGCAATGTCTCGACTAATTCCAGCTGGTATGGGAGCTAATGGAGAAGATTAAAGAACAGAGAAGAACAAAACAGAAAATTCAGTGAGAAGAAAGGTACTGGAAGCAGAGTACAGGGATACAGAAAGACACACACAAATAGTTAAAAGAAAGGATGAAGTAAAGTCAGTGGAGAAACATATTTAAAGAAGAATTACATACATGCAGACAATAGTAAGCCGGAATGAACCACATTATGCAGCTGAAGAAAATAATTGAAAAACATAAGGCTGAGACTGTGTGAGAAATCAAGTGAAGCTACAACAAAAGAAGAGAGAAATCCATGCTTACTATTATGTTAAGGGCCTGATTTATTACCATCAAATTAATTCTGTTGCCTTCTTGGCCAAGTTTCATATTGAGAAAACCAAATACAGGAAAAAATAACAAATTAGATACAAAAAGAAAGGTGAAAGTCAAAATAACAACAATTCTTGGGACAGCACTGCTGCAAAATAAATATTTGAACATCACAGAAGCAAAAGAAATTTTACACTGTCCTGTTCTGTAAGGTACGCGAATGAACATTCAGGATTAGGACTGTGCATTCTTGATTCTTCCAGTTACCAGTATAGAAATTTCACGCATCTAACATGGAAAAAATAGTGGTGGTTGAATATACTCTGGGTGTGACTTAATGACCGATGCCCATTTTGTTATACTTGTCCAAGACTGGAAAAGCCAATTGTTGACACCGTACTAACTGCTTGTCTTCTCTGAAAGGTATCGGTATCCCCTCATTCCCCCTCTCTCCATTGGCTTTAAACTGAAGCACAGAAATACATGCTCCTACAATCCCACCTGTACAGGTCCCCTTCCTCAGTTCTGGCCAGTGTGTAACACTCCTGAGAAATGGTTCTGAGGAATGGCCGAGGCCTACAGTGATGACTGCCATTAACAGAGGAGAAACAGCAACTCTGGATGAAAAAGAAATCTCCGTTTATCTGATAGGTTATATTTGAAGGGAAGGCGAGTATTGATTTTCATGTCTATTTAGAGCCATGAAATTAATAAAACCCAAAAAATAAAGCAGCTTATTCTATCAGCTGACATCTTCAAATGGACCTTTTGCTAAAATCTAATTTTAAAACTTTTGTTCCAAAAGGAAGACAGGAAAAAAAAAAATACAATCACCAACATCTGCAACTGAGAAATATCTGTCTTTTGATAATGATTTGACCATGGCAGGCAACTAAGAGCTACCAGTAACAGCTCGATGAGAAAGCAGCAAGCAGTCACAGCAGCAATGCACGGGCCAAATATAATGCTGCTACCAAACAATTTCTAAAGGCCACTTGCAATAGTTTTCTTGTGTTCTGACTCGAAATCATATTTTTGTGCCTACATGTCTAATTTTTTACATAAGTCTACTGACTTCAATAGCAAAATACAGACATGTTGAAGCAAAATAGGCTTCTTTTGATATTTGCTAGTCTTTGGAAGGGAAGAAGCTTTAAATGTATGAGCTTTAACGTTTTCATGGGGGAAACATCACCGCACTAAACGTAAATTTGACTGGCTTCAGTAGGACCACAATTTCAACCTTAAACACCAGACACTTGAAAATTAGAAATAACTAACATCTGTAAGTGGCTACAGAATGGAAAACCTTGGGAGAGGCTCAAGTTCAGGAATAAGCATTTAATTTGATTTTGATCGGGAACTGAGGGAAGAGAGCTGCACATCAGATATAGAAGCACTCAACCACAAAACAAGAGCTAAGACAACCATTAAGGTCGGTTTAGTTTTGTTTAAAGTGAAAGCTTCAGAGTCACAAATGTCACCAGACTTCTTGAAAAATAATGGCAAATCTCTCACAGTGACTAATATTTCAGCCCTGCCAGCACTCAGAATTTAACAACACTGAAATGGGGAAAGAAAATACCGTCACCTTGTCATTCTGAAATGGACCTATAATCCAAACCATTGAAGTGGGTTCATAGAAAATTATCAACCCCACTAAAACAGAAGGGAAGCTCAACTTCAAAAAAAGTTAAGCTTCAAAATACACCCGATTCTCACAAAATAAAATACGTTTTGTACATTCTGCCATCCCACAAAGTAAAATACAAAATGGCACATTCTGTATCTCCTACAACACTTAGTCATTTATTTAGAATTGTCAGTAGTTTATACTACTTATTTTCAGGTCTGCCTGCAGCCTTACAGCCTCACACTGTGATTTTGTCAGGTATCAAACCCTGCAGGGTCAGGTTGGGTTAACTCTTGTGTGTAAGACCAGCTGCTACATTTTACCCTGCAGATAGCTGCATTTCAAAGGCAAGTAAGTCACTAGAAGATTTTCCCAAATACTGTTTGTAGGATTCAAACACATCTATTCTTTTGGTAATGTATTTATGAGTTTATGGCATCAACATACAGTCACCACAATAAAAACAAAATTTCTGATTGTCTACAAGCAAAGTCTTCTTACAAGGACTGAATGACTAAATTACTTTTGTAAAACATGTAGCTTTCAAGTGAAAGTAAACAGATTTTGAAGCTTGCAACCATGCAACTACGTACTGGGGCACAAACTTCAACCACTAGTTAATCAAATGCATCATTAAACATAAATCCTGCAAACAGCTATGGAAGGCCCTAATTTGGAGTATGCAAGCAAGCCCACTGAGGTCTTGATCATTACTCTTCCAAAGCTGAACACATGCTTAAACATTTGCAGATTTGGAAATTCTTAAGCATTCCATCTCCATTATTAACAAAATTAATTGTTAACATATTTGTTACAGTTACCAAAAATTCATAATGTAACCATGAATAATGAATTTTGTTTGGCTTAATTTATTTTAAACTCCTTGAAAGGAAGGTGTTCTCCTCACGCCCTTCCCAAAAGCTGACTTTTTTTTTTTCCTGTTTACTCCCATCAGAAGCAGCCCTGTGCAGAAGCAAATAGAGAGATTTGAAGACACTGCTGCAAGTAAGCTGGTCGTAAAACTTCATTTGATGTTACAGATTGCTATACCTTATTGTATCATACACAAGACAAGAATCATAAGAAAAATTATCAGAAGGAAACTGAATAGAAAGATAATTTCTTCTCAGTTGGCTGATAAAATGAGTAGAAAAGAAAGGGAAAGGTAATATATTTCTTCTACTTCATATAAGTGCGAGGAGCCCAATTGCTTGAACAGCCTATTGGAATCTACAAAAAGTCTTCTGATTGCACCGGGTCTAAACACAAACGTAAAAATAAGCACACGTTAAAATTACTGCACGATCAGAACTCCCTTGGGGAGAATGGAAATATGACAGACTTTTATCCCTGTGGTTACACGATGTGTTTACAGCTAAAGTAAAAGGATACCAAAAACTTCAGCAGATTTTCTTTCAGAAAAATGGAGTGGGACTTAAAGAGGCAGTGATATGCCTCACAATTTTCTCAAGCTCTCAGGGAAACGGTTTTGACAGGTAAGTGACCAGATAAGTAGCAACCATGGTTTTCCATGAAGAAGATAAGAGAACCTAGGGGGGTTATTGTGAATTTCTGAAATATGCTGAAACAGTATCTTCAATCTGAACATGATAAAGCTTTATCAGGATGAACACTTCACAACATTATAAACAGCAATTTGTTTGAAGCTTCAGGCATGGTATTGAAAACATAACATATCCGCTTCATACTTCTGGCTACAGAAATTAGTTAACATAATATTGACTTAATCAAAAGAATACCTTTTAATTCCATGGTATGTTACATAATTATGATATGGATACCATTTTCCTGGAATAGAGTATGACATTTACAAATTAAATTAGTTTCTATAGCACCTATAAAATGCTGAATATTCAGTACAAAGTGTTAACCTTGGGTTTCAAATGGGTCTTTTACATAATGCAGCTTGCTTTATACAATACATTTATTTCCTGTATTAAACGAGTATAGCTGCTTTATGTTAGTGTCTATCCCTTGTGCAGTGTTCCAGGAGGCTCTGTTCAATTTATTTTCAGGGCAGACAAAATTACACTTGTTAATGATCTCCTGTCTAACAGAAAAATTAATGTCTTTAGCTAGACTTTAAACTTGCTGAGAAGACTGTACTGATCTGGTAGTTACACGCTACTTTCTTAGGAATTCAAACTCTTACTAATCTGGTATCTATGTACCACTTACTCAGGAATCCAAGTTCTTATGGACAAATGCTATGCTAAAACATTTCTTTAGCATTACATATTCACAGATATACCCAAACCTAACATACCTGAATATTTCATCCAGAAAAAGGATACAATGCAAGGAGCTAATAATTGCAGCACAGAGAAGGGGGGGGACACACCAAAAAACAAGCAAACAAACAAAAAAACCCCACCATAAGCCAACCAACAACCAAAAAACCCAAATAAACAAAAAATCACCAAAAAGCAACCACAGAATCGTGTTTAGAGTCAGTGACTGTGCATACAGGAAAGCGAGGAAAAGAAGGGAGGAATGAAAGCAGCGCTTCAGATAACTCCAGAAGTGCCACCAGAGTGGGACAGCAAGGGTGATGCCACACCAGCCCACCCTGAACCCACAGCTCTGCCAGGTTACACAGCTCACTTCCCAGGCCGCAGGAAACACCTGATGTCACTTGTAGGATCACTAGGAACTGTCAGGTGTAGAAAGGAGCACATCCAGTCATTGCATTTTTTACTAGCGAGGTTATAGCGAAGTGGGGGTCAATCTCTTCTCCCAAGGAACAAGCGATAGGATAAGAGGAAATGGCCTCAAGTTGTTCCAGGGGAGGTTTAGGTTGGATATTATGAAAAACTTCTGTCCTGAAAGGGTTATCAAGCATTGGAACAGGCTGCCCAGGGAGATGGTGGAATCACCGTCCCTGGAGGTATTTAAAAGACAGGCAGACGTGGTGCTGAGGGACATGGTTTAGGGGTGGGTTTGGCATAGGTTTATGGTTGGACTTGATGATCTTGAAGGTCCCTTCCAACCCATGTGATTCTATGATTCTATTCTATTCTATGATTCTACTTGCTGGGTTGTCTCCAGGTGATTAGAAATAAAGGAATATGAAGCCATTCCAAAACAAGAAAAGCATTCAAACATACCAACAAACTTCAGTGATACATCTCAGAAAACAACCGTGACTTGTTGATTAGGAATAAATGAGGAAAAAGATACAATAGTGCAGTCTAGAAGCCACTGAGAACAGTGGCATAAATTCCATCTTCTAGAGCATAAATAAATGCTCCTGTAGGTTTATAGGAGCAAACATATCACTATTCCCTGCTTTTAATATTTTGAGACCAACTACAATAATTTTCAAAATTACTACACTTAAAAGACAGTATGGCACTTTGCTTTAATGTGGCTCCTAGAAAGAACTTCAAGTGCTCAAGAATTGGACAGATAAGCCTTCCAGTTCTTGTAAGAAAATTCATAGTATTAAATTCCTCAAGTCAGAACAGTATTAAAAACATGACTTGTTTCAGAGAGATAATAGTCATCTAAGTCAGTGATGTTAGGCATTACGGTAGACATAGCAATGAAGAGTAGCTGCATCTTCATCTGCTTTCCACTCTCTTGAACTAGAAGTAGGAATTTTATGTTATAAGCTAAAGAGTTTTTCAAAATTCCTTTTTTTTTTTTTTTTTTAAATGTGGAGCTATGATTAGGGAGCTTAAACAAATGCTCACAATTACGTTAGAGCACTAGAGAAAACAGGACTCTACAGTAGCCTCTGCACTTCTGTCTTTTGCCAAGGTTGTGTCATGTTGCAACACTGTCTTACCCTTCAAGTACTGCCACCCCCTGTGTAGTGCTGGAAAACACACTAGTTTTCAGTGAGCGAGGCTTTAAGGTAAAAAACAGGCTGACCACATCATCATCAATTTGGATAAAATAGCTCCCGTGATGCTGTGACTTACTGGCTTATATTTCATAGCATCACCTGGGTTGGAAGGGATCTTTAACATCAAGTCCAACCATCAACCCAACACTGACAAACCCACCCCTGACCCATGTCCCTCAGCACCACGTCTGCCCAGCTGGTGAACACCTCCAGGGATGGCGTCTCCACCACTGCCCTGGGCAGCCTCTGCCAATGCTTAACAGCCCTTTCTGTGAAGAAATTTTTCCTAATATCCTATCTAAACCTCCCTTGGTGCAACCTGAGGCCGTTTCATCTTGTCTTATCGCTTGTTACTTGGGAGAAGAGATCGACCCCCACCTCCCTACAACCTTCTTTCAGGTAGTTGTGGAGAGCGATAAAAATATTTGGTAGCAAACTCGCAGGGTTTGGCTAATGGAAGAAGATACAAGACAGGAATAAAAAATGGAAGTGAGAAAGAGTAACACCAGAAAAATGCTGGAAAGAAAGACGATGGACAACAGAGATGAGAGAGTGAAGAAAGAGTAAGGAGTGAGATGTGCAAATTAAAGAGGGTGCCGCATAGTGAGCTGCAAGAGATACAGAAATACAGAACAAGAGAGAATAATAAATGAGATGGAGAAGGACAAAGGGAAAAAAACATTAATCTGAGGATCAAGCATTAGATGTCAGGGTGAGAGTGCGGTCCATATTTACAGTCCAGCTGCAAGAGCGACTGATTTCAGGCAGTACGCAGCTGGGGAGAAGGTATTTGCAGACACCCAGGCATTTTGAGGGAAGGACCACATGGATGTCTGTGCCCAGCCTCACGGAGCATGTGCACAAGGGAGAAAAAAAAAAGAAATTCAGGATGACAGATGCTCTGAGGTGGAAGATTTCTGTAAAGCTTTTTCAGTAGCAAAGTTTATAGCCATTACCACAACACATGGCTTCATTGTAATTTTCCATATGAAAGGAGGCAAAAAGGGAAAAAAAAAAGCCTCTCCCCTTCACTGGACAAGTGAGTCAAGTATAAAAATACTCCCAAGCAAATGACAGCTTTTTAGTGCATCTTTACATCTAACAATGACAGCTGTTTGCATGACTCAGATGGATGATTCAACTAGTCTTGTCCTCTCAGCTCACTCCAGCAAGGAGGGAAGGAGAGAAGCAGTTTATTTATAAGTATGCCTTGCTAACAACATTTTGATGAGAAATCCTTTAAAATGCTTTTTTTTCCTTGAGAGCTGAGGTCTTATTTAAAGTCAACTTCAGAGATAAATAAGTCAATGGCTTCCAGAAAATCTGGAGACAAAGCAGGAAGCCTTCAAGAACAGAAAGAGCATACTTTGAAAACACTGCGTGACACCATAGGTGCTTTGTCAAGCTTTAAGCACAGGTCAACAGTCAAGACCCTGTCTGAAAAGGTCTGCAGAGACCCAGAGTTTTGATAGTTCTGAAACAGCATTATCTAGTGGCTTATTAATTACTGGAGAATCTAGACTCTCAGCAGACTCTCTGTTCTTCTGCAGTAGCTGTTACAGCTTTAAAGGCTGTTCAAATTAGTCAAGAGACTAGCTGGACATATAGACACTTCAAGGAGACACAGGTGGACAATTCAAGGAGACGCTTTTTCACATCAAGAGTTTTCAGAGATATTTTGTCTATTCTCTTGTCATTCAAAATGGATCCAGAGTTAGATGCTGTAGTCCAAGGTGCTTTAATTCCACTAAGATCTCTTTACCTAGGGCATGAACCAAACTATATTGTGAACTAAATCTTTTTCAGGATGCACATCACCTATCCCTATATAGTTGATGAATTTTTCAAATACAGGATTTTAAATGTCAGTACAGAGTTTCCGAAGGCAGAGAACACTGCCCAAAGGATAATCTGTATTAGTAACAGCCCTTTCAGAAATACTAACCTAAGCTTGCACGGAGGGGAAAGATATCCTGTCTGTTTTTCAGAGACACTTAGCTTGAGTATAGAATGATCACCTGTGCTGGTTTCAGCTGGGATAGAGTTCATTTTCTTCCTAGCAGCTGGTATAATGCTGTGGTTTGGATTTAGTATGAGAGTAACGTCGACATCACCGAACGGGCAAAAGTCACAGAACTGGCCACCAGAAGGAAAAACAAAAGGCAGTTAATTGTTTTTACTTTCTCTAGACCACACTTCAAAATGGAGGTAGGAAACATCCATTTTCCGTTCTCAAAGACTCTTTTCAGCTCTAGTAGGACATTAAAATTCCTATTCTCCAGAAATCGTGATTTTGGCCTTTGTTATCAGAGTCTGTTATTTCCATAGGAGAGTTCAACATGTTATAAGAGATTCCCTCAAAGCCCAGCTCACTGCAAGGCACAGCAAAGGAACAGGTGGAATACCAGTTACTTCTGAAAGGAAACTAAAACAGTATTATAGATTATGTCTACTTTAGTTGATAGCAAGGACAACGGTCATAAAAGCAGCTTGTTTAGCTCCTGAATGTAGCTTTGATGACACAAAAGCTCTTACAGAACAAGGTAAATTCATTCTACAGATGACACCTTTATAAAATGTGTATGCAGATTCCCAAAACGTTTTTGATGAAAAAATACTACAGATTTTTCAATGAAAATAAACAGTGAAACTTACCCAAGCATTCTTATATTTAGGCTTAAAACTCTGCATCTTAGACAATGGTTTGGATTAATCACCTCTGAGTATGAATAATCTTCCTGCAAACAAGCCAGTTCTAATCTGTGCTGTTTGTTTTAACCTCAGGTTTTTTTACCCACAGAATCTCAGTAATAGAGGCACTAGTGCTTCATACTGTCAGAACTTCTGAAATACTTGAAAACACCAGGGGATGCTTTCCACTCAGGTCTTAAGCACATTAGGATTCCTCTCCCAAAGCAGCCATCCTACTCAACGGAGACAAGCAGAAACCCCAGTGCTCGCCTGAGATAAAATTGTCACAAGTGTGGAATGATTTAATGGCCTAGTCCACTTACGTGCAGCCATGCCCAGACTGCGTACCAATGCTCTCTCAGACACCAATCTAGGAGCCTTGCCAATCGTACCGGGATAAAAGCAGCCTCAGTTGGATGTTCCTTTTAACACTGGCTGGTAGTTTGCCATTTCATTTGTTAAGTGAGGTTGGCCATGACTTTAAATCTGGCATTTTCTTACTGGTTTTATTCAAATTACAGTGATAGCTCCCACTACTTCACTTTGGGGAATTTGCTATGAATTTCTGAAGCATGATCTAAGGTCTATCTCTGGAAAACAGCCTTCTTTTTCCTATATTCAGTAGGGTACAAACAAGACTTCGGAGATAAAAATCCATGCATTTTGCTTTGCTTTTTAGAAAGTGAAAGCTGAAAATAAAAATAAAACCATTTATGTAACACAAATGCTGAGGCTGAAATGAAGGGGGAGCTATTCCTGTAGCGCTCTACCTTTTCCTATTTGCATACTGGGTGAAAGCAAAAGATCATAGAAGTGCCCTTAACTAAGCATAGACTTGAAATCGGTGTCAGATTTACAAGGAGTGATGAACTGAAGACGTGGATGAAAGGCTAGGTAGTTGCTGTGTTCTATACAGGAATAGAAAGGAAGTGACTCTCCATCTCCTACTTGTATGGTCTCTGCATACAGGCCCAGTAAAAAGGATTTTTAGTGCTCAGAAATGGTAAGCAGGTGAGGACCCAGCACTGCCCCTGACTTAAGTAAAGGAGATGGGAGGAGGAAGAGTTGTATCATCACAGCAGGGTGTAAATGCTACATGGCTTGAGTTAACACTGTGTTTCCCTTGCCGGAAAGCTCAGGAAGGTAGCCTTTCCTCCAAACTAGGAATTCACTCTGTAAACAGTGTTTTGGAACAAAGTGAGCAACAACTTGCATTCTCCCCTCCCCCAGAAAGAAACACTCCCTAGGCAGCAAATGAAAATTTGCTTTAGGAAATTCCTTTCTATTTTCCCTCCTGTCATTCCTCCAAACTGCTAACAACAAGCTGTTTACTCCCTGTCATTGGATTTCATGTGGTTTCCTATAGCACCGTACCAGGCGTGTTTTTCATGTTCTGCTGCTGAGTAGAGTAGCTTAATGATTCTTTTAAAAAGAAGTCAGGTCTCCAACTTTCTGTACCTTCTTCTGGTACGTCCCCCACGGTTTATCAAAGTATCTGCAACCAATCAATAAACAGTCCTAAGTACTACTCTGTCAGTAGTACTGGGAGAGTGGGTTAGGTGGTCTTCCTTTTTTCCCCAGTTTTTTTGCACAGTCACATTAGTGCAACCTATAGTCCAACCTGAAAGGAACAATTCTTCAACTCAGCAGGTAATGGTAAACCCTGTCATTATAGCGAACACTATGTAATTCTTCAGCCTTTCAAGGCAGTTGAAGTTGCAAGTAACACAGCTGCAGTAACTCCACATCCTGGGTGATAAGTCATTTTGCCTTGCTATTCCATGCTTCAGCAATTAAGAAACATCTGCTTCTGAAACCACAAACATGCAACTAAGAGGCATTGACGTGGTGTTCAGGAAAAACTATCAGAAAAGGCATCTTAAAAACACACTAACCCAGTTCCAAAGATGAGGGAGAGAGGGGAACTGTTCCAGGCAAAGTTCTTAGGACTCATGAATCTGTTGGCTCAAGTGGTTGTAATAAACTAAATAATTTCTGAAAACTCGTGGTCAAGGAATTGTTTCTGACTAAAGTTTGAACCAGCTCAGGCTTAGCTCTGCTATGGGGCAACAGAAGCTATATTGCTTTTGTAGCTCTTGTAGCTGACTACTAAGATGACTAGAATGCTGTTACCCAAGAACACGGCAGTTGTGACTGTTTTGATAATCCCTAAACTGAAAATACTTCATTCGATACTAAATTGAAAATACTTCTGCTAACTTAGAAAAGGCTATTCCTGAACATGAACTGGTTTTATGAGGTCTACAAGAGGCAAGGGAAAGCACACAGGCCCCAGGAGAAGTCAAACTCTGTGCAAGTGCTGTTCTGTCAATAAACTTAGCTGAAGTTTTGTTTCTAGTGAGCAAAACACTCCTAACAAGAGCAGCATGCTGAGAAGGCACAGAGATTGTCAACAAAAAAAGACTCCTGACACAGATGTTTTCATTTAGTTCTACTCCTGACCGCATCAATTGGTGATAAAGATTAATTATTTGTATTATAAAATTTGTATTGGTCAGCAGCCCTTGCAAAGATGACAGTCCCCAGTGAGCTGCTTCTACGTGATCAAACACATAAAAGTCTTTCTACCCCAAGATCTAAATATGTTGTGGTCTAAATACATTCAAGAATTAAAAATACCTGTCAATTAAACTGAATAAGCACAAACAATTCATTCATTCTTGTCAATGAAGAAACTGGCACAGCTGGAAACTTTGTCACACTTGAAAAATTTTGAGCCAGTTTTACCTGAAAATTGGAGATTATAAAGATGTCTAGGCAAACAAAACTACATATTTATTCTGTGAATTACTTACTGCAAGGAGATAAGAAGAGTTTGAGATGGAAAAGGAAAACACAGTTCACAACATATTTAAATTTATATTTCATGGTATGGAGAAAAATAGGAGCTATCAAAGATCATTTCATTGGCTATTGCAGATACTACCCAAAATATCCTACACTTAGAGGCAATGGCACCACTGTTTTCACAAAAATATTTTATGTCTGTATCCACAGAGTCTGCAGGGAGAGAGAGTGGTATAAAATAGTTTCACTAAGAGAATACCCACTTGACTGTGACTTGAAGGTAAATACAGGTCATCTCACAGAGATAAACATCTCAACCTGGGTTCATTTATCTTTAAAAAAAAGAAAAAAAGAAAAAAAGAAAAAAAAGAAAATGTGATCTTGACTAGACTGGATGGTTGCAATAATTCATCCAGCTCCTTTGGGATAGAGAATACCATATTTTTACTTTATTGATGAAAAACATATTTAGAGTATTTTTCACTTTAGCAATCCTCTGTTCTCCTCCTTGCTCCTGCCTCTCCTTTAAATCAAATATTTTTAAGTTTTGAATTTGGAGAATGGAATTGCACAACTAATCAATCAGCCTTTACATCTGATATCATTCTGAACACTACCTCATACGAATCTCAGTGATTGTGCCTGCAGGGCTACCACTGCTTTCTCAAAAGATTACAAAAGAAACCACTTTGTTTTGCCCTCTGGCTTTTTATGTGAAACAAGTGTCATTGTGAAATGCTGACAAAATCCTCTCATGTTTTCTAGCTTTGAAAAATTGCAGCACAATGCTAATTTTGGAAGCACACAAGCAAAATATAGAGAGATGGGGGGTTTTATTTGTTTCATTGGGTTTTTTTAAAATAAGCTACAATACTTACTAAAATTTGGGCAGAGAACAGAAATGTTCCCTTGTGCGATGAAATAAGGACAGAGGAAAGGAGAAATCCTATGGACTTTTTTTTTATATTTACCTTATATATGAACACATACATAACAGGTTTCAGCTATGCAGGACAATAGAGGTTGACATTAATCCTTGTGCAGCCTAAGACACTAGCATCCAGGGGACGTTTTGAAAGTTGAGATGTTTTCCATGCTTTATATATGTCCTACACACTGAATTACACCAACAGTTTTGGGCCCCTCACTACAAGAAAGACATGGAGGTGCTAGAGCGTGCCCAGAGAAGGGCAATGGAGCTGGTGAGAGGTCTGGAGAACAAGCCTCCTGAGGAGCAACTGAGGGAACTGCACTTATTCAGCCTGGAGAAGAGGAGGCTGAGGGGAAACCTTACCGCTCTTTATAGCTCCCTGAAAGAAGGGTGTAGCCGGGCCAGTGCAGTCTCTTCTCCCAAGCAGTAGGACAACAGGAAATAGCCTCAAGTTGCACCAGGGATTTAGATTGGATATTGGGAAAATTTCTTCACCGAAAGGGTTATCAAACATTGGAACAGGCTGCCCAGGGCAGTGGTGAAGTTCCTGTCCCTGGAAATATTTAACAGCTGGGCACACGTGGTGCTGAGGGACATGGGTTAGGGGTGGTTTTGTCAGTGTTAGGTTGACGGTTGGACTTGATGATGTTAAAGGACCCTTCCAACCTGGGTGATTCTATGATTCTAACTGTTCTTTTCCTACTTTACACCTGCACCACTGTATTAGAACACCATCCAAGGGAACAGAGCAAACTGTTTCCCAGATAAGCTTGCAGCAGCACATGATCACTCAGTGGATGCTCTGTTTTAAACCAAGCTTTTGCCATCTGTTCCTCTGCTAATTATGAATGCTACATATATCTCCAACTACATTGCAAGGAAAGAAGTGATTAAAGCACATGTATTCTTTCTACAATGCATCTTTGTTGTTAATTTCAAATTAAAAGCGATACCACCCGTCACACAACACACAAGTCACGCAGGAGGAAGAGCACATAAGGGCAGATGTTTATAGCTTCTCATCTGGCAATGAGCCAGCAGTGATTGCTTGGAGTCCAAAATGTATTGTGTATACTTAGCAAGACAATCTTTACAACTGTGCCCAGAATCATACACATTTCCTAAGTGGGGGTCACCAGGAGCTTTGCTCACAAGAACACTTGCTGTCCAGGTCAGGGTCATGCAGGATACAGATCAACAGCTAATGAACTTTCAATTGTACACTCTCTACAGCCCTTCCTGCTCTCCTCTCCCTCCAAACCTTACACTGTCATCCACCTACCTTTTTGGAATCCTCTCTAATGAAGCAGAACATGGCTTTTCTTATCTACCTGCTTCCCATTCTGTCTGTGTTTATGAATTTGTTACCTAGGTACACACACAGGAACGTCATGTTCTTCATGTCCTCTTTCTGCCAAGTGTTTTCCACAAGGAGAGATTTCTGGGCTTCAGAAAAGAGTGTTCCAACCATAATTTCTCACCTAATGGAGCATGTTTCCGTTCCAGCCACGACTCCTGTGTCTGAATCTACTAAATTATCCATCATTCATTAACTTATGACACAGATTGTATGTTTTGGGGAGTTTTGTTATTTGGTTTTTTGTTTTGTGGGGTTTTTTTTTCCATTTGCTTGCACCTGTAGTTTCTCTTTTTAAGGAACGACTGAGGAAAACACATTTATTCCATCACTGCAGTTTCAGTAACTCCTAATTTCAGGAAGCTTCCAGCTGTAAAATCAGCCATGCCCTAAGGCTTTAGCTTAGTATCTTATTTTATATCTCCATATCTCATAATTGAGTGAAATTTTATAGACAACCTTGCATCGTTCTGGGTGGAACACATGAACTGCACCATCCCTGATACATCAGTAGTGGTTTTGCAATGACGGAGGTAGGTTTCGAAATTGCTGCCTGTTTGCAGCTTCTTTCATTGCTAATGAAAACTACAGCCATGCGGAGCACAGGCCACATCTATCCCTGTTTGTAAGGTGCCCTGCTGTAACACAACATCGCTCATTCTTAATTACACAGGGCCATATTCTGCCATTAAACCACGGATGGAGTAGCTCAACACAAACTAATGCTAAGCTTCTGCAGTTACTTTAAAAAGTACTGATACCAGAATATGGCCCATAAGAAGTTGTTCGGATTTTTTTTCCGTTACATACAGAGATGGGACTATTTGTGATGGCAGATGTTGCTTTAGAAGTGGAAGTTTCAATATATTTTAAAATGGTTCTAAAATTGTTTATATTATCTTTTTATGAATGCTCAAAAATTGTCCATTTATACCCATTAAAGTTTCTTGTACTTATGTTCAGTCTTCTCTTCCGTTTTACAAGGCATTGCACCTGAATAGAAAATGCTTATTCACAATCTCCAACGACACTATCTTGGGGGGAAGAAGGAAATTATCTCTCTTCTCAGGTTATAAGAAGTTCATTACAAGTCACAAAATCTTCACTCTCACAATCATTTTAACATTTATTAATGTAAGACACAAAGCACCTCTTCATGAAAGGAACCAAAGGCTTTAGAGAAAGAAAAGGAGACTAGATATGAAAATAGACATTTGTGTCATATAAGGATCATCATTTCAGTCCATCTTGCCTTGTACTCCAATAAAAATAAACATTAAGCATCTTGTTAGATCCAACTTAACTTTGTTATATAAGCACAAGGAGACTAATAAATCTGTGGCCCCTGATCTGACTTACTATATACCTCCTTATGAGCAAATATATCTGGTTTACCCATTTCCTTCATCCAGCAGAACTGCAGTTGTATGCATAACTGACAGTTGCGCAGTATTTTTCCAGTTTATATTTATGCTAATTAAGTGTGACCTGATTTCTTTTTGGATTCCGTTGTCCTGTGTGAATCATAATGTGGAGATTCATGGTTGTGTTTAAGGAATATGGCAGACAGTTCTGTATTTAAATCACTAATTATCCTGTGCCTATAGATACCCTTACTGAAGTGAGAACTCTGGTGTTCTTTTATGTGAAATAATTAGTTTTTTAGCCGTATGAAACAAGTTTTCCAAAGACTGGTAAATTTAAAGTTTCAAAGTTATCAGTTTCACCAGATGTAATTTAACGTTAAAATAAAACAACATACAGGAAAACTGTTTTGCATAAAATCTCTGCTTTAACAGGAAATACCTAGTGCCCCTTTAATACGATATCAAACGAGAGGTCTACCTATGTAGTATTAAATAAATAACTAATGTCTAGCTATCATCAAAAAGATTGGTTACCCTGGCTTCACTTAGGAAAAAAAACAGACAGCATTTATCCCTTATGTACCTTGAGTGAAGCTTATGTTATCAAACAAGAATGAATTTGACCCAATAAACACTGCTGTCAAATACTGGCACATATATCCAAAGGAAGAATACAGACCTGTTAAGCTTTGTCTTTCTGTATTCCAACACCGTACAGAGCTCAGTAGCAGAGCACTGTCCTGGGACTTGCACGACATAAATTTTGTTGTTAGTTCTGGCATTAGCTTGATGGATAACTCTGAACTAGCTTTATTCTCTGCTTCCACATCTGTCTAATCTAAATATACATCTCCGTATGCCGCAAAAAACCTAGGTATTCTTAAACAAGATGAAAGAGTCTTCACCTGCTCTGCGCAGTCCGGGCCCCCGAGGGGGGATTCAGCACAGGAAAGCTCCGCTGCGCATTCCAAGGCAGATGAACATGCTCAGCAAAAGTCCCCCAAGAGCCAGGCCTACAGGTGCTCACAGTATATGAGATCATAGAATCACTTGGGTTGGAAGAGACCTTCAAGATCATCGAGTCCAACCATAAACCTATGCCAAAACCACCCCTAAACCATGTCCCTCAGCACCACGTCTGCCCGGCTTTTAAATACCTCCAGGGACGGCGATTCCACCACCTCCCTGGGCAGCCTGTTCCAATGCCTGATAACCCTTTCAGTAAAGAAGTTTCTCCTAATATCCAATCTAAACCTCCCCTGGCACAACCTGAGGCCATTTCCTCTTGTTCTGTCGCCTGTTGCTTGGGAGAAGAGATTGACCCCCACCTGGCTATAACCTCCTTTCAGGGAGTTGTAGAGAGTGATAACGTCTCCCCTCAACCTTCTCTTCTCCAGGCTAAACAATCCCAACTCCCTCAGCCGCTCCTCATAAGCCTTGTTCTCCAGACCCCTCACCAACTTCGTTGCCCTTCTCTGGACACGCTCCAGCACCTCAATGTCTCTCCAATACTGCGGTGCCCAAAACTGAACACAGCACTCGAGCTGCGGCCTCACCAGTGCTGAGTACAGGGGCACAGTCACTGCCCTGCTCCTGCTGGCCACACCATTCGTGATACAGGCCAAGATGCCATTGGCCTTCTTGGCCACCTGGGCACACTGCTGGCTCGTGTTCAGATGTCGGGTCCTACAGTAATACTGGAAGACTAACAGACTTCTCCTAGAAATCCGTGTTCAAAGTACAACAGACTTGGATAAAGGGACTATACCTCAGAACAGTTCCTTTAATGTATCATTGCTACACATTTGTATGTACTGTAAATTTTTCAGATAAAAGGATTACTGAAATTATTCCCTGAAATAGGAAGGAAAGGAAACATATTGGAAGAATATGAAAAAGCAAATATTTCATTTCCAATGTAGTACAGATCAGTGGAAATATTTTAATTTGGTGGGTCTTGGGGTGGCAGCACAAGAAAATGTGAAACTGGTTATGCCAGCTGTGGGGCTGAAAATAACAGAGGGAAGTGGAACCCCTGTCACTGCATTTCTGAATTCTCTAAAATTGATTTTTATTACTATTTACCAATTGTAATCAAATTCTACCAAGAACCTCAATATCCCCAGTACACACAGAAACACTACTCTAAAAACAATGTTCTCCACTCACGCCCTTGAACAGGCAACTCAGCCTTGTTTCTTCCAAATCCCGCAATTATTATTTGCAGCCTCCCTCCCATTCCATTCTATAAAATTCCAGCATCCCCCCAATTCCAGTTACTACAGCTGCCTCTACCTCTCTCCTTCAATCTTCTGTTCAAGTTGTCTAACTGCTACAACTTGAAGAGAAAGGCAGAGAGCATTGATATAAAATATACGTACAAACACGTATATATATATTACAATATTTATAGTCTACATACAAACTATATACAAACACTGAAGACAATGCTGACATAAACTTCTGAATAGCCAGTGGAACTCAGGGAAGGAAGAATGAAGACAGATCTCCAAGCTAAAAAGCACATAAAAAGTATTCACAGAATATGCTGTAAAGTTGCAAATGAAATTATATACACAGCTGAATTTCCTGATTAGGCAGTTTCAAAATAGCCGGCATAGACAAAGTATCACTACCTCTGCCAATCCCAGTTTTAGTCAGAATTCAACTGCAAGCCATGATAAATGGAAACCTTTTTTGAAAACTAGTCTGAATATAGTTTTACAGTAATTTCTAATAAAGTATTTTCTATCTGCCCAGGAGAAAGCAATCAGTGAAGTGGACTTATGACACAAAGTTCATTAAGAGGACAGCTAAGATCACAGAATTAATTGATGCCCCCTTGTATCTTTTTAATGAGAATGATTTTCTGTTACCCTGGATTACAAACCAAGCTATAGAAGTGACAGATAAAGACCAATCCACTCCCTGCCAAAACCGCTGTTCGGTAGCTTAGCAATTTATCTGTAAATTGAATTTTGAATCATATCTTAGCCTTGAAACTCATTAGACATTAGATGTTCAGTCCAAATGTGTAATTCAATTTTAGCTGCCAACCAGCAAATCCACCAATGATACCTGCTGGAGTTATCTACCTGATGACAGACTACTTACCGTGGAGTTAAGGCTTGGTAACTTCGCAGGAGTAAGGCTGAAACAGAGTTAAGTGTTGGAAGTACAGAAATTCACACTGGAGGCAGCGGCTTTACCTTAACTCTGCTCTGTGTCAATTCCACTTTCTTGTTTGGGTTGGAATCTATAAAATGTGTACTTTGTAGACAGTAGATACTTCATTTTCAGAGAGTTTGATTCTTCCAGGGACTTTGACAGAGCTTATTCTATTTATGCTAGCCAGACACCTGATCTTTCAGCCTTTTCCAATTACACAATGCCCTTCAAAAGCCAAAAAGAACTGTTTAATCTAACTGGTCTTTCATGTACAGTCGTTCTTTGTCTAAGAGAACAGGAAGATGAGGAACATGAGAATCAAACTCAGGCCTCAATAAAGTCTTTGAGAATTTGGTCATCAGCTTCAACATCACCAGGACTTCACTACAGTTCTTGTGGATGAATCTCATTTTTGGTTACACAAAGAAAGCAATAATCAAACAGCCTTGAATAAATAAATAGGAATTATCTAAAATAGAAGTTTTTAAACCCTAGATGTAATATTTAACCCCCATTTCTGTCATGAAGTTCTGCCTCTTGTAAATGCAGCTCAGCCGTCCCACCCCAGATTCAGAGTCTCGTATTTTATCCACAAAAAATGTCCATATTGTTAAAGGCATGCTGACTGAAATGACATATTTCTAGCCTCCTGGTTAAAACCATAAATATAGAGCAAACAAAATATCCAAGACAAAAAAAAAAAAAAAAAAAAAAAAAAAAAAACCCCCCGGGGTTTAAAAAAAAAAAAAGAAAAAAAAAAAAACAAAAAAAAAAAAAAAAAAAAAAAAAAAAAAGAATAATCTCCCTGGTGTTCAAAATATAGTATCATAACTAAACTTTAACATTTGGCACTTGAGAATAATGAGCCTGATTTTCGCAACCTTAATCCTGGACAATTTACCTGAAATAAAACTCATATTATCTACCCATGGGTACTTGAGCCTGATAACAGTCGTTACACTAACAGACATCAGAACTCAGCCTCCTATGACTATTTGCATTCCACCTATTTTATATTACACTGACATGGTTTGGCGTGGTGCATAGCTCACAGCTCATCTGTGTGGGGGTTTTTCCCCCCTCTTTTTCCCTTTTACCAGAGTGAGTTTTGAGAAACATATAAACAAGATCTATCCCAAAACTGTGTATCCAGTTTTGATTTACTGTTTTTTTCCACCCCTCCACGCACAAAGGTGCTAACATTGCAATACATCGAAACTGGCTCTTCCACTTTTTTATTAATTTTTAACCTCACGCTCATCAAGAGACAAAAGATTCCTCTTTTGTCCTTACAAAGGTGCAGCATGCTCTTCACATCATTTTGTTTCCTATAGCTCCCACTGCAACTCTTAATACATACAGTCTACATCCTGAAATGTAACAGAAGGCTCACCTCCCAGGAATCTGACAAAATTGCAGTTTAAATTTGTAATAAAGTGAGCCCCTATGGAAAAGAAATCCTGTAAAATTTTGGGGGGAAGGGGGAAACAGAAGAATACAAGAACAGTTACTCTAAAAACCTGTAACATGTATTAGTGAAACCTTCAAATCTACAGAATTCTATAGCAGGGAGATAATTTGTGACTGCAGTCTACGGAACATTTCTCTAAGTGAGGAAACTATTCAAGTTCTAATTTGAAACATGTAATACAGAAACTAACATTCTAGTTTGCCACTGACCTATTTAGCTTTAGAGTCTTAGGTAATTCCTAGGAAAGCTGGATAAGTGTCATTTGATTACAAAAAGCTAGTGCTCTACACCTTCCAAGTTAATTATTCTGACATAAATGCTGTTATTTTTCCCCCTTGTCCACTGCAAAAGTGAACTGTCAAGTATGAGAAGGACATTTTTAGTAAGCATATCTCTTGTTTGTAAAAAGTTGATTATCAATTACATTTGCTCAGATTCAGTCTCAGGTTTTGCTGTTCTTTTAAACTTCACGCAGCTTTGGCAAGTACATCTCAGCTGAACTTTCAATCACATTTATATTCCAGCCTTATCCCTCTTTTGAGTAAGGATTGCCCTAAGAGACAATCTATGCTAGAGTGCCTGGGTAGACTTACAAATCACATTTCAACTCTGCTGGATTTCAGTCCAGATCTACTAGAATCCATACACACAATCTTCACCTTCAGTCAAATCTGAAGGTGGGCTCGGGATGATAGTAGCCCTGGGAAGGACGCCTGATGTGCCTGTGTCCCACCACATAACCCAGCCACTTTACTGACTGGGTACATCCATTACCTACCCAGTAGGTATTCTTCAAGCGTACTGTAAAATTCCTTATGACCATCTTCACTCCTACACAACTAGCAGGGCAGGAATAGTTCTCCGGGAATATATGCATTGATCACTGAATCACAGAAAAACCTGTGTTTACATTTGAGGTGAGGAAAGTAGAAAATGTGATGTTCTGGTAATAAATTGTTGACAGAAAAATACTTTATTCTGCCTGTAGATATCGATACAACATAGAAAAAAGAAAATGCAATCCCAAACTAAGTAGCTTCTCCTCAGCATCTAGTGTATCAGTGATATCTTGAAATGGATTGAGTCCTTGGTAGTGAGATCACATTGAAGGCAGGTACCTGCCAGGAAAGATACAGCAGAAAGAACCCAGTCTACACAAATGAACTGTTAGCTCAAAAATCCCAAAGGAGCAGGGGATATTTGGGTGTCGCAGATCAGGTTCCACCACACCAGAAGCTGTTTGGATAGGGAGCAAGACATCCATCTGCAAGGGGCTTCAAACTTAATGAACAGACACATGGAATATAAAATTCCAAGGCCTCTGAATACCAAAATCCAGGTTCTCATTACAGTTTAATACATCAGAATCTTTTTTGAGAACGTACAAGCTACATATTGAAACTCAAGTGCTCATTAAGATAACTTTTTAAAACACGATTTTGGGCGGAATAATAACCTTATTCCTGAATAATAACCTTATTCCAGTTATAATAATATAATTGATTATATAATATTAATAATATAATAATATTCCTTATTCCAGGATAATAACCTTA
Source organism: Chionis minor (assembly GCA_013398295.1). Classification (NCBI taxonomy): domain Eukaryota; kingdom Metazoa; phylum Chordata; class Aves; order Charadriiformes; family Chionidae; genus Chionis; species Chionis minor. The sequence goes on along the minus strand of VZSF01001891.1, from coordinate 658,899 downwards.
TTCCTGAATTCAGGAATAAGGTTATTTTTGTCATGAATTATCTACTTATTTCTTTATCTCAACTTTAAGCAAGGAAACTTCCATTGTCCATCTCTCAATAAATATTCTGAAGCAAATCTACTCTTACACAATTATCTTTGTGTTAGTAAACTAATACAGTATATTACTTTAAAACAGGCTCTTTTCCCCTACGATGCTGGAAGGCCTTTGGCTCACCAACTCCATAAAAAAAATTGTCTTTCTTAAATTTCAGCGATGAGAAATACTCACGATATTCCCAATTAAGTCTTCTCTCCTATGCACTGTACAATTTTATTTCTTCAACAGAACCAGAATTCTTCCATTTTATGCATTCCTACAACCTGTTTGCTCTCCTCAGAGTAGTATTACTTTGGTTACTTAGAATAACTGTGCAAATCAATAAAAGTACACAGGTTTTCCCTCTCATCTCAGCTCTAGCTGAGCTGCCAGGACCCAGAATAAATTTGTGTTAGCTCTCCATTCCATGACCTTCTACTTCGTACTTTTAAATTTCATTTCATTTCTATTACTTGTGTTCTCAAGGTCTTCCGATTCTGCCTGCTTGGTATTCCAACCCTTCTCAGTATTCCGCATGTTTTCCAACTCTCTGCTATCAAGTTTCACTGCAACACTTCTAATTTTGGGCTAAACAAATCAAAGAAAGATAAGTGAAACAAGGAGAAAGGCAGTGCAGAAGCGTGAAGAGCCAGTCCAAAGTCCAACAATTCATCAGTGGCAAAGCTGGAATATCGCAGACCCCCCCAGTTCCCTAGCCCTGTATCTGCTTTATCACCTAACACTGCACTTCTCTTCGGGTGTGAGGAGGCACTCAGAGGCCCAGAAAGGCAAACGTACATGAATAACTGACAAATTGTCCTTTCAGTGGATCCTATCAGGGGATGGTAGTCTATGACCAACCTGGGAAATCTAATATCTAATCTAATCTACTTATATATAGCTATTCATGCTGCTGATAGTTATATGTAACTATTTATCCGCAATAAGTGTGAGAAATGTATACACAGAGATGATATTTCATGCCTTGCTTCTTAGGCGTGCACAGTCTCAAAGCATCTCCAGGCATATAAATGCATGGGGGTTTTAACATGATAGCCTGAACTGAAACTCTGTAAGCAACAAAATTTAGAGAAACAGCTTAGTTAATGCTCAGAATGTGGTCTGGCAGCCTGCCATGCATAAACATGCGCTGAAACCAGAGTTCATGCCAAGATTCTGAGCTTCAACTTCACCGAAATTCCTTGCATGGTTTATACTAGATCCTTTAAGTTCATGTAACTTTTGTCTGCCTTTCTGCAGTTTAATCCATATCTAGTTGAACTTATTACCTTTTTATATATAAGCATTAATAGTGTAATAGACATAACCCCAAGTAGAAGTAATACAATTAGTCTGTTCATATAATTTTGATTAAAGACAGGCCTAACAGTAAGAGGACACTTACTCTATGCCTTCTGTGCCCAGCCTCTGTGAACACAACGAGATGCTGCAGCGTGACCTATTACAATAATGTGTATGGCTAGTCACATAATAAATGCTTTCTAAGACTCATAAGAATTCACTTCACACTCAGGTGTCGAATTGGCGCTCGAGCTCCTCTTAAGCCAAAGGATTTCTCTCGACAGACTTGATCGAAAGATCGAGGCCTTAACATTTGTTTTCATAATATCAAAAGGTCTAATTTGACTCTCATATCCCTGATGTCTGCTTTTCCAAGCCTCAAATCCATACAAAGGAAATGGCTGCGGTTCCCTCCTACAGACTCCAGCTTGCTTACTTTTTTCTTTTTCTAGTAATTATTTATATTGATTTAGGTTTTATGTTTTAGATACTTATTAAGCTAGTCAGTTACTAAAGTATGCATCAAGCCACATTCAATATATGTATTAGGTGAATAATAGATTCCTTATTACAACAGATCCTGAGTTCTGTCCTTTCTTTTTTTACCGCTTCAACACAACGGTTGTGAGGACTAGAAATACTATTAGCCCCAACGATAAAATGGGACTTAAGGCAGAGCTGGGGTTTTGTCATTGGTCACATAGAAAGCCCGTGGCAGCAAAGGAAAAAGGGGTGGAAGACAGACAGAAATACAAAGTTCTGATTATACTGAAAGCTTATTAACACATCAGAAGTTACATCATTATTGATACTGGAGAGCTGGACAATAATGCGAGATTTTCAACAGCAGGTGCTTCACAACAGATCAGTCACATTGGTCTTAATATTCATTTACAGGCTTTGCCTGTTTTTAAAAATGGAGCACTTGATTGTTCTACAAATTGTGTTCAATCTTGTGAAAAGGTTGTATTGTAAAGCATTGTTTTAACTGGATCCCTTGAGGCCTTTTGAAAAAGTTGACAGGTCATCTTTTCACACTCTTAAATTCAGTCAGACTTAAAAATTTAGCCTGATTACGTGGTCATAATGCAGACATCAAATGAGGGGTACTTCTGTGCTCTCTTTTCACAGAAGAGTAATGACTGCTGGGCTATTAAGTGCAACTACCATGCTGTCTTTGCCCCAAAGAAATATGGGTCACACTAAAAAAAAAAAGATCAATATCTGTCTTCTCAAATCAGGCCATATTGGACCATAGCTCAATGAGGCTGACCAACCAATTGATTTTGAAAAGAATAACTGAAAAAGTTGAGAGAAGCCCAATTGAATATTTTATATTCAATTATATATCATCTGTAAAAAACCCACCCAGTACTGCACCATTATGAGAGATTTCTATGCACAGAAGTGTGTGCAGATGTTTGTGCTGCATGCACAGCTGGAGCCTGAAGTGGCTACACCCAAACCAAACAAATCTCAGCTCCATACCTGCAGTGTTTCTCCTACTATACATAAGGAAACACTTATGTAAATATTTGTGCAACTTTATTTACATAACACATAATATGTTACATGTTCAGAAACCTACTAAAGATAATCATGATAATTAGTGCAACCTTGTTTCTGCTGATTTACAGGGCATGAACTAGGCCACCTGCTCTGTAGTAGCTGTAGTGTCAGACCCAAAAAGGTTTTAACTGAAATGGCACTTCTAGACTCCAGCCTCCTGCACAAAGCCCATTAGCAAGAACCTCAGCTATTAGGGATGTGCATATAGTTACAGTTTGGGAACAAAGGGAAGATGGAAGAGAGCTTTGCTACAATTCAACAGTTAGGAATGAAACGCTAATCTACCCCATGTGTAATACTGTTATGTTGCATCTCACCAGCTTTTTCACAAATGTTTTAACAATCTATCCCAGATAACACAGCCACGAAGCAAGGACCAGATTTCTTCTGACGACAACATCTCTGCATGTCTCTACTATATCTACTACATTAGCAGCAACTCTGCCTATGCACGTCTTCATCTGTGGACACAGAACTTCTCACAGAAGATGATGATGCAGAAAATCACTTTGGTGGAAGAGAAGTTATAAAGAGCTTAATTACATAGGCAAGCTTTTTATATTTTCTTTTTGGAAAAATCTTAGTAGGGGATAATTAGTAGTCCCTGTTTATTTGCCACATTAAAGGTTTCATGGATAAGCATACACATTTGTAACATGATAGTTTTGAAGTAATTAAATAGAACCATTAAGGTGGCTGGGTAGAAAGACGCCTAAACTTTGCATGAATGTTATACTATTTGCTTTTGCTTGGCAGAGGACTGGTTAGGAGGGTTTTTTCCATAAAATGATTCTTCATATAGAAAAGAGTTTTGAGGCTTTGCACTCTTTGTTAGCATTTTCAGAAAGTCTAAAAATCCATTTTCAGTTGTGAAACCTTAAAACGCAAAAGAGGTAATCTTCATGAACATCTTCCACAGGAAGAGGAATAATTGCTCTGACAATTGCACTTGTGAGATTGGGGAAAGAGGGTGAGAAGTTACAAGGAGTCCAGGCTTCAAAAAAAAGAAAAACTACCTAAAATGAAGCTCAAGCAATGTATTGATACAAGGTCTCAATTTGGAAGGAGACTGTTGAAAGATGTCCCTTGCTATGAATCTGCCCCTAGTTAAAAGTGGGTTTGGATTAATTTGTCAGTCCTTCATTCAGTTTACCATTTTCTAATGCTGCTGAATTCTCACATCAAGTTGGATGTCGAAATTAACAAGTGAAATCCTAAACCTGTGTTCCCCAGGAGACTAAACCAGATATTAACAAATATTCCCTTGGAGCCTGGTAAGAAAAAAAATCTATGAATCCATGTTTACTGTAGAATCCCCTTAATAAAATACTTGTTACTGTAGAAGTATAGGTTTTTCCAGACACCTAATATACAAGAGCGTTAACAGTCTCAGTAGGTGAATGCCATTCACAGTGACTTCAAACAACCATGGATTCTGACGTATCTATCGATATCGTTGTTAAGGCCATACTTTGTTATATTGAGATTATATTGAAATTCAGAGCGGCATGAGTTTCTGAAACACAGAGGTGACCACAACTACAGAAAAATGTAGAAAAACCTAGTCATAGGCAGGTCACAGTTAACTGTAATACTTTGACTTCCTCTTTGCAAAGTGTGATACAGTGTTAAGGCCACAGAGACAAACGTGTAGAGTCAAAAGTTTAGCTTGTTAGTATATTATAGCTCACTAGAGCTTCCTAAACAAACAAAAATTCTTACAGAATAACACTAGGAGAACTGGTAGACAGCTCTACTCTTCCCTCTCCTAGAGTCACACTGCAGCCACAGCGCACAGATCCCACGCAATAAGGAACGCTTAACCTCAGTGTGATCAACATTAACCGTACTGTTTCCCCTGCCCAGCCTTGGGCAGACTGAAGCAGGGTTTTCTCTGTGTACTCCACACTTTTTCAGCGTATAGACAACAGAAGCAAAAGGAGCCCTCTAAATGTTACATTTTACGATAAACGTCACGTTTCCCTTTCTCCAGTCTTTGACTTAATACATGCAATTGTATTCAAACTAGAGGAATTCAAGAATTAATTCTAAGCTTAAGAAAGTGATTTGTTTTGTACAGGTACATGTCATAACACATGCTGAAGTTACCCCTATTTTCTAGACAGAAAAAGAATCTGAGTCAAAGCATTGCTTCCTCCAACCCTATCAAAGACCTCCATGAGCAGAATCGGCAATATAATGTTTTCCACCAAATCTGCAGGCAAAACAAGCTTCGCTGCTTACCACCTTGTGGCTCGAACTGGTAAATAGTCCCTTCTCCCTCTCTCTATCACACACACACGCACCCTGTTTCATCATTTTCCAGTTAACTAGCCTCTTAAGCAGCAGGCACGGAAACTTCGCTCAAAGTTCCTCCCCAAAGGAAAATTGAAGACCGTGTGCTTGCAACGAGGCTGACATGGAGCCCAAGCCGATGGGGTAACGAAGAACGCCAGGACTCTCCGTCCAGCTTCCAAACAGCTCGCAACATCCTTCATACAAGCAGCAACCGGTTGCCCAAGCTGCATCTCTCTTCTCCCCACAGCTCCTAAAAGGCAGGAGCCACCCACTTGAAAAGGATGCTACGGTCAAACAAGCAGCACGCGGGGAACGGCCAAGTACTTACATCCCGGAATTTGTTCCAGTACTTGTCTTTATCGTACTGCGAAACGGTGCTCAGCCATTTGTCGTTGTCCAGGAAATTGCCATGATTGCTGTTACTCGGGATGATTTCAGGATGCCGGCTCTCCACTTGCAGGAAGCACCAGGCGGCGATTACCAGCACCCCCGACATCTGCGAGGAGAGGAGAGGAGCGGAATGGAGCGGAGCGGCGCGGAGAGGAGAGGAGCGGAGCAGGGGCGGCTTCCTCGGGCAGGGAAGTTTGCGGAGACCCGCGCCGGGGCTCGCCCGCCCTCACGCCCCTCGTGTGCCAACTTCTGGCCGCGGAGCTGCCGGCTCCGCTGAGACCACCCCCCC